>VWZU01002634.1:362968-424462 GCA_013397095.1 Sterrhoptilus dennistouni
GGCAGGGCCGCGGGGCGGGCCCGGGGCGGCGGCGCCGCTGGACGAGTTCAGTGCTGGAATGTGCCGGGAGAAGTGAAGGGGAATCTGAACTGGATCTTCCAGTTCACTTGCCTGAATGTGCCGGGGAAATGAACGGCACACGGCAGCCAAGAGAGTGCTCTGTGCGGTGCGGCTTCCTTTAAAATAGTCCTGAAAAAACCAGCGGTTTTGGTTCTGTTACTTGTAACTACCGCTCTGCCGGCTGTTTTTCCTCATTTCCCCGCCCCTCCTTTAAAAAAACCTCTCTAATTCCCAGGAATACCAAGTTAGGAGTGCGGTATCACACACACGCCTTGAGGTGTTTTATACAAATTGGGTGTAATTAATACATTTATTCTGCGGTTGGCTATTCAGTTTCGAATCAAAACAAGCACGTCCTTGTAGATTACACTGAGTACCTGTTATTTACAAAGAATCTGGTTTAGTTTCGTGTTTATTTCAATGTAACAACACATTTAGTTTCACTTCCTGTATTGTCCCAAACACATCTTTGTGTGGCCCAAGAAGAAGAGAGACTGATGTAAAACAGTATTTTACCTTTTCTGCATCAATGTCATTGATTTTGCAGGTTACTGTGTGTGCTTTCAAAATGAGCAATGAAGATGAGATAAAGGAAAGACTGGATGCGGAATTAGATCGCTGTGTTGTGGCTATGAAGCCCTATGTCCTCAACCTGCAGAATAGTTCAGGTACAAATGGTAAAATTTGCATTTAAACACCAATAACAAGGTCCTAGGGACTGGCAATTATTATGTGCAATTGTGCCACTTAATTTAACCAAGGACTTCATCTCTGACATTACAAGGTACAGTTTTGATGGGAGTTTGCACAGCTTCTAATGCTGGATGTTTTAGGTACCTACTGCACTTGTTTGACCTTATCTGTCTTGTTTTCATGATGTAATTGTTCTTCTGCATAAATACATTAACATCTATCTTAAAAAAACTAGTTTAGTAGAAATTAAAAGCTTTTAAGGGGCATTGTGTTTGAGAGAGCAAATATTTTTTAATTATAAAGTTGTTAACATGTGTAATAATAGGAAACATCGATTAATAAATCATGTTGTATAAATCTAATTTTTGCAATAAGCTGGTTATTATTAAAGGCACAAACCCTACAAATTAAGAGCTTTATGTGTAAACGCTTAACCAAATGAATAATTTCCTTATCTGGTAGCAAAGCTTGTGTAAATAGAGATTTATTTTTTTACATGGATGAGGATTAATTGTGTATTTAAAGTATTAATGCTCATGCAAGCTGTGAGTTGTAGTTTATGGCAGCTCTTGCAGTGAGTGCAGAATTCCTGGTGTTTCCAATTCCATGTTGTTTCCAAAAGTGATGTAAACTTTTGGCAAACATGAATTTATAGAAAATGTTTGTGCAATATGTAAATTTGAACCATTATGAAAGACTTGTTTTTATTTCAAGTATTTACCCATTTATTTTATTTGGTTTGGGAGTTTGGGAGTTTGTTTTGCTTTAAACTTTGGTGTAGAAGGAAGAAACCTACAAAATCAGTGACCAGTGATGGTTTCTGTTCTCTGCATATGTTTGATTTGCTCTGGGAATGTACAGTGACCACAAATATCTGTATTTTCAGAAAGAAAAAGATGCTCACTATGGATCAAAAAACTCTGCAAACCTTCAGGAGCAGGCATAGGAATAGTGGGAAGGGAGAATCGAAACTTGTATGCAAAACTGCTGCTCCACATGCTGCAGAGAGGAGTTCTGGAGGGTCCCTTCAGCCAAAAACCAGAGGAAGGAATGCTGAAACCTTTGCCTGCCTACATGGTGAGTGTCGTTTCTTGGTGAGACAAACCTGCTAAAATGTATCCTGGAATTGCTTTTCCATCTTAGATTTGGCACAAATGTGACAAATGATTCCGGATGGGTTGAGTGGAACTGTGTGTGATGAAAAAAAGGCATTTTTTTGTCATTGATGCTGGGAAAACCTTTCAATGGGCAAAACTTTTTGAGACCTGTATCTTCAAAATTCTGGTTAGAAGGCTTATGAGAATAGGTGTTTGAAGGAACAGAAAGGTAATATTTTTCTAGTTCTTTGGAAATATGTAATAAAAGGCCCTTGAGGCTTTCTTTTGTCCTAAACAGTAGATAGCTCTTGTGAAAGGAGAATTGTTCTTAAAGGTGGTGACTTTAGTAGCCTGAGGAGAATATTAAATTCAAACAGACATCATTAAAGTTGCAGTTTGTTTTCTGAAGAGCTGAATATTCTGTGTCAACCCTTGGCATCAGCTTCAGTCACATAACAATGCCAATTTTTTGCTCAAATTACCCATTCTGTAAGAAGTATTGGAAAATATTTACCCTGTTGCCATGAATTCCCATGGGTTGGGAAGGTGTCATTTGCACACCTCACTGACTTCACTGGAAAAGGAATGTTTGTACTGCAGATAGTCCTGCAAGAATTGACATTAAAGGGTGTAAAGAACATTATCTGTGTAAATATATTTGGTGTTGATTCTGCATTTGCTCTCATTCCAGTCGGTTTATTTTGATGAACCAAGTTCACCAAGAGTTCAGAACAGCAGCCCTGAGTGCTTACCTGAGTGGGCGGTGGGAGAGCTGGGGAACCGTGAGAGTAACATCTCCTCTGTGGGGGACATATCTTCAGCAACACCTCCTGCACATGGGTAAGGTTCCTGTCCTTGGTTTAGCACTGTTTGATTTGTATTTAATAGATGTGAACTCTAGATGTGTCAGTTTGTATAAATTTATTGCACTCATGGACTCACCATCAGTGTTTGTGCTTTATATACAGAAACTATAGTAACAGCTTCAGTGTAATGAGAATTTCTAGACTGCTCTGTTCTTACTTTCCTCCATTATGTCTTCTCCTCTGAGTGCATAATGAGAATTATGAGAATTTCTAGACTACTCTGTTCTTACTTTCCTCCATTGTATCTTCTCCTCTGAGTGCTTTGGATCTTCTTCCATGTCCCATCCCTCGATCCTCTTTCCCTTCCTCCTCCTTTCAGTTCAGGACACTTAACATGGAAAATCAAAGCCTGTATCTGTAGTCTAAGGCCATGATGCTGAAAGCAGCTGTTTTATCAAATACTTTTTCATTTTTTTCTCCTGTAGATTAGAAATATAAACAAGCATACAGATGGTAGATTTAGAGGTTGTTCTCTGATTGTTGCTCACAGGTTTTTTTAGAGGAAACAGAATAGTGGCTCCTTGCAGATAAGCAAGTTTTGCTGAGCAAGATTTAGGTTTTTGATTTGCAGCAGCCAGTGAGCTTAAACTGCGTCCTTAGTCCCAGTCAGCTGAAAATAGAGCTGTTTGCAGCAGGGAGAAAGGGGTGAAATGTGCCGTGTTATTAAGGCTTCTTTTCCTGTTGGCTTAGAAAGATGTCCCTGCAGGACTGAAGGAGTGACAAGCTGGTCATTCGGACACTTGGAAAACTTCAGCTCTATTCTGTCCTTATTTGTGGGAATTTTAGGTAAATTCTAGTTTAATCTACTGTTCTTAAGTATTTGCTTTCTGGATTTTCTTACACAGTGCAACTTCGTGCTGATTATCAAGATCTGTATTCCTTTTTTGTCCTTTATGTGGCTGGATTTCAGTCTTGGATGGAATTTCCTCTTGTTTGTCTGTTTTAAAGTCTAGTTAATGTTTAACCTCTCTGAAATCCTTGGTGAAGGAAGCACTCTTAGACATGGAGTGAAAGTTCTTAGTAGGTGCTGTAAAAGAGGAAGTGAGTTCTGGTTTCATTTCATTGTGTTAGAAATACATTTTCAAGTTCAGTTTCAGAACATTTATCCAACATATTGACCCCATTTTTCTTTGTCTTTACAATTTTGGATGAGCAATCAGTGCAGGTAAAGATTCAATATATTAAATATTTCTGGATGTGCAGTTTATAGGGAGAGCCAGCAGATGGTGACCGAGTTCCACTGTATTCATCTCTCTCCTCTGAATGTGCACTGGGAAAACTGCATCCATGGAATTTGTGTAGCTGGATGAAAATTTTGCATTCCAGCCATGACTCAGTTCCTACAACATTTTCTCAGGGCAAAATAGATAATGTCAGTGAGACATGTTTGAGTAACTACTTGATATTCTTTACCTCAAGATTCTCTCTTTTCAAAGACCCAAACAAACAGAGAAATTCTTTTCATAGTGATTTTTATCTTTCAATACAGATAATTCTGTGTTGGACAATTTTGACTTTTCTGTATGAAGTTGTTTTTCTGCCTAAATAAAAACTTCAGCTAGACAAACCTTACTTGCAAACTGGGGCGTAGATGAATAAATCCAGCCAGCTGGGGCTGGAAAGGTGCAGCTTTATTTTGAAACGTGAGAGGGTTGGTTTGAAAAATTCTTAGATTGGTTTGAACAGAAACCTGTGCTTTCTGACCCCAGGAAAATTCTACTCTGTGTTTATAGAGTGTGCCTGAAAACATTGTTAAAGGTTGGCGTGTAGTCATCCTGGACCAGGAGAAATCAGTGAGTTGCTCCTGGAAGGAATATTTACTAATCTCCTCTATTATCAGCAATTTTCTGCCTCCTCCTGTGCCAGTTCTCTGCTTGGGCTGAAGCAGGAGGTCACAGGTTGATGTCAAAACTCTGATCATCCTTCACTCACCTGCAGTGGGAGGAAAAAGAATTAATCTTGTGCTTTTTGGAGCCTGCCTCATATTAGCAGGAGGCTGGAAAATGGAGTGGGCAGGTGGTACATACTTGATATGAGCAAAATTGTATTAATCCTTAACAATCTTTCCAAATTCTCTTTGTAGAATCAAGTAAAGGGGCTTCCTTTCCAGTTCCTCTTCAAAAGAGCAGATACAGAACTAAGAATACATCTAGACTTTTGTCTTCCTTTTGGTCAATTTGAAAATATTTAAGGGACCTTGGATTAATTTATGTATTTGTTGATATTCCTGAGTCTCTGAATGACGAGGGCATGAATTCTGTTTTCCCTCATATTTAACAATTGGAACTTTATTCCATTGTTAGGTAACTTGAGTATTGCTCAGAAAGCAAATCAGATAAAAGGGCAGGTTTACTCACAGGCAAAGATTTATCTCCCTTTAATTAAAGGTAATTTTGTGTCAAATGAAATTGTGGTAAGAAAAGCAATAGGCAGTCATTGTGCTATCATATTCCTTTTGATCTTTTTTACCCCTAAGACTTTGCTTATCTAAAATATTTACTGCTTTGTAATTGTTATTGTGCATCCATACATGTTGTTTTTATGGGATTTATTGGTGCTGGAAGGGAAGGTAGGCTCCCAGTTGTTGTATTTCTCTGTTCCCTGCTGTTCTGATGAAAGCTGAGCCCCTGTGCTTCGTGAAAATATTGTGTTTGTCTTCTTAGAAGTGACTGGTTTATACTGTACATCCAGCAGTTGTTGTTCTGTTCATAAACACTTCATTCATCTCAGAGTCTTTTTGGCATAGCAACCATCTGATTTGCTGCCATATGGAAAGGAAGAGAGGTATTGAATGGTCTGATTTGACTTTAATATAATATGGCCAGTCATAGGAAGGTGAAGGGACTAACAGGAATTTTTAATTACTTAAATACCTGTGCATCTGACAGTGGAGTATGTGCTGAAGGGTGTTTCACTACTGGTTTGGATCTTTTGTTGCATCAGGCCATGTAATAAATGCTTATAAATTTTACTTTATTTAGTTCTTTTTTCCCCTGTTCCATGGCTGGGAAATGTCTGTGACCAGGTGCATCAGTGACAATTCCCTTCACCTATCTGCTGATCTGCATTTCCCTTTGTTCAAGTGTTTTATTTACAACAGAAGGTTTTCCAGAAAATCCCTGAGCTGGACAGAGCACTTGGTCATGCTGTGCTTGTGTCCTGTCTTGTGGGCATTTCTTTACCATCCCTCATAAATTCCAGTTTAGTCCATAAAACAGAAATGAAATGAAACCAAGGCAATCTTTATGACTTGTTCCTCTCCACCTTGGCCTTTCAAGCCACTGCCTTTATATAGACTTGGTGTGTGTTGTTCATGCCCTTTGTGTGTTATAGGATCATTTACCTTGTTCTAACCTATTTTTTTTTTTTTTTGGTCTTAAAAGTCTCCCCTATGGTGCAACCAACCATCACCTTAATTCCTCTTTTTTTCTGTGAGTCACTGGACTCCATCTCATGTTGTTTCATACTCTTAGCAATTTTGTGTCAAAACCGTTCTCTGAGATCAGCCCTCTCCTTAGCCTGGATTTATCCTAAAATCCTTTGGGAGGTCTTGGGTCAGGTAGCAAAAGAAAAGCAAAGAACACTTTTTAATGTACTGTCATGTACACAATATTTCTAGTGTTTTTTTTGGTGTGAGGTTTTATGGTGTTGTTTTTAATGGAACACTTAAAGCTTTTGTTTACCTTTAACATGAAATTTTTCTCTTTTTTTTCTCCCTTTTTTTTTGATCTTTCCCTCTTGACAGTTATTTTCTTGTGCATGTTTTAACTGACTCTATTCAGTGATTAACATCCTTTGTGTGCCACAAGTTGCTGAAAATGAAACAAATGAAATGAAAATGAATTCTTCACTTTCTGCTTCTTCTTCTTGTCCTTACTAACAGGGAAAGATTCAGTGAGAAGCCATCAGTAATCTCCTCCCATTGTCACCGGACAGATGAAGATGACCTAGGCACGTCACTGTCTGTAAGATGCTTCTCCTTTTTGTCCTAAAGCTTTGCTTTCCCTCAGCTGCTTTCATGTATCCCTGTAAAGCTGTTATTTCCAGCTGTGTGGGTCATGATCCCTGTGTAAAGGTGCAGACATTTGGGAGGGAGCGATAGGGAGGACTAAAGCTCATCAAAATCTGTCCTCTGCAGTGCAGGGGAAAAGAATTTCTTGTAGGATGCTCTCAGTTCATCCTTATTCTTGACCTCTGTTTAGTGTTGTTTCTGCTGCATTGTTTTCCCCAGGCTTGGCAACATCCCTGCATTGACATCATCTTGTATTTTGCAGTAATAGATTAAAGAAAGCTGCATAGATGCCTCTGGCTCTGCTCAGTGATGGTTGACCTCTGCAGGAGTGAATTTTGGACGGTTTGTTTCATCAGACTTTCCACACTGAGCATTTTGACTGATGAAAGGGCATTGAGCAGGCTTTGTCTGAAACCCTTTCAGTACAAAATATTCAATGATTTTTTTTTTATGTCATTGCAAGCTTTGCACTGACAATTACTCCTGACAAATGTGTGATACCAAGAAATGGGCTGTTTACCTAACAAAATGTACTCTGTGGCCTTGCAGTGTCCTTCACCACACCTGGAACAAACCCTTCATGAACACTGAATTTCCTGTTTGTTCCTCCAGCTCTGCCCACGCTCCCTTTTTGATTCTATCAGAGGAACAGTTTAGAAAGATTGCAGCTGGGCACAGCTGAGGATTTATGAGGACATGAAGTGAAAATAGGATGAACTGGGAGCTGTTTTCTGAGGAAATTTGGGTTGTGCTGTGCAGCTGGAGTGGAGAATTAGCAAGGGGGTGGTTTATCAGGGCAGCTTACAGGTGGGCAGAAATCAGTGTCTGTGCTCTGGGCTCTGATTGCTGTCAGTGGATTTATGTGTGCGTTGGTTGTATGTATACAAATGGAATTGAAATACAGAAATTACATAATTAAAAATAAAACCACATGCTGGCTTCACTACATCTCTCCTTATTGGTTTCCTGTTTATTTGACTTCAGGAAGTGCTCCTTATAGAAGAGTTATTGTTAAAAAATATTATATTCTTCAGTTGAAACTTGGATTTGGAGCTTTAAAGTTTTGTAGGGGAGTTTTGCTGCTTTTCTTTGGTTTTTTTAAATTTTTTTTTGCGGTTATTGCTGGCTCTGCTGCAGCTTCCAGGTCAGTGTTAGAGAAATCACTGCACTTCACTGTTCTGCAGCTCCACATACTGGATTCTCCTGTGATTACAGCTTTAAAATGGCCTTTAAGTGAAATAATCCTCTCTTGCTTTGCTACTTTGGTAGTCTTTGGCTGGCTGGAACAAACAGTACCTTGTTCCAATGTCAGGGATGTTCTGGGGTTTCACAGATGTCCTGGCATCATTCAGGCCCAGGTAGAGGAGCAGGGAGACTTTGAAGAAACATTAAGAGCTGACCCAACCAAGTGTTGAGTCCCAGCAGCCCAAGCTCTGGTCACTGGATGCTTGTGACAAATGAGATTTAAAGGAGAGGTGCTGGCAGCACATACACAAACCTCACTCCATGAGACAAAATAATTCAGGCTTCAATATTGTTTCTCTAAATCCCTGGGGCAGGGAAAATGTGTACCAGCTTCCCCATTAGATACATTAAATGTATTTAATTTATCCCACAGGAAAAATATTTCTTCTCAGAGGGAATTCCTTGTTACTTCCTGGAGCAGAAATAACCACAGCCCTGGCTGGGTGCTGGAAATCGGGGGAGACCCCTGAGCTGGTTCTCTGCTTTGATAACCATCCCTGCCTTGCTGGGTTTTCCTTTCATTTTAAAATCTGGTTTTTTTATATGGAGGTGATCTCTGAATTCTGGATTAGCCCCAGAAAAAGCACTGTGGAGATGAATCGATGGCTGAAAATGGAGTATTTGGGTTTTTTTAGTAAATTCACCCTCTGTAAAGGAGACCACTGCTTTGGAAATAAATAGAGAAAATAAAGAAGAACATTAAAATGGAGAGCCAGGCTAATTTATCCTCTGGAAACTGAGCTGTTTAGGTGAAAGCTGTCAGAAATATTATGACACTATTAGGAAGTGCAGCGTAGCTATGGCCAAGTCAATGAGAAGTTTAATTTTAAATTATGTATCTGCCAGCAATTCTGATATTTTCATTGACCTTTTTTTATGTTCCAGGATGATCAACACAAAAGAAACGTTTCATTGGATGATGATGACCTGGAAGCACGACTCAATAGTTGGAATCTTGGGGTAAAATAAACTGAGTGCTTTACTTATTTATTAACTTGCAGTGGGAACTTCTCAGTAATGCAGTTTGCTTTCAGAGCTTAGCCAGCAAAACTTCATGTGGGAATCAGTCTTTTAGAAATGACTTGCTTAGGCTTGGAAAGGTTATTTATGAATGTATGAGAAGAGAACATTGAAGTTTTAAGTCATAATAATCTTCACATATTTAATATGGTTACTCATAAATCAGGCAAAATAATGGCTGCTGATCAAAACCAAGAGTCTTATTCTGGTAGAAATTCAGATTAATTCTTGATGACTCTATGACATTATTTTTTATTTAGACTTGTATAAATGAAAGAAGAGTTTGGCTTTCTGTGTTTATTTTTTTTAACCAATACAGAGTTTGCAAGCCATTAATGCAACTCAGTTTTTTTGGTCAGTGTGCCTCCTTTTGAACGTCTTCAGGAGGCTTTTCTGTGGGTTCACCTCTTTCTTTTCCTTTTAATAATTCAAATTTGTTACTCTTATATGATTTTATTCCCTTGGCTGTATTTTCTGTGGCATCAGTCCATGATAGTTCTAAGGTGACAATGAAGTACCTCTTCTCTGTAGCTGTAGCATAAAACACATTTTAATGGGTTTTTTTTCTATTGTGTTGTTTTGTCTTTTTTGTAACCCTTTCACTTGTACCACCAAACCTTTCACCTATTTCATTAGGATTAATATCCTTATAGCAATTTAGTTTTATTAAGATCACTTTGATTTTAATAGGGAGGTTTCTTTCTTTTCTTCCTCATTTTGTGCTTATTCTCACAGAGTTGCAGCCAAAGTCAGGAGTGATGAGAATGAGTTTAACTAAATAGTTCAGCCTTGTTTTTTGAAAAACAATCACGTATTCTCATGTTGTCATTTTAATCAGCTGCCAAATGATCTTTATTCTTCCTACACTATTTCAGTCCAGAGGGATATGACAGCATTTAAAAACCTTGCCTATTACACTCCAGGTTTTTCATGGATGGCCAAGTTCTCTTCAGTGCAATCAGAAATGATAACAGAGAATATTAATGGTTTTCTGGCCTTCTTGGTGTTTCTCCTGCTTTTTTCAAGCTGAGGGTGGAGATGGGTGGAGGTGTCAGCATTGTACAGGTGCCCCAAACAAAGGTGCAAGCAGTCACTTGCAGATTTTGGATATTTGGGCTGTATTTATCATCCATTGGATGATAGGAGCAGGAAGCTGTAATACCTTGAGCTTTTAAAGCTGCTTTAAGGGGGAAAACTTGCTCATGGCCATTTTACTGATTACACCAACTGGTGCTGACAAAGGATCTCTTTATATCCTGCACTTTTATATCAGTGTCAATCTGCCTGCCTGCTTATCTCTTATCTCTGCCATTTTATTTGTATTTTATTTCTTTTCCTAATTGAAATTCCAGTTTACAATCATGTTGTGTTGATAATGGCTGGTTATTAAACTGTGATGATCCTCTGCTGATACGGGAGCTCCCTTGGATAACAAATTGGCTACCGTGGCACATAAATCAGGTTTTCAAGTCTCCTCTCCAGGGAGGGTAATTAAAGAAGTTGCTCATGAGAGACTTTGATTGCCTGATAAGACTTGTTGGGAGTTACCTGACAAAGAGGATTGGAGGTTGTAAAAAGAGAGGTCTGTGAGGGGTTGTGCTGAGCAGCGTTTCCCTGCTGTGGATCATGGCCTCCAGTGGGTTCTGAAAGGGTCAGGAAGTTTTAAGTGGAGTGTCACACTTAAAGAATATGTCATTGCTAAAAATAAATAAAAAAAATCCCACTAAAGCATGGCAGCCCCTTGGAATCTGTAAGGCTTGAGTGTCAGATGTGGCTGCTGTTACTTGCAAGCATTTCAATTGCCACAGGAGCATCTTGCTGGCCTTTAATTGCTACTCCCAGCTACAAACTGTTGGAAAAACTTTATTTACAATGATCCCACCTCAGATACAGAAGACCCTTGACCCAAAAAATACTTCAGTAGTGGGGGAAGGTAGGAAAGGAGACACAGAATGGCTTTCACTTTGAGCTGCTTGGGTTGAAGAACAGTTGTCTTGAAAGGTTTTCAAACTTCCCTTGGCTTTTTTTGGTTATACAAGTCTTTATACAAGGATTTTTCTTGGTAAGAATCTGTATAATTTTAGGAAGCTGTGAGTATTTCAGGCAGGTTTACATGGAGACCATGCTTTTATCCAAGAACCTGCAAATATCCAACTGGGTACACTCATTGATGAGACAATCCTGGTGTCTTCACTGCTCCAGCTTGGACTTGTCTGAATTCAAATGACCAGTTATAAATTGCTAATTTATTTTTACTGTTATCTTTCGCCTTCCTGCTTTTTAAATATATTCTAAATTGCCTCTTCTTCAAAACTCTTGTATTTTTAAGGTCATGCTCTGGGTATGTTTTCAGTTTTTGTGATGTACCTACACCAGTGGTTGAGATTTTTTATTTTTTTAAATATTATTATTAAAATATTGTGAAAAGTTTTGGGAAATGCTTTTATAATTTCTCTACTAAGTTGAGAGGTCAAAGCTTAACACTAATCTGGAGGCTTCAGATATTTGTCCTTAATAATAACATTTTCTATAGGAGATTTGTGGTGTTACTTTGCTGACATTGTTACTTTTTGTGAGTAATAAAAGAGTTTTCCCCTTTTCCTTGCAGCATTCCTGATCATCCCTATCAAACATCTTATTATTCAAGTTCTTTAGATTCTAATCAGGCATGAGTAAATGTTGGGGAAAAAAAAGTTGAGTTTTGATTGTGATAAATTTGCCTCTCATATATGGAATACTAATTTACACTCATTTTACATACATCATAAAGTGTGTTTTTCTTAGCCTGTATTGACTTTTATCTAAGCTGATGTGGGGTCTGTCATTTATCAGGTGTTCATGCCTTGAAGCTGCATTTGCAATGTAGAAAAGCAGATAATCCTTTTGTGTGGCTGTTAGAAGGGAAAAGTTTCAGAGCCAGGAGCTGAGACAAATAAATACCAGTAATCTTTGGTCATGTTGTTACTTTCAACTTTCTTTGTCATTCTTCAGCCATTTTAGAATATAATAAAAGTAACCTGGGCTAGGGGAATGAGATTAAGGTCCCTTCCAGCCCAGACTTTTCTGTGATTCTGTGGTCTTATCTCATCAACAGCTGTCAATAAATTTCTGCATATTGTTGCGGCTCTAGTGCACTTTGTAACTGAGGGGAAGGTGACCATCTCCTGTTTATATCACAAAAGTAATTCAATAGTGTGAAAAATGTGTTGCATCAGGAAAAGAACCTCCTTGGAAAATGGAATTAAATCACCTTTTTTCCCCCTTTTTTTTTTCCTCTTTAGCTGAGCTTTTTAGATTGCAGACAAACATAATTTCTGGATAAGAAAATTAAAGTTAGGTAAAGGAAGAGCAATGAATTAAACTCCTGCAAATTCTCACCTCACCTGCCTGCCTCTCACTCTCTCTTTCGTGGTGCCTGTGATGCAGTTTCATTTGTCACCGAATTGTAGCCAATTTTAGGTGTGACAAAGCATCTCTTTCAAACATCCCAAGAAATCCAGCACATCATTTTAGGTAGAAAGCACACAAAGAGATTGTACCCTGGGGAAACAGCAAAAGGGCTTTTTAATCAGGGAGAACACGATTTTTCATCACTGGAATCCAGCCAGGACAAGAATTAACTCTTTAGCTTTTACCAAACGGGACGTGAGACTGACTTGATGCTCAGTCTTGCCCAGGAGAATTTGTCCTGGGAAATGTTATTGCCTAATAAAGGTTTGAGAGGAGTGAGAGCAAAGAAATTCAGTGGTTGGTGGCTGTGTTCCATTCTCCTCCCTTGGAGAAAAGAGTTGTAACACAGGGTTAAATGGATGGAGTGTTGGGAATTCCTAGGAGGCTGCAGCAGCAGTGGATGCTGTGCCTGCTCTGTGTGCTTGGCTCACATCTGCCTGTGTCTTTCCAGTCTAGTTAATCTCAACCATTTCTGCACAAGGCAGTTGATTATCTTTTGTTTGGTTTCTCAGTCTGGCTGCTTACTATAAACATACCTACTGTATATGTTGTGGCCTTGGAGGGCAGCAGTGCTGGGAAAACTTTCCCACAGTGAACTCCAAAGCGGTGTTGCGACTTCAAAAAAATAAATTCAACTTCCATGCTGACAAACAGTCTTCGTGTGCTTTAATGTCCTTCCACTAAGACTGCAGCAAGCAGCATTAAAGTGAACTTCCCTACAAATTATGATGTTAGATAAGAATGTCCTTACTCAAATTTCCTGAAGCTACTCAGCAGTTATTTCTGTAGGGAACATGCTGGCTGGCTGGGTTTGGTAGATTAAAGTAAGAATTTAGGGCAAGGTTCAGTTTAGTTGTTTACCATTTCAAAAGTCTTAAGTCTTCTTAACCCTTTCATGTGTGTTTTTGCCATCCTTGTTTTGAAAACAATCCCGTTTTGTCTTTGATGAAGCTTAGGGAGGAACGTGCAATGAGCCTGCAGATGCTTGTGTGGGGGTTTTGTTCCCTGAATCTTTATATTTACAATATTCTGTGAGTGGACTGACACAGGCTGCAGTTGGGCATTATTGGAGATGACCATCCCTGCATAAACATCTCCCAAAAGAGTGGAGCAGGACTTTGGAGGGGTAGTTTGGAACCATGACTTCAATGTTGTCACTGTTGTATTTATTGAGCGAAAGAGCAAAGCTTTGGTGGGAGTCTCTGGACTGGGATGTAGTACATGGATAGAAAGCCTGGACAGTATTTTCAGCCTGAGGGATGGAATGTAATTGATGAGGATGAGACTTGTAGAAGTACTTAAAGCTCAAAATTGTGCTTTTCCTGCACTGTCCTTGCTTTTGGGGGAAAGAATTGCAGCTTTTGTCAGGGCTTCACTCATTACTTGCATTGATAGCTTTAAAATTGTATAACTCGTAAATATTTAGTTTTGACTAAATATTTAGGTAGTTAAAATAAATAGAAATTGAAAATACTGATGTTACAAATTACAGCTAATATGCCCAAAATGCAGTTTTGGAATTTTATTTTTATGTACATTTCTGCTATACTTTTTTCTCCATTTAAGAAAAAAAAGACATTTTAATGAAATAGATGATCTCTGTTAGGTGATGGGGAGTTCTTCATGGGGATCTGATCACCCAACACTTTCACAGCTCTGGTGAAGGAGAAGGTGACCATTGCACTCCTCACAAATTGAAACATGATTTCTTGTCAGGCTGCCTAATAGAACAGGAGAATCCAAAATCTTTTCTACAAAGGGATTCAAAATACCATTTCTGTTAAGAAGTGGTATTTACAAATTAGAGTTCAGTTCTAGTTCAAATAAAGATGTCTTTCATGATGACATTTATTTGGTTCATACTCTTAAAAAAGCATGTGATTTACTGCTCTTCTCATGGCAGTCCTTCAGTTTCATACATATGTATTTTGGCTTGTCTTTGACCTTTTGCTTATTATTTTTAAATTTGCATGTTTCTCATAAATACAGACTTCTTTTTTTTTCTTTTTTCGGGGCATTCTTTATTTTGATATTCCCTCTTTAATGTGGTCTAATTTGGAGAACAAGAAGTTTTGCAGAAGACCAGCATGAAAAGAATGAATGTTGAGGCATTAAATGTTTACAGATCAGTTTAAGTGGATATAATCCACAACAAGTAACAAAGTGGGAACATTTAACTTCAAAGCACATATGGCTGCTGTTACAAAATCAAAAAATGCAAGACTTGCGCCCTACAAAGTATTAGAGACACATTTTCCTTCTTTCCCATAAACAAGTAGGATGTACCTAAGCTTTTCAGCTTGGTTTTGAAGTGAAGGCTGCAAACAGCTGAATGTCATGGGCAGATAAAGGATTTCAATTAATTGGAAATATTTACAACAATTTTTAGCTTAAAAAAAAGCCAAATTAAAGGGTGATTCTGCATGGGAGACAGGGCTTTGGGAAATTATTAAGCCTTTGAAATGTGGTTCTGCAACCTTGTCCAGATTTTACGAGGTATTGGTGGAGGTTTCCACTGATGCCAAACTGGGGAGAACCTTGAGGTTCTGGCAAACACCTTCAGCCCTGGGGGTGATGAGGAGTGTGGGCTGGATGGGGAAGTGGCCAAATTGAGGTGGGAGGAGCAATACCAGTAAAATGTAGGTGGAAAATCCTATTGCAGGTACAAATGTGTAGGGCAAAGAAAATCCTCCACATTTTCTCCAATATGGAATTTCTATACCTTTTATTTCCTTCTCTCTTGATTTGCTTTTCCTTCCCCTCCACTGGATGTCCTGTGGTTGGTGCTCCAGGCTGATCCCACTTCTGTATTCCTCTCCTCACAATCTCTTCTATGTCCAAAATTCCTCATTTTGTGGCAGTTGGTGCATCCAGGATTCCTTCACTCACTGGTGGCTGCCCATGGATGCCAACACAGGATACTTTGTGTGAAAGAAAGTTTAGTGTAATTGTTTTAGTAAACTCCCTGACAATAAAGAGATTATTGTTAAATTATTGATTTCCTGATACTTTCAGCTAATGTATTAAAAATTTGGATAATGCCATTCGTTGAAATGGAATGTATGTATTAAATGTGAGTATGTGCAACGACTTCTGGGTGAAATATGACAACTCAACACCAGACAGAAATCCTGCATCACCTTTTGGGGCAGGAAATGAATAATACTGTATCAAATTGAAATTTCAGAGGGATTAAGCCTCTTTTCCACTGATAGATTCAACACACAAATTTATTTCATACTACTGCAGAAAGTGCAAGCATTTGATATATTTGCCATGCCTCGTAGATCAACCTAATCCTACAACATTTTCTTTTTTTTAAAATGTGTATTGCAATCTCATTCATATTCCAAATCTCACTGCCACATTTTACAAGATTATACCCTTGAAAGCTTTTTTTTGGGCATTCTGCTTTCTCTGTGATGTGATGTTTGAACCTCATCGTCTGAGAAAATGAGAAAGATAGAGCTGGCTGATAGAGGAAGTGGGCTGGAAACAATGCTTTGTATCCAGTTCTTAAAAATAGTGTTTAAGAGAGCTGTTTTAATTATACAGCCATGTTAATGAATTATTTCCTTATGTTTTGTCTCTATAACTTACATGTGTGGCTATAGTTTCAAGGCACCCAACTGGAATTTTTCAAAAGCACTAGATTTTAATCAGTAGAATCTGTAAGCACATTGTAGCTTTATCCTGATTTCAATGAGAATTTTGCCAATAAAGTTGGAAATCTTTTTCATAAGATGTATGTAGCTGCCAAATATTTTTCTAATATGCACTGATGGAATTTTTACAACTACAAGAGTTGAAAGGGAAAAAAGTGAAATTTTTTGGTCCATTTACATTATCAAAAATTGCTGAGTAGATTTCGAACCAAATGATCTCTTAGGAAGATTTCCTGTTTCTATAACATTTAAGGCAAATTGAAAAATCTCACCTGTGGCTCTTTGAGTGATGCAGTTCCTGTGCTAAGTGCAGTTTAGTTATGATGTCTTGGACTAAATCAGACATTGTTGACATTGCTGATTTTTCTCTGCCTTGTTTTTCAGTTAGAAAACCCCAGATATCTGCGAGAAAAACGGGTGCCAATGACTGTGGTAGGTATTTATAGTCCCTCGATATTTCAGAAGGGAAATGTTATTTTTATGTTATTTTTATGTTATTTTTATGTTATTTTTATGTTATTTTTATGTTATTTTTAGTTATTTTTATGTTACTTTTAATCACTGGTCAGGATTGACTGTGCTTGGATTTGCTGGTTTTGACTTCATTGGTTGTTTTGAACTTTTTCTTCAATAGATGACACCAAAAATTTGCCTTGGGCAGGGCAGCCCCTCTCGGCACCACCACGCGCAGTTCCAGATGCCTGAGAAAGAGGTAGGATCCTTTTAGGGCATTTTCCTTGGAAACTGGGCATTAACAAGGAAGTTATTGTAGCAGGAAATCTCATGGAAGAGAAATTTGCTGAAGTGACAGGGCTTGTCATGAAATACTTAATGGATTTCCCCATCATTTAGGGAGTAAAAAAGACTTTCTGAACACATTTACCGGTCCTTTGAAGGAATTCTTAGTGGAGAGAAGTTTGAATTCTAGGAGTTTTCCAAATTGCCTTTTTAATAGAGGCAGTGAAACCTTTGATTTAGTGAGGACTTTTGTTTACTTTCTATATACCTTTCAAAATTAGCAGATTTTGACCTTATTTCTGGTAAGATCTACATTATTTCTGTATTTGCCTCACTGAGCTCCAGTCCTCTTTTGGTCATTTGGGGTTTTATTTTACTTCTGTGTAATGTTGTGAATTTCTGAGATTACTCTCCGATCTTGGCTGTCTAATTCTCTCACACCATGATTTTTTGCTTTGAATATGTGGAAAAGTAAATTTTTGTGGTCATTTTCACCTTTTTCATGCTTTGAGGAAGGTGACTGTGTGAGATATTTTGTCACAAGCTTCTCATTTTATTTAGCATATTTCTTTTTTTGAAAGATAGTGAATTAATGGGCAGAGAAGGAAACTCAAGGTACATTAAGAAAACAATTAACAGAACCCCAAACCCAACCAACCAATCATAAAAAAACAAGAAAAAACCAAATCCAACACTCTGCTCTGTTTGTCTTCAAAATTTCTGATTTCAGCCATGTGCTCTTGGAAAATTGAGACATATGCACATAGTTCCCCACTATCCAGAAGGACTAAACACATAAAAATAAACCAAATATGTCTGCACTGGGGAGGAAAAGGCATCATCAGCAAAGCAGGAAAATATTCTTTCATTTCCTTGGTGTCTTATGAGGACACATGAATTGGAACTGTCCTAAAGTCACTTTCATGGCAGTTCAGAAAACATATTTAGCAGAGAATACAGAGGAGAGTAAAATCAGTTGGCAGATCCTTCAGCTGTTAATAAAATAATGTGTATGAAGTGTTTTCTTGTGCTACCTGGATGCTCAAACAAGCAGCTGCACAATCCATGTGCCTTTCACTTTCTCTGCTATTGACTGTTCTTTTGTATTGACTGGTTCAAACCACCAGTTCCTCAGGATGAGGCAAGGTTTCATAAGATGTGAAAACAGCCCAAGAAATAAATAAATGGAAAGCACAATGTTGTCATTTAAACAATATTTTCAAATTAAATAAACAGGAAGGCATGCCAAGGAGCTACATAAAATACCCAGTTAATACTTTGCTAGTTCAGTGGAAAAATCCTCTAAGCCACACAGTAAAAAAATCCAGGACTTTTTGCTAATGGTGCTCAACTGTGGGCTGGTTTGAGCTGGAAAGGTTACAGACAGTGTTTCACAATCACCATGTGTGTGCTATTAACGAGAAAACTTAAATGTGTTTTCATCTGATTTTGTTTGTGAAGCTCAATTAGGAATAAAGTCCTTTTCATTTATAGAATGTGAATGTATTAACAGAGGAATGGTGCTGTACAAAAGGGTCCGGGGGAACTTTTAACTGTTCTCAACCTCTTTGTAGTACAAGGGGAGAACATAAAATAGGATAACTGTGGGGTTTTTTGCTTTTAACCTTTAGACCTTTGTTCATAAAGCATTCCTGCACCTGTTTAGAGTCTGTAATGCTGAACACATGGCCATGAGCAGTGATAACCACATCACAGCCCTGCGAGAACGCCGATGTCATCAGGCAGCGGCTTTTAGTCATCTCTTCCCCAAATACTTCTGACATGGATTAAACCATTTGGGAAATGGTCATTACTGAAAAAAATCATGGCTTTAAACAAGGGAGAGGCAGCCCAACAGGGATAAATCCATGTTCAGCAGGACAGCAAAGCACGACAGATGGGGTGATTGGCCTGTCTTGATAAAAAGGGAAAATGTCCCTTTGAACTTCACCTCTGGCCATCCTGTGTCACCCAGAGCTCCACGGGGCAGAGGAGGGGGAAAGGAAAAGCCCGATCTGTGATTTTTCAGAAAAACAGATTCAGCACCATTGCTAAGATACAGGTTTGGAATGAGAAAATAAAATCAGCTATGTTAGCAAACTGATTTCTTTTAACCTTTCTCAAACAACTAGTTTATCTGATATATCACTTCAAGACATTCTGGTGTTTCTTTAAAGAAGTTCCCTTTCCGAATTTTTCATTTTGTCAGTCTTATTTATTCTTAGCATTTTTTCTCAATTGCCTTCTGTTTTATTATTTTGTAAGCAAAGATATTTATTTATCTTATCTCAACTGAGGAAACCTAAACAAGTCAGAAGCATATTGGAAATAATTTTCACTTTGCAGTCGAAGGTTATACCTGGAGTAAATTTGTACTGCGTTGTGTACCAGCTCTTAGTTTATTTATTTTTCAGACAAGCTGGCAAGCTCTGTGCTTTATGCAATAAATTGTGAAGCTTTGTCTGCGTGGATTAACTGAGAACATTGAGTGTTTCCAACGTTTTTGTTGAGTTTATCACTGTGCTCCTGTCACTCCTGTGTTTGGATTTTTGGGAATGCAGTGATAGAGCCTTTGGACACTGGAGCCACTGGTGCTTTTCCAGCCTCTTGTGTGCTAAAGCAGCATGGACTGGATGGGGGCAGCTGGGGGAGGAGGAATTCTGGGGAAGGCAGTGGCTGGGATTTCAGGAGAACACCTGTGGGACAGCTTGCAGCTGTTTGTTACGTGGGGTGATGGGGAATGAGTAAGAGGAGAGTAAAGGAGAGATGAGAGATGTGCCGTGAGATAACAGAGAACGTAGAGAATGGGAAAAAAACTTCTTTGTTTTTTCCCCTGAAATCCATCTTCATGGATCCAGGACCAGAAGTAAGATGGAAAAAGAAGAGTGTTTTATGGGTTTATGACTAAAGAAGTCTTATCTTGAAGGATGCAGCCTTTTTAAAAAGCTATTTAGGGCCTTCATCTCTGTAATCTTTATTTCTGTTTTTCTCCTTTTATTTTGGGAGTGAGCACTCCCTTTTACTGCGTGACACAAATTTTGTTTATAAAGATCATCAAGCCATTTATATGGTTTTACTGCACCAGAAGTGTTGGGATCCAGTGATATATTTACATGAAGATAAAATCTGCAGTGCTGATACAGTTAAGTCGTGGTCTGGCTAAAAGGGCTCTGGATTGAAGGTGTTGAAAGCAGCAGATTTACTGTGCTTCTCACTTATCTGGCAGGAGATTATGGCTTGAAACAGAGCAAATTGCATGAGGGCTGTGATATGGATTTCCCCCAAGAGGGACCATACAGAGGATGTAGGGGAAGGAATGCAGGGAGGAAAGAAAGTTGTAAAACTGGGGAGGGAGAGTGAATAACACTGGCTGGTGTTAGCATGGAAAAGAGAAGGGAAAGAACATTTGAAGATAAGAGTCCCTGCAATTAGGAGATGGTGATCAGTGGGCATTGTCCTGCTGGGTTTGATTTCTTCCTCTTACTTGCCCTGGTCCATAGTGAAGTATTTAATTATATGAAATTCATGCCAAATACAAGCAATAAATAAACCCAATATGGAGACAGTATCTGAAAACAAGGACTCTTGTAATTAAACCACTGTAAAATTAACTTTATTGTGCCTTAGCACATCATGGATTTTATATTTTTCGTCATTTTTGTTCATATCTTCCAAGGATGGTAACAAAATACGCAAGTATTGTTCTCTTGTGTAATGTATTGAATTAAAGTGTGTGTTCATGTCTGTGTGTGTCTCTGGAGTTTAAATCTTGGTGGATGGATATGTAAACAACTGTGTATGGAATCAGGAGGGCTGGATACAGCTCAAGGAACCTCCTTAGATTTGCTGAGGCTCTTTGTGCCTTTTAATAACAGGAGGAGAGTGGTTTTGATGAAATTTCTGAAAGCACTTGAGTGGGTCTCAAAAAACCTGAGTCTTAAAATAACTGGATCTTTGCATGTTGGAATTTCTTCCCTTATTTTCCCTCTGTTCTTCCACTTCTCCTCTTCCTTTGCCATCCTGTTCACTGGGGACTGCCCAAGCCATACTTCTGCTCATAAATGTCATTCTGATTTCCAAGGGTAAAGATTGTCAAGGTTTTTAATTCTGGTGAATATTCTTGTTAAAATGTAAGAACGTGTTTTCCTTGCTGTTCATACAAGTGTGGCCCACATGAGGGGGCAAGAAGAGGCAGATATGAAATAATTATGGCTTTCATCATGATTTTCACTTTTCTGTAACTTTTTTTTTTACTGACAACTTGCTTCTGAAAACACTGTTTCGTTTCCCCTTGAAAATATTCCAGGCAGTGACAGCAACTATTTTCTGGTTCATTTGAATTTTCTCCTTTTCTCCACAACCCCTTGTGCCTGTTTTGAATGCAGGGTGTGATTTATATGGAGAATCAAACTGTAAACTGATTCTCACCACTGAGTAATCGTCCTGAGCAGGAATCTGCTCGTTCACATTTAAAATCACAGCAATCTTGACTGCTGCTAACATAATTCCTGGCTGATTAATGTCCTGCTCCCAAAACCATGTGCAAGTTGTCCGTGTTGTGTTCCTTGTGAGGAAGTCACATCCTGCCTTGCTTTGATAACTCTTCAGAATGTAATGTAATAAACCCCAAACCTTTATTTTATTGCTAGACTGGTGTGACACACAGTGGATGTCAAGATGAGACATGTTTTCATAAATTGGCTGCTGGTTTATAATTCCTGATACCAGTCAGGCTGGTTGTGGAGGTCTAGATGCACACGGACAGTTATTTATTTTTTTTTTTTTTGCAATACTTTGTGAACTATGTCTTTAATTATTGCACATATGGGCTGGAGACATTGAGAGAGATCAAAGGGGTAGGTTAGCAATTCAAACTAGTGTTTTAACCAGTAGAATGTCCAGATGGTTGCCAAGCAGCTGGGAATTAATCTTTTGCTGCGTGATTAATCTCTACCTCAAAGTGTCTCTCTCTTTAAAAAAAAAAAGAAAGAAAGTTTGATTTTTTTTTTTTTTTTAAGTATAGATCCTGATTTTTAAGGGAGACAAGACATTGACTAGAAAAAGTAGGTGCTGTACACTGTTACTGCTACATGTTGCACTGGTGAAAAGAAGGTGGGAGTATAGTTTTAGTGGCTGGCTTAGGAGATCTTAAAATGAGTATAAAAAGTTCAGTAGCTGCTAAAATACACCATGAAAAAGAGAGGAATAACACTGGGGAGAAAAAATCAGTGTTAGTGACTCAGTGTATTCAGACTCATTCACTGGACTGGGCACTGTGCAGAATTCCATGAAATTCTCAAGTGGTACCTTCCTTTATATTTCACTAAATCCCTTGGAAATCTGTGTGATTCCTGCATGTCACAGGTTCAGCTGGGTCCAGTTCTCAGCGCTGGCAACTGAAGATACAGCTTGTTGCATTTTTGAGCTGCCTTTTATGAAATTACATTTGATAGTGCTGTGGCTAAGCTTTCTTAATTTCTAAACATAAACTGAAGTTTTTTTGGTCCTTGCTGATGTCAGTGTCTCCCACTGGTGGCAGACATTTGTTCCATGTGGAAGTGGGACCCTGCAAATAAAGCTATTAAATAACATGGTGTGTTGTAGTGGTAATATCCATTTTATGTTTATTGGCCAGAGAAAACGTCCTTGAGAGCACAAATACCATTTCCAGTTATTACAGTTGTTGGGATACAGAGCTGGATGGATTTCTCCTTCTTCCCACCACCCCCAACATGGAAATCTATGAAGAATACATTGTTCTCTCTTGAAAGAGCCTAATGACATTTACATATGAATAAGAACAATTGCCCATTCAATTATTTTTCTGTATCAAGCAAATGTGTATTAATTTCAGTGTCATTTAAAAAGTCAGATTTTTCTTGATGGGGAGGCTGGTAAGATTTGATTTAGCACAAAACCTTTAATTTTTAGGGCCTATAAGAATGTCATAATAATTTTTTAATTAAGTGAATATCTAGTTTCTCATTAAAGAGTAAAGTGTAAAAATATTGCAAGTGGAAGTAGCAATTGTATTGTTTTTAAAGAGTAAAGATACAAAGAAGGGTAGATATGTGGTGGGAATTATAAATGTTTGTTAGGTCAAATAATCCAGTTCAGATCATAAACATGGACTTTTGTGGAGGGACCTTTGAATCTGGGCAGAATGCCATGTTTATAAAGGGGCTTTTTACATTCTAATTTCTGGCTGTTCCACTTGTTTGATGCTGGTTTTATTTCAGTCCATCTCTGGTTTCCTGAGCTCTTTGCAACAGAGACTTTCCAAGACATTGATTTTACCTTAGTCATTGCACTGGATAAAAGCATTGATGCTATATTCAGTGCTGTAACTGGAATGGTTAATGATGTACTGTTTCAAAATGTAGTTATAAATCTGTTTATTTTCTGAAATGGAAAGTGAACAGTGTTTTTTCCCCACATCCTGTAAACTGAGCGCAAACTTTTCAGCTATTTCATTTGAAAATGGAAGATTAGTTCCAATATGATTAAAATTTACATTTACTGTAGAAAATTCTCTCCAAATATATTGTTAAGAAATATATTTTCCCTGTTTTTCACACCGGTGATTTTCTTTTAAATACTCCTGAGTCCTTTTTGTAAAATGTGGAAAGTATTAATATACCTCAAAGCTAATCTTGAAAATTTTTGATGGTACAGTGTGATACAGAAATAACACAATGAGATCAGACAGCCTGTTAATGATGAAGTGAAATACACTGTTCCAAATTACCTTAGTCTGAAGTCAGTGTGTATTTATAATAAATCTTGACTGTTTTGCAAGTCCAGTCTCTTCTGTCTTGGCCTTCCTGTATAGTTTAAAACACTGTATAAATTATCAGTATTTATTATTTTAACCCTGCATGTGAAAATTGAGTAAGCACAATTCAGTAGAAAGTTCGCATTGTTTGTTGATAGTTTTCGAGAAACCTTTTTCTTCTGTGGAAATATCAAAGCTTTGTGTGCCATGCACTGATTCCTTTTAGCAGCTGCAGAACACCAAGACAAATAACTTTTGTCGTGTACTGTAAGATATACAAGTCATTGTTCTGCATTGTTAGCTCTTACTTTGAAGTTCTCATTTATTGTTTACATCCTTCTCCCCCTTCCTCGCTTCCTCCCTCCCTCCCCCATATATTCATAAGCTTNAAACTTGGCAAGCAACAAGTTCTGTTTTGTCAAATAGCCAGATCCCCCAATCTGATGGATGTTAAAGCTCTGAGATGTCCCCCCTTGCCTGAGGGTGAGCCCTGGAATGAAGACAAGTGGGCAGGAGTTCAGTGATTCATATTGCTAACCTACTTTTTGATTTGCTTTTAAATCAGGTATTTCAATATTTTGACAAATTTCTGTAAATGGGGACAAGATGAATGTTTGTCCTCTGTCATGAAAAAAGGAGAGATCACTTTTTTCCCCTGAAGATTTATGACAGTTGCATGTTAGACTCTTACAGTTTAAGCCTGACAGTTATTAAATATTCCTAGCACCTGAGCTGCGCTTTACCCCAAAAAACCAATTTTCAGGTAACTATTTACTGTTTTTGGTGGTGTTTTGTTTTTTTAAATGAGGAAGAAAGTGTGACTAGTCACATAAAAGCAACTCTGTTGCTACCACCCTTCATGGCTTTAAATAACAGGGACAGCACAGATGTTTGACATCAGTATTGTTTACATGGCCTTAGGGTTTAATTGCCTCATTCTCTTTGTGAGGAGGATAAACAATGACAGAAATCCAAAGGAATGATGTTCAGCCAACAGCAATGGCTGCGTTTCATACATAGTTGCAAACTTCCCAACTATAGCTAAATATCTACATTTTTTTTTTCTTCCTTGTCTGGATGGTAACATGCCATAAATTTCATGTTCTCTGCTGCCTCTTAACTGGTGATAAAAGATATTAAAACCAACAAGCGCGAGTGCCGTAAATAGCGTTTAACAAAGCGAACGACTTCGAAAAGTTGGTTTAGTCTGGTTTCTCTAAAACTTGTGAAGGTCTTTGGTACTGCTGGAGGTTATTTTGTTTCTTAATATGTGTTTAATAAATAAAGTCAAGCTGAAGTGCAGAGAGCAGTGCATGGAAGAGCAGCACATGCAGTTACCTAGAGCTGTTCCACAGGAAATTGGGACAAGCTGAGATTTGACATTTGGGATCTGCGGACAGGCTCCACCTCAGTTTGGTGTGGCTTCAATTTGAAAGATATTCCTTAATTGAAATGAGTATTTAATGATGTGTTTCAGCTTTCAAATAGAAGGGGAGGCATTTCACTCCCAGCTGGGGAGAGCTGAGCTCTTTTGCTTCCACCCAAACCTGCATGAGATCACTGAATAAAATATGTTTACATGGCTCAATATTTTATCGACGTATGCGGCGAGATCTGGAGTCTGCCTCAGAGAGAGGGTGGGTCAAAAAGCAGATTTGGAGATGGAACCAGTCCTCCAGGCTTTGCCATGGGATGCTATGGTGTCATCCTCATGTTTTCTGGCTTCTCCAGCAGTTTTCCACTCAAGAGATTGAGTGTAGTGTTTTTAAACCAATACGTCGTTATTTTTACAGCAAATGCACAAATTAGCACTTCCAGAAGCTGTGATGAAGATACATGTGAGGTTGGAACTGTGGACCATTACAAAATTTCAATGCTGTTGAAGACTTTTAAAATTTTTTTCTTACCAGTTGCTTAGTAAAAATACAGCTTTTCTCAACACTAGCTGAAAACTTAATGTGCACATCAACTATTGGATTTCAGACGCTTCAATGTGGGACTTCTCACATTTCTTTATATGTAGAGATGCAATTAGGAAAGTCATGGATGAAGCAGATGGGGCAGAAAAGTGCCTGGAGTGCTGAAACTTCATTAAGTTTATAGAAGTTGAGGACCTTGAGTACTTTTCAAGGTGTCCCCTTTTCAGCCCTCACCTGATGAGGAGTTGGTCTTAGTGATTTTTCACTTATTTTTTTGTTATTTTATTTCTAATATTCAGAGGAAAAGTGATCTACTTTGTTATTACAGTGGTTGCATTCATGAAGGGCTGATTTCTGTATCTTGGACACATTTTTCTCTGTTGTTTGGTAGCAATTAGCCCTCCTTTTTGGAAGACAGTCCCAAAACTGTGACGTTTTAAGAGATGGCTGTTCTGGTGGAAGTGGTGTAATGAATTAATGAGCTAAAATTGATGGGAACTGGTGCAAGTGCAAGGGTGGTGCTAAAGGGAAGATTAATTAGAAGTGGGAACCAGCTTCAAGTACAGGGAGTTCTGTTGTCAGCCTGGGGGAAAACATCCTGAGAACAATCACTAGCACTTGAAAATATATATGTCCATCTTTAATCCAAGTTAAATTCTTGATTTTGGTTTATTTTTGTATTATTTCAGTGTACAGAATAATAAAACCTAGACCAGCTCTCAGCTGATACAAACCACCAAGGATTCATTTCCATCAGCCAAGACATTCTGAGGTTATTAATGAGTTTTAAATGTAATTTGTGTGGATTTAGTAGCTGTGTGAGGGCAGTAGGTGTTCCTCAGTCATCCATAAGCTTTTAATGTAATTCAAGTAGATTGGAGTCTCTTTCATGTTTAGTTTCTGGTATTTGTGTTTTTACAAGATCTTCATATTTATTTATGGCATGTTCACAAGCTGTCTATCTGGAAGTGGATTATTGTGCTCTTTTTATTAAATCAACACTGATTCATCACCTGGTACTAAGATTTTCTTCTATAATGTCACTTTGTTGCAGTGATATATGCATATATTTATTTTCATAGATACATATGCGTAGATTTCATGAATAGAAGATGCATTTTTATCATGATGCTTATTTTGGGATGATAAAAGAGTTGGCTGACAGCTGAGAATATGATTTATTTTCTTTGGATTAATTGCCAACCTAACTTTTTTTTTCCTCCTCCATTAATTTGCATAAGACTCTGTGCAAACAGTTGGGAAATGGATTGCTTTATCTGTGGTGTAATAAGTAGTTGTTGGGTATCAGTTGGTGAGTTCAGAAAATGAAACATTTTTCTGCTTTTCCTTGTATTTTCAATTCTTGAGGAGCCTTCTGTTTCCTGCACAGCATTTTTGGGTTGAATTGGATTTTCGTAGCTCACGTTTTCAAGTTATGATGATGTTGTGATGTTTTCAAGTCCCAACAAACCTGTAAGACAAATGAGTCATATAAAAAAATGAATAATTTGTACTGTGTTTAGAGTTGGTCTGTGTGAGATAAAGACTCCTGCTTAAATGGCAACTTTTGATTAGTCAAGGGCATGGAGAACAAAGGCAGAATGAATAATGCTGTCAATTCCTTTGAAGTTTGTGAGTTGGGATATTACAAGTCATGTTTGGAGTTGAGCTAAATAAAATTGTGAGAGCTGGAAGTGGCTGGATGGTGAAGGGAGTGCAATGTCCAGCCTTGAGGTGGGGGGACCTCAGCACCTTTTAGAAGACCCAAAAGTCCAACACAAAGTTTGCTGTTGGCCAAAGACCACTTAAAGTCATCTCCTGGAGGGGGTTTGGTCCTCATTTCTAAAATGAGGAGGATCAGGGTCTGTGTTCTGAAAAAACCTTTCAGTCCTCATTGCTTTCTGAATAGTGACTGTTGATAAACATAGGAGTGGAACAGCCTGAGTCTGAACTCAAGGTGTCACTTTTGGTTTCTGGAAAAGTCTGAGAAACATGAAATTCCTCTCATAGTTGTCCTGAAGACAGCCCTTAACAGTGTACTGAAAACATGCAAGCAATTCAAAAATGCTTGAAAGATGGAAACTTAGACTCTGAGTAAGAACTGGCAATGTATTTTTGTGTTGGAGGAGTTCAAGTACAGCTTTGAACAAACACAGGCAGGACAGGAAATGTATTTCAGTGATCCAATCCTTAATCCCGTCATAAGTCACCTTTAAAAGGAAATGTGTTTATAATGTGAACTCCAGGAATAATAGAAAACAAACAAAAACAAATGTGCATCTGGACTAAAGGACATTCTTTGTGTAAATGTAACACCTGCCTGAAGAAGTGAAAATGAGTTTACCAAATTTGGTATATTAACAGAAATATTAAAGTTTTATTCCTAAATGTTTATTTAAATTAAGAATGATGGCTTGTTCTGGGCAGTAGCAGTTGTGTTTATTGCCAACTAAAACATCCTACAAATCCATTTTTCTGAAGAAATGTTGTAGGATGACATCTTTTGTAACAATTGTATCAAATAAATATAAAAATGTTGAGAAACTGAATGTAGATTTTTCAGAAGATTTCTTTGTTGGCGACTTCCCATTGCCTTCTGAAAGACATAAATGAATAATTAAAAAGTTATGAAAAGGTCATTGGTGTAATTTATTCTTTATTTAAATTATGGATCTATTCTGTTTTGCTTTTAAAGCTGGAAATGAAAATGAAAATGGCAGAAGGTAAATTTCATGAAGAAAAACTGAAATTACAACAGAAGCACGATGCTGATGTTCAAAAGGTAAGAAATGTTTGTATCTTTTTCCAAAAGCAGTGTATTAAACAATAATAGAGACTATGATTATCATAAATATTTATCAGTTGTTTTTTAACTTCTTCACAATTGCAATTAATGTGCAGTGCAAATCAAATTGTAGGTAACAGTTGGCATAAACTGAGAGGAATGCAGAATATTTTATGGTAACATATACTTAGGAAGGGGAAAACGCTTGCAGAAAGGAGATGAAAATACAAGGCAATTTGTTAGTTAGAACAAGACAAGCTATTTTACCAGCGTAACAACTTCTGTGGGAAATCATAAACTCCTGATTTTTCTGTTAGAGAGAAAACATTTGTGTTAGAGAAGAATGTGAACAAAATAAATTTTTCATGAACAAAATGCAGAATATAACAGCAGGAAAACCCACAGATATATCATATGTGTTCAGGCTCATCCAGCAGCGGTACTTGCTGTCCTGTCTCTGTTTTGACACTGTCTTAGAGCAGAGGCACGTCACCAAACACCCCTTTATTTATGTCACTGCATTTTTTAAGTTTATGGAGTCGGAATCCTTGCAGCTCTCTGGGTTACGCCGAGTTTGTCTTCACTGTGTGACATAATCACATATCACCACTCCTGGGAGGATTCTACCCACCCCAGACCACACTGTTACTTTTAATCCCGCGTTTAAAGGTGGGGTGAAGTCCTGTGAGGTGCCCCTGGCAGGGCTCTGATCCTGGGGATGGAGCAGAAATCCCAATCCCTGATCCTGCTGTAATCCCGCATCACTCAGTGCCTCTGCTTTGTTTCCTAAAGACTGAGTCACAGGCTTGGAGGAAGCTGGTTGACACAACTCTGTGACACATCAAAGCCTCCTGAGAGGATGTTAATATTTGGTCAGGTGCATATTTGGCTCATCTGTTCTCAAGGCCTCGGAGCAGAAGCAGTGAGCAAAGCTGAGAGTCTAAAGGAAACAGCTTTGTGAGAATAAGGAATAGTTTAAATGCTTTCTCATCCCTTGAGTTGTCATCCCTTCCTAACTGATGTTAGAATTCTGTCTTTTGAAGTTGTTTAATAACGTTGGATATTTTAGAAAAGGTTAAATAGTGTCGTATTAATCTTTAAAGACACAAAACGTTTATTGCAGATGGAGTAATATTGTTTTAAGATGAAAGCTTCTGTTTGATAAGAGATTTGGGGCACTGTTATAAAATTCCTGCGACTTTAATCTTTATCTTAAACACAAAGTTTAAATTAAAATACTATCTCAAAGTGTGCAAATATTCAAGCTTTTTCTTTCTTTTTTTTTTTTCCCAAAGTCAGCCTGTATAGAAATGTGGGTGTAGTTACCCTCATATACTTGCTCTGTTCCAGTCCATTGTTCTTGGGGATCCATGTGAGGAATTTCAATGGGTGAAGCACAAAAGACTGTAATGAAGTTCACCAACTTATTTAAATATTTCTTCAATCTGCTGAGAATTTTAGATGCTTTTAAATACTATTAGGCAACATAAGTATGAAAATCTTTTCTATTTGCAGCAGTAGCACCATGAAAGTTCCGAACTCAACCAAAGCAACACTGGGTTTGCCCAGGTTTAAAAGAAAACAAAAAAACTCTCACCTTAAGACATGAAACTCCTTTTTTAATCTGCTTTTCCCTACATTTGTCTAAACCAGTCCTTTGTTTATACATTGCCAGTTGTAGCTGGAAAAATGATTTAGGTTCAGTCACTTAGTCCTGCATGATCTCAGCGCTTCTTGCAGACCAGAGTGGATCTTGTGTACTGGTTGTAATTTGGAATGTTCTGGACTTATGTTAAAATATTCTGAATTTTCTCTGCAGATTTTGGATCGAAAGAATGATGAAATAGAGGTGCTGAAGACCACCTACACAAAGAAACAAAAAGAAGCTGAGGATATGATAAGAAAACTGGAGAAAAAAGGTGATTTTTATCCTCATGATTGTCTCCTGTGTGCTGGTATTGTACTGCATTCTCTTGTGGCTGTGGGCTTGTGTGTTCCTTCTGCAGCCATCCCTTTCTTCATCATTTACAGCTCTTGATTTAATTTTTTTCCCTTAGATTCTGAGCTTCTTGTCCAGTTGTCTCTGCTGTTCCAACCCAAGTGTTCCAAGAGGCCTGTGATTCATTACATTGAACACAGGTTTTATGACCGCCACCAAAAAAAAAGTTTCTTTGATGCCACTGAAATGTTTTGGCCACTTATTTCAGTTTTTTGTTGCAATCCCTGGCTCGAAGTTCATTTCTTTACACATTCAGTACATTTTAATCAAACCACAATGGTTATTTTTAAGACTACTGTGGCAGGAGATTTCAAATATGAGTCGTATTGAGTGTGTCACGAGGACAAAACTCACCCTGAGAGTGGCTTGTCAGCAGTTTTTCAATGTTAGTTTCTTTCAAAATTCCTTGGAGTCCATTTGCACTATGGACTAAACCACACTAGAAAATAATACAGAAGTTTGGTAATCTATGTACAAAAAAGGGAGAGTGTGCCAAGTATTTTGTTTCCTGCTCCTTGGGGAAAGTAATTTATCCAACAAGGGATCTGAGGCTTCTCTCTGTGGGGCTGATGGCTGCTCTTGCTTGGAACAGGTTCAGTTGGAGTTGCCCACATTGTTCCAAAAAAAAAAAAAAAAAAGTGAAAGTGTGAATATGGATCTGCTTTTTGCACTAATAGTGATGCCATCACTTGCAATTTAAGTTGAGGAGCTTCATTTTCATGTTGATCTTGGGCATTCAACCTTCACAAGAACCTTTTCTCCTAAGGATGCTCATGAAATCAGGTTAAAACAGCTATTTTCTTGAGGTTATGCAGAATTTTGTTGATGTATATTTACTCCTTCGGGAAGGAAAACTCTCTCTGAAATATGCTGTAAACAAAGCAGAAAAGAGAGAGAACACCTTGTAAATGACACAGAATCTTAAGTGCTACATCTTAAAGCAGCACATGCATTAAGTATTTAAGAGCCAAAAACCATCAGAAAGCCAGGTCAGCTGGAAAACTGACACAAACAGATTGTATCAATGGCCAACACTGAAGAATCCAGAAGGTCTTGAATGGTGGTTTATTTTTCTCCCATTTTTAACAGTCCAGACCCTCGTTCGTGAGTCCCAGGTTGTGAGGGAAGCCAAAGAGCAGCAGATTGAGGAGCTGAAGAAGATGTGTGAGGAAAGCAATGATTCCTTGAACAATGAGTGGGAGAAAAAGGTAATGAACAACACTTCCCTCCTTTGACAGACTCCTGCAGTGTTTATGTAGGATAATACATTTTGTCACTTGAAAAAATAAATACACAGAATATGTTTTAGGGATGTTTTTTCTGCTGATTTTATTTTTTCCTGAAGTAATCAAGGTTCTTTTTGCTGATGCTTTTACACCCAGCTGGTCACCCTGTTCCTGGGGTTCATCTGGCCTCCTGGCAAGTCTCTGGATGTATTAGGGAAGTGTTTATTTCTGGTTGACCTGACATGGAATTTTAATCTGGGTAAACCTGCTGCTACCTGCTGTCACGGTGATTCCTTTGAACTCTTAGTCTCGCAATGGGTCATGAATTCTTCAGTGTATTTTTATTTAGTGTTCAACTCAAGACAGCAGCAAAGCAGAGGGGAAGAGCATGTTTATTGTGAGACAGTGTCACCTTTGTCCAGATTATTGTCAGTATTTGTCTTGCTTCCCCCTCTCAGGAGAGGGAGGGTCACAGAAAGGACAAACCCACCTCCCTTCATGAAGTTTGCTGTACAGTTTAATTTTTTTGCAGCCCTGCGTGTAGAAATGAAGTTGAGTTTAATTCTTGCCTTCTTAAAGGCAAATCACAAATCATAAATTCTAAATTGTCCTTCGTGCTGAAATCTTGAGGCTCCAGTGTTGGGCATTTTTTTGTTTGGGGTTGCTTTTTTTTTGTAGATTCCCAGACTGATTTGGGTTGGAAGGGACCTTAAAGCTCATCCAGTCCCAGCCCTGCCATGGCAGGGACATCTTCCACTACCCCAGGCTGCTCCAAGCCCCATCCAATCTGGCCTTGGGCACTGCCAGGGATCCAAGGGCAGCCACAATCTTTTTATTCTGTCAGAGAAACAATATTTTCAGAGAGGACAGAAGTGTGAATACCTGGGCTTTTCACTGATTCTGCTGATACACTCTAATAATATAACACTTCTCAATGCCAGTTGTAGATGCCATTTATCACTTTGTGCCCTTTTTTCTGGTGCAGCTCCACGATGCTGTGGCGGAGATGGAGAAGGAGAAGTTCCACATCCAGAAGAAGCACACGGAGGACATGCAGGAGCTGCTGCAGGAAACCAACGCCCGCCTGGCCAAGATGGAGGAGGAGTATTTGCAGCAGACACGGTTAACTGTAGGTTTGGTTGTCAACCTCTCACCACAGCATCTCTTAAAATAGTTAAATTCTCTGTGTCTGTGTTCAGGTGGACTGGAAGTGCCCAAGGCCAGGTTGGATGGGGCTTGGAGCACCTTGAGATGATGGAAGGTGTTCCTGCCCATGGCAGGGCTGGAATCAGATGATTTTTAAGGTCCCCCTCAACCCAAACCAGTCCATGATTCTGTTACTTATGCACATACATCCTTATTTTTGATAGTGCAGTGCAGTTGTTCTCTCCTGGGAGAGGGAACTGTCCTGGCAGCCAGTGCAACCAAGGATTTTATTCCCCAGATAAAATTAAGCAAGCTACAACCCTTCAATCAATGTTACACTGGTATCTTAGAATCAGTCCTTAATTACAAATATTTGATTCAAGTTAGCAGAACTTTTGTCTTTGCAGGTTTGTAGACCATTTATATATTAGATTTTCATAGATTATTAGATATTAGATTTTCACCCTGATTTTCATGGATCCATTTTCATGGATTAGATTTTCACCCTGATTTTTTACTCACCCACCTCCTCTTTGACTGAGCAAATGCTTCTGTTAGATGGAAGATGAAATTAAAAGGATTTTAAAATAAGTATTGATCATTCTAATTTATTGCATTTCTTTTCTAGAGTAATTATTAGCATGTAATTAGGTATAATCTGGATTTTGTGTGTTATATAAATGATGTAAAAAAGCAAAAGAATTAACAAGTAACCTCAAAAAAGCATCCTGTACTTTTCATCAGGGTGAGGTATGAGGAGAATTGAATGAGTGAAAAGACAATGTCAAACAAAATTTATTGCTTTATTAATGAATGTTGAATTTAAAAATTAGCATTCAGATCATGTCATAGGTAACAGTAAATACAGAGAAAAATGGACACAGTCTGTCAGCAAGATTGAATTTAAGAACCATCAAAACCAGACAGATCTTGCTGAGCAGCTTCTGATTTAATAATTAAACAAGGTAGAGTTCAAGGCAGGGCTTAAGATGAAAGACTAGACTGTCACTGGAAATTAGTTTTCTTTTTTTCACTCTCCTTTCTCTCTCCTGATTTTCTCTGTTGGTATTTCAGAGTTTGCTTGTTCAGAGTTTCATGTTGTCAGGAATGCCAGTGCTGTTAGCAGGTGGAATTGGCCGAACAATTTCACCAATGCCAGAGCTGATAAAGGAAGGGTTTGTGCCCTGAACACGGATGAGCTTCCTTGAGGGGCACGGGGCCAGCCAGGAATTAAATTCAGTGACATATTAAAAATTACTATTTTTTAATTATTTTTTAAAAAAACCCAACAAAACCCCAGAAAACTACAAAACAAACCAAAACCCCAAGGCCCCAAAGCAAAACAACCCTCTGCCCCCAGCAAACCAAACCCACACTGAGCAGCTTGGCACTGATGGAGAATTTTGCTGTGCTGTGGCTGTGAAATCTCTGCAGCCACTTGCCAGAGCTCAGGTGGATCATTCAGGTGGATGATTCAGAGGATCATTCAGGTGATGCTCTGTCTGTGTGAGCTCCTGGCACTGGTTCAGGTTCATGTCACCTCCAGTGACAGTCAGGGCAGAGGCTGCACGAGACAGATATTTGGGGTTTTATTTTACTTTAAGAGTGGGGGAAATTTCTGTTCCACTTCCCTCATCTTCAAGCCTTTGTTAATGCAAAAATAACTCTGATGTGCACTCTGGGTCTGATTTGCTGACCACAGCCTCCTGAGGAGTTCTTCCCTCATTTCCCTGCCTATTACTAGAAATTTAGAGAAGAATGGGAAGTCCTGCAGTACCTGCCTGTCCTTACTCTGCTCATTTTAAAATTTGTTTATCTTAGGAGTTGAAGTTCCAGGAGAAAGATACAACTTTTGAGAGATGCTTGTTATTTATTGGAAGGAAATTGCTGAATGAGACTTTTGGAAAGTCTAAAAATGCTTTATATATATATATATTATCATCCAGTGCAGTTTTCCATTGAAATATTGTCTTCTCTCTCATTTTAAAGGATTTGTAGTTTAGAAATCAGTTGCATATGCTGTTTTGCATGAGAGAGAAGAGATATTACTTTGAGGGGGAATAAACACCCATATTTTGAAGATTTATTTATTTTTCTATACACTATAGAATTTACTGTCATGACTGATGACAGCTTTGCCATTGTAACTCTCATGTCTCTGCATCACCAGAGAACCTCCTCGCTCAAGGCTACTGAACAACAACAGGGGGATTCCCTCATTTATTCTGGGCTTTTCACAATAATTCTCTATTCTTTTAGAACGACACAGTCCAGAAGCTGGGGGCCCGTGTGCAGCAGTTGACTGTTGAGGCTGAGAACAGCAATTTCCAACGTCAGAGATTGTCTCAGGAGAAGACTGAGGTGGAGCGGCGTTACCAGGAGGTCTGCTCCCAACTGCAGGATCTCAAAGTAAGGTAATTCAATGACAATTGCTGGTTTAACTCGTAAGAATATGGAATTTCCAGAAGCAAACATTGTTAGTTTTGTTCCATGAATGCACTGAATGGCATTTGACATTAGAAAACTCTGATGAAAATGTATTAATTGGTGTGAAACTCATTTAGAGTGACCCAAACGACCACCTTGAGGAGTGCCTTACCTTTCCATTATTGATGAGCAGCTCATTCTGTGACAAGAGCACATGGCAGATGTGCAGACTCCATGGAATTGATCCTGAGCAGGTAAAATGCCAAAATATGAAAGGAATTTTCATATTCTGTTTGCTTGCTCCTTGTAGGTACGACTTGCTTCAGAGAGACAAGGACCAGGTTATGCAGGAATACCAGGAGAACATTCAGCAACTACAAAGTAAATTTGAGGTTGATAGAGATTTTCTGAAGCAGGAACAAGCTCAGGTATGCTGCCAGGTGTAACAGGCAGGAAAGAGGGATTTATTTTTTAGGTGCTCTCCTCACTATCAATATGATAAATCCATGAATAAATCCAAGGGATTGCTCAGTTCCCCAAGTCAGCCATGAGTGTAAGTTTAAATAAAAATTGGGATTTAATTTTTCCTTGCCAAATTTGGCTGAAAAATCAAGCTGGTTGGTCATTCTGGTGTGTGTGTATTTCTACAGCTGATTCAGATGAGGTACAGTTAACATCCTGATTTTCTTTGTGCTCCTGTAAAAATTCTGGATGCACCTTTAAAGACTTAATGTTTTCATTAAGCCCCTTCCATGACAGAAAATATTTTTTCCAGAAAAAAATAGACCTGCAGGCCTTATAGTATTGAACATTGTGTTAAATGTTTATGTGTTTAAGGAAATTTTAAAATATTTTTTATATTTTGCAAGTGCAGGTTTCACCAAAAATGTAATAACTGCTTTTTTTCTGGAAAAGCATCTGTCAGGTTGATATCTACCAATATGCATAGGTACAGGGATGGTACATATTTAAAGTGATTTTAAAGTTAAATAATTGTAGAAAAGACTCAAGTTTTAATACCATTTATTAAGCCATAGGACAGTTGGGGTGTTTGGTGTTTATTTGCTGAAATTCTCTGAGCTTTGATGATACTTTACTCCATTTCATTTACAAGGTGTTTTTCTTTCCACCAAATTTTAACAGATTTTAGTAGGGATTTATTAATTTTAGGGGTGGTTTTTGTGCTTTCGTTTCCATTTCTAAGCTCACCAGGGGGCCTGAACTGACACATCCAGAGCCATAAACTCCTACAGGTTTTTTCTCCCAAGTCAATAATTTTTTCCGATTTCTGGGAACCTTAGAGAAATAAATTTAAAAATGCAAAAGAGCTAATGAGGAATGCAAGACAAAAATTGTTTTTTCTGTTAAATCCCAGCAGACATCTGATGTGATTGCAGAATTACGGTGTGAAATGGCTCTGTTGAAGCAACAGTTGCACGACTCTGAACATCAAAGGCAGAAACAGCTGAGGGTGAGCCCTGACTTTCTTTCTCAGAAATCACCAACTCTTTTTCCTTTATTTTATGATTTAAATATTTAGCTATCTATTCTTAAATATACTCCTATTTACCATGCTTGTTTCTGTTTTATTAATGGAAATATATGAAATGTCACATATGGTTAAAGGTTGATTTAAAAAGTGTGGCTAAAAGAGAGGTAAGAGCAGAATTTTCACTGAAGTCTTCTGACTGTTTCTTGTAGTTCACGTGTTAAATAAAAGAGTTTAAATCTGTACTGGTGGATTACAAAGAAGCCTGTCAAAGAATGATGAATATCTTTTTTTTCCTCATAAACTGTAAACATTTTTAAAGTTTCAAAATCGTTTTTAATTTGCACTGTTTAATAGTTCAGTTCATTAGTCTGTCTTCCTGTAGGCATTTAAATTAATCCTTCTATCTCAGGGTAACGAGTTCCACATCTGTATCATGTATCAGTCCTGGCTGAGTTTTGGCATCTACTTTTCTTCCAGTGTCTTTCATTTCACAGTTGATATAGTACAGAATGGCATTTTAATAGCTCAGGAGAACAAGTTGCTGTTTCTCTTTAGCAAACATGAATCATGACTTTTGAGATAGATGTGTTATTTGGTGTTGGTTAAATTTCTTTCTATGTCAGAGAATTTTTTCATGGTGATATAAAGTGGGTTTTTATCTTTTTATGGATTGTTCTATATGATAGCTAATGTCTATGTTTGATGAATGCTCTGAAATGGAAGAAAAATGAGATTTGTTTCTTTAGAATACACATCTTTTCCTCTACAGGATCAAGAATACAAGGTTGAGCAGGACAAGATTCACTGGCAGCATGTGTATGAGAAACAGGTAATATTTCCAGGAAAATTTCCCAGCTTCTGCACACCTCCAATTTTGTTCTGTACAAGACTTAAAGGTTTAAACTTTGAAACCCTCAAATAGTAAATTTGGGAGTCCAAGCACTTCACAACGTTTGGAAAAATAATTGGACAAAGTCAAGGAAGATTTTAAGCACAGCTGTTTAAGGGCAGGGATCTCACCTCTGATTTTAGGAACCTGTTGCCAAGGGATGGAGGCTGGGATAGAATTCCCAAAGAAGTGCCCCTGGAAGCCTGTCCTGTGTGTGTCCACTGCTTGTGGTGGCAGCTGCTGTTATTGAGAGGAGAATTAACTGAATGAAACCTGGCCTGACCTCTGCCAGAGCTCGTGTGTTCTCCCATCCTCCTTTTCCCCCAGAATATCTCTGTTCCAACCCTCTCCATGTGTTCTCTAGATATTGTCAACAGGCATTGTTTTTACATCAGAAACTTAAAGTAAAAAAATGTAATTTTCATCAGAAACACTTCATCTCAAAGGACTTTGCAAATCCTGCCTGCTCTTTTAGACTGGGAACATCAATAGGCTTCAAATTAAACTTCAATTTTAGTGACATTAGATGTGCAACTCATGTGCAGCCAGAGGGTGCCTTAGATGCCTGTTTAATTGAAAGGATGTGTTACTCAAACATGTCATTGCCAAACGTGGCAAATTTATAACATAAAATAATGGATTGTGATCCCAGCTACTTGTCACTTGGTAATAGCACTTGTGACATGAATTGTAGAGAGGTTTTGGTTTGAGTTAGTTCCTTCTGCTGACTTGGAGTCAAAACATTCTTTGTTCCAGGATCTGCCTTGGTTTAAACCTAGCCTACATTTGTCTTTTTAGTCAAGTCTTGGGTTTCATAAATGTTAACTCAAGAAAAATCCAGGGTTGGAGTGATTTGCAGGCTAAAATAAAAAATATATTGGCACAATTTGAGTGAGGTTTGAGGATCCGTTGGGAGAAAGCTCTTGAGCCTGGGCTGAGAGTGTGTCAGCAGTGCCTCCAACCAGTGAGCCCAGGGAGGGGAGTTGGAATTCTGCATCAGTAAACAAGGAAGCAGAACCTTTCTTTTTATAGATAACTTGACAGCAGTTTGTTCATAAATTCTGGTGTAACTGTTTTCAAACTCAAATCTTTGAGAAAGAACGGAAAGAAAAATACCTGTGAATGATCTATGGATATAAATCCATAAACCAGGATGGATTGGCTCATAAAATACTAAAACAACTAAAGGGATCGTGAAGTCTCTGCTGCAATCTGTTCACTTACAAACCTATCCATTATCTAATAATCTTTATGAGTCTGCAGTGGCTGTTGCCTCTGAGGATACTTAAACATCAAACAAATCATAGGTAGGAACCTTAAATGTCACTGTTTGATTAAATGTGCTTATCTGCTGGATCAGGAACCAGTTAGGCTAAATGGTTTTACAAGCCAAGGAAACACCTGCTTTTTATAAATAATCTACTGCTTGTTTTCCAAACATTCAGCTCAGCATCACAAGAGTGACAGATTATTCCTGATAGCCATTCCCAAGGCACCTGTTGAATATATAGAATTTGACCAGGTTTGGCAGTAGCTTCTTCATTCTCTGATGGACAGCTCATGGGTTTGGAGGCTCTTGGAAACCACTGAGTGTTCCTGGAGTGAACACTTCCATGGAACTGCTCCCAGCAGAGGATCTCTCAGTTTGTTTTTTCACTGGCCTACACACTTAGCAAAAGACATTTTTCTCTTTTGTAGTGTCTTAACAGCCTGGGACATTACAAGTGACTGTAGGTGGATAAAGGATTTCCTGTATGTCCCATCCCCACGTTGTTCCTTGAGCAACTCTAAAGCAATTACAACTCTTGGGTTATGTACAAACTCTTGGACTTAGCCTGCCCTTGGCAAAAAACGTTAAAAAACCTTTTGGTTTGGGCCATGCCTGGGAAGTTGCCAAATTCAAAAGCTTCTGTAACTATTTTTAGGATTATTATTGCTAATTATTCTATTATTATTATTAAAATGTTTATATAAGGTATTTATGTTTGATCAGAAATTGTTCACTTTGGGTGGTCACAAATTGGTGAGTAGGAGCTCTGCACCCTGGAGATTACAGGTCACTATTTTAGGCAGATTCCTGTCTGCTTTTCTGTAGTTACCTAAAGAAAATCTACTTCATTTTTTATGTAATTACTGATATTCCTTCATTCTAGACAGTAATATTCAGTTTGAGAAGGAAAGCAGCTCACTGGCTACATTCTCCTACTTCATCTCTCAGTTCATCTCTGCTTTTGCTTTTCCCATAATTTTAGAAATCCATGGATGGTTGTCTGCATCAGTGGGAAAGGAGCATGCAAATAAATCACTTTTAGAATTTAAAATAATGATTTATTTTGACTCAGACACTGTTTTGGCTAAAAGATATGGTGGGTTTTTCCCTTAAATGGCAGATTCACGGCATTCGGAATGAGCTGGATAAGGAAAGAGGGGCTGCTCAAAAGAGAATTCGCCACCTGGAACAGGCTCTGAAGTAAGTGAATATGGAAAAATTGTTGAACCATCCCTGGTATTTTTAAATATTTATTCATTAATATTTATTTATTAAATAAACTAATGCTTTATCTCATCTAACTGCCCTCCTATAGATATTTTTTCCTGTTTTAAGGCTGCACCTTCAGGGTTCTAATCAGCCAGAAAAATGGAAAAACTAAAGTAAGAACCAACTCAGCCAAATTTGTTGACTTTTAAGTGGTGGGAATAAAATAGAATTGAGGCTAATGATGTCAGCTGGTCTTGCCCTCTCAAATAAATGGTCCCAGGTTCAATTCACAGTGTGTTCATAGGAAGCAAATAACCAAAACTAAGGACTTGTTGCTTCGGGCTCTCCTAGAAAACTGAATAAATTTGAAAGATGTATTTATTTAAAACACACTTTAATTTAGTAGATGATGCCTCTGGTTTTATATTTTTATGTTTAATATCCACAAATTACAAGTCTAATGCAGATTTTTCTTCTTTGATACAACACTTCTTTGTGGGAATACTTGTTCTTCAATGGATCTAGGGCTGGGAGAAATGCTCTGTAGCAAACAGCTTTCATTAACTAACTCGGAACAGGGTTTTTTTGCTGACTTTGTCCATGAACAGCTAATCAGGATGCATCAAGTTTGATGTTTTCTGAACAAGGGAGTGGTTTATGTACAGCAGATGCACATAGGACAAGCTCAGCTCTTGCTATGCTCCTTCCATTTTTGATTATGTAAAGTATTCTTTCCATGTGTTAATCCAGTTTAAAGGCAAAGATGTGGAAGTAATTTCTAGAGGGAAACAGATTATTCTGAAACAAACCAGAAGTTATTTGCTAAAAGTATTCAGTTTAATATCACAATGTACCTTATCTAGGCTGGGAGAGACAAGTAAAGATACTTTCATTCCATAAAAGTGACAGGCCTGAAGTCTGTACTTCTTTATTTCTATAATCTCTGAGGTATTTGGCATAAATAGAGCCTATCTTAAATCACTGCAGACATTAATAAAAACTCCAGCTTTTAATCTTTAAATTCTTTACACTATTATTTATAATTTTGGGGCTGTTGAACTGTTATCAAGTGCACTTAATCTTTTGGTATTTTACCATCTGATTTGTTGATAATGAAATTGCATTAATTTTCTTCCACATCTTTGAAATGCTATGTCAGTTTGCACTTACTCCTGTTGACAAAACCGGTTTGGCTTTGCAGCCCAGGGGCTGCTCAAGGTTGATCCCTCTGTGGGTGCAGAGGAAACTCTCTCCAGACAGGATCTGTGAGGTGCTGGGGATTTGGAACCTGAGGAGCTCTTGAAGGACGTCCTCAGTTATTTCAGATATTTCTTGGCTGTATTTAAGCTTAGCTGTAGCTTGGAGTTGGGGTAAGGATTGGAAAGACTCAAGTTTTAAGAGCCCAAAGTGCTGGTGATGCTCCAAGGGCCATGAATTAAAACAATGTTGGCGGAGCTCAGTCCCAGCCTTGTGCTCCCTGTGGGTGAATCCTTTGGCCAAAACTGGGGATAGGTCAGCTCCTGGGGTTGAAGAGCCCTGAGGATGGTTCAGCTGGCTAAAAATCATCTGCTGTTTCCCCCACAGCAAGTGATTAATACCTATTCCTATGTGATTTTCAGAGTGTCTCATTGTACAAGCTGCTTCTATTCCTGTGGGTCCCCTGTAAATGAGAATATTCTTTGATATTGTAGAGTATTTTTCCCAGGGTCACTTCCATGTCCTATGACACATTATTTCTCTCAAGCTTTTTTTTTTTCTTTTTTTTTCCTTTTTTTTCTTGCCTTTTTTTTTTTTTTTTGATTCAGGGTGTTGAAAATAATGTAGAGATTTCTAAGATTAAATCATATTTACCTCTCCCAGTTGAAATGGAAAGTGTTTAATTGTGGAGATAGTTTACACTACTGCTCTCTTGATTGTTTTATAGCAGGGGTTTGAGGTTAATTTTAAGCTTAATAATGGAATTAGTAATGCTAATAAGTAATTGGATAGAAATAAAAATTAGCTTTCAAATGTGGTTTTGCCAGGCTGGAGAGAGAAGTTGGCAGATCCATGAGGATGGATTTGGGATCCTGAAAAGATGATATTTGCAGAAATGCAGTGCCCCAGTCCAGCCCAGCTCATATTCTGCTGGTTGGGATTTCAGCTCTGGGTCTGACATCTGCATTTCTGCCCGGAGGTGGAACAGACTCAGTGCCCAGGACAGAGGAGCTGCCAATCCTGCAGGGCCTTCTTCACTTCAGGCCGTTCATTTAGCACCAGTGTGTCTTACCAATATTAAGATTTTTTCATATATCTGCTTTTATATGATACACAAGCAGGTAATAGATAAGGATATTTATTGTGGCAGAAATGGATGGCTTCCTTACGGCTTTTTTATTTCCATTGCTGCAAAAATTATTATTTTTAGCAATCCCTTCCTCTTAATATGAATCCATAAGATACAATATCTTCTGTAAAAATGCTTAATTTTGCTGAATTTCTTTAACTGCTTGCAGAATGAAATTAAGTAACTCCAAGTTGAGGCAGACTCAGTAAATCTTTAGAAAACAACCTTGTCTTGCATGAGGTGAGTGAAAATACAGTTCAGCATCTTCAATAGGAGCGATGCCTTGTGGAATTGCAACTGAGAACCCAGTTGGTGCATCAGTGATTTCTCATAAACTACTTTGATCTGAGTGCACATTGATTCTGAAATGGCCACAGGATTGTATCTTGAGTAGCTGCTGAGCTGCAGGCACATGGAAAAGGGAAGTGGCAGGCATTTAAGGGGATTTTTGTTATTATTATCATTATTTTTCCAGTGCTGTGACAGCAAACTGTTGTTGCTGCTGGTTCAAACGTATCCACACCAGTGCAAAAAGAAAGTGATTTGAGACATTGTGTGGAATAGTAAAATCCACATTGCTGAAAGTATCTTTCACTTCAAAAATAATATTAAAAAAAATAGTATTGCCGCAGTTTCAATACGGAATACGGGTTTATGTAGTTTACAGAAGGTTTTTTCCTTCTTCTGAAGTTCATGGTAGAAATATCTGTCAAAAGCAAACCTTTTGCAAAAGAATTGCTCCAACACTCCTGACTTGTGGTGGTGACTTGTAGTTATAAAATTTATATTTACTTCTGCAGTGCATGTCACAGGCAGTGCCTAATAGCAAAAGTCACTCTAAGAAGTGCTGCAAGGGCTTTTCTAGAATGTCCTTTAAATGGCATTTCTATAAGAACAAAGTTTTCTTGTAAAGCTTCTCTGTAATTACTTGGGGGGAAAGGTTGTTTCTCTAATCCCTGCGGTTTGGTTGCAGAAAATGTGTCATGAGAATGGGTTGCAAATAGGCTGAATCTCTGCTGTTCTTATCTCTCACAGTGAGGAGAGGGAAATAGAGGTATATAATTTGTCACAGTACAAACTGAGTAGACTGAAACAGAAAATAAATGAGGGAAAAAAAATCTGTGCCCATTTGCTGCTGAAGAGATTGCATGGAAGAGAAAGAAAAGGTCTTGCTGACTTTATACAATATTGTTAAACAGCTCTCAGCATCATCTGTCTTGTTCTGTGGAATTTGGATGTTTATTCATTCAATATATTTATTTTGCCTCTGCTTACATTTTGGTAGCAGATTGTTCGATACTTTTAGTTTACAAGGAGGAATATATATTTGCTGTAGGGAAATATTCCCCATTTTATTGAAGATTACAACCACAACAGCAGCTCAGTTATGAGGTGGTTTCAGTTTGACATTTGCATTCCGGAGTCATGAGAGGATCCCAGAATGGTTTGGGGTTGAAGGGACCTTAAAACCCATCCCATTCCACCCCTGCCATGGCCAGGGACACCTTCCCCTATCCCAGGGTGCTCCAAGCCCTGTCCAGCCTGGCCTGGGACACTTCCAGGGACAGGGACAACACCTTTGTGGCTGCATAGACGCATAAAGCTGGTCAGTCTTGAGGTTGAGAGATTTTGGATTAAATTATAAACACCCTGAATAGTTTGAGGCTGTGATCATCTGTCACCCCCATGGGAAATGCAAACCATGTTGATTTCTTCAGGATAAAGGTTATGACAGTTCTCCTGCTGGAGATAATGATGGGATCTGATTTAATGCTGTTTGCTTTGCTTGCCTCATACACAACATTTTCATGTGCTCCTGAAGTCCAGGTTCCCTTCATTCTTGTTCTTCAGTTCTGTAGTGTGTGAAGGGAACAAATTTTTAAGAAGTTACATTAGGAGAAAATGAAATGAAATGAAATGAAATGAAATGAAATGAAACGAAACTCCCCCTGTACAGGTGCAGATGCTGTAGTTAAACACTGCAGCATCAAGGAATGCCTGCACATCTCCACTCCAGTGCTTCACAACCTTCTCTCCCTCTCACTCTTTGCCTTTTTTTTTTTTTAACCAAGTCTGTCTATGGAGCCAAATCTCAGCACTTTGCAAGTGGGGATGATACAGAGCAAATGCTGAGCAGCTGCTTCATTCTGACTCACTTAATAAAATTATTTGTTTACATAAGGAACTACCAACACCTCTTTTTTTTTTCCATGGCTTCTCTACCCGTTGTCTGAACTTGTTTAAAATTCTGGGGAAGAAAAAGGGGCTAAACTGCTAAACTTTCAAGAAACCAGTGAAGCCACTTCTGTCTCTTAGCAGATTTTCCCGGTAGTTTTCACAGTGCTTTTTAAAGCACTCACAGACAGTTCTCACAGTATTTTGGGGTTTGGTTTAGGTGGTAGGCCAAATCTTTCCCATCATGACATGGTGTGAAGGTGGTGCCTGCAGGTGTTTAAATTTCAATTTTTGTGTGTAGCAGTTATTTCTGTCACAAGGTTTTCCTCACAGAAAATATCTGATAAAAATGTGTTTGCACTTGTATTTCCTATATCAAGGTGGGGAACAAATGCTCATTAGGGAAGGAAATATTTTTTTGTTTGTATCAGTTACTCTTCTTGAAACTTCAGTCATTTTTTTATTCAAAAAGCTTCAATTGGCATCTCCTGGTGTGCTTTGCCAGTCATTTGGTTATTCTGGGTCATTCCTTACCTGCCATTGAGGCAGATCCATGGAGCTGGAGCTATTCTCAGGCTTCTCCTGTGGTTTTAAACTTGGTATTGATACCTGTAAACCCTTCAGAGGGTGGCTTTGATATCAGCCTTGCTAAAAGCAGAAGTTAAAATGAAATTAGCACTGTCCTGGAGCCTCAGGCTGTGACAGGGAATGCCTGGATGGCAGCGACCCTGAGGATCAGTAAATTCCCATCTTCTCTTGTTTTGATTTCCACAAAGTGCCTGTCTGCTCTGGGCTCTGGTGCAGTGGGAGCTGGAGTTAGAGAATAATGCAGAGATTTATTGAAAGGCCTTCAGGGTGCACCTTGGGCAGGACAAGAGCCTGGCCAGGGCAACACCCAATGTGGCCCCAAAATGGTCCCCAAGTGGACAAAGGGTCCCCAGGTGTGACACTTGGATCAGTTTTGGTCCATTTGCAGCTTGGGGTTGAATTGTCCAATTGCAGCTGCAGGTTGTGAGGTCCCATCCTTGTTGTTCCTCCCTCCAGCCCCCCTTGTTTGTGCTCTTGGGCCTGAGAGTTGTCCTTGGTGTCCATTTGGGCAAGGATTTGTTTTGTGTCCCTGCTGTGTGCAGAGCTGAGTGACACTGACTGTGAGCTCAGAACCTGAAACACAGGAAAGATAAAACTTCAGGCATCACCCTGAGTATTTTGTTAAGATTTTGCTGTTCTGAGCCTGCCTGGCCTCCTCCAGCAGCTGCTGGTTCTGCCTGGGGTTTCCCAGTTCACCTGCACTTGTGAAATGGGGACAAAGCAAAGATGGGCAGAGGGTGAAGTTGTCCTTTGCAGAATCTTTCCCTACAGCTGTGGCTCAGTAATGACTCATTTTTCATTGTATGGTTCTCTTTGATGAAGAGAAGACTTGGGCTTGTTTGATCTGCAAAGCTCTTCTTGCTTTATTCAGAAGTGCCCAGAACTGCATCAAACTTTAGCCCAGGAGGTTTTATGTAAGGGTCTTCTAGTCCTTAAGATTGCTTATATCTTGCAAAATTCCCATGGTGTTTATTTGATTTTTCTTCTCTCTGTAATAGCACAAAAGGAACAGTGTAAAAGAAGTGAGGGGACATAGATTTGAGAGAAATAAATGGTGAACAGTCTGCTGCTGACCCAATAAAGAGGGAAACAGATGAAGGCAAGGAAAAATAAACATGTGAAGAGACCTGGCAGAAGGAGCTAGAATAAATAGCAGTGGAAATAGTTTAATTTGTTTGCAATTTACATTTGCATAATTGTTAGAGCCCAACATTTTGAAAAGAAATAAAATTTAGGCTTTTCAAAATATACAGAAGCTACATTTGGAGAAAAAAAAGCTGTGATTTACAGTGGATCTTGAGAATTTGATTCTACCTAGCCCTTTGAGGACTTTATATTTAAACAGCTGCTCCTTCAAATCCTCTTGTATGGGCTTCTTGGAGTGACGTGTGTCAGAAATGCCACTGCACACAGCAAAACACAGCAGCCTGAGAATCATCAATGCAATGATAAATAAATCAAGGGAGTGATAGTTTTGACCAGAAGTTAATTTTTTTCTTTCTTTTTTTCCTTTCTTGCTCCTCTAAGTTGAATCCAAATTCTAAGTAATTGCTTGTTGTCCTTGTTAATATTTTCAGGGTAATTGCCTAAGTGTAGCTGTTTTCCTGCAGTTAATTCCATTTTTTCCTTGAAAATGAAGTATTTGTGTGTGGAGAGAATTCTTGTCAGAATGGAAAAGCTATTACTGTTTAAAGCCGGAAATAATTAAAGGAATATGAGCAGGCATTGTCTTTAATTCCAAATGTTGCAATAAAAGAGCATTGTTAAGAGTTTATACTCATGTTCATTGTGTTCATCATTATCTTTTATTAAAATGTTGAGGATTGCCTTGTTACAGCAGTTGCAGTATGATGGAAAAAGCCACTTCTGATTTAAAAACAGTGGTGATGTGATGTGGCTGAGGAGCTGAGATCTAGTTTTGCTCTTTTAAAACTGTGTGTGTTTTTTTGGTTGGGTGGATTTTGGTTTGGGTGCTTTTTTTGTTTTATTTTTTTTTCCTCCTTTAAGAATCAGTGGAAAACCAAGCAGCTGTTCTCCACTTGGTGCTGTGCTTGAGCATCTGAAACCTTTTAGAGCAAACCCTGTCAAAGTTTCCAGCATATTGTAAACATTCCCTAACCCTCACTCTAGGGGCTACAATGCGGAGCATGAACAGAGGGCTCAAAAATGTGGTAGCTTTGTTTAATAGTCTCACTTAAAAGCAAAAATAAAGTGTTCTATTAACTATTTACAGCCTTTCATTTTCTTTTCCCCCCCGTTTCTCTGGAGACCTCCTGGCAATAATGAAATATGTATTGAAAGGAAGGCCCCAGTTGTACAAAAAAGAGAAAAGTAACAGTTGATTTTTAATCCTTGGCTCTGGGACTGTTACGTCCCTCCAGATGGTTATAGAGATATCACACGACATCGTCTTAGTGATAACAACTATGAAACTGGCTTGATATGGCACACAGCTTATGAAAGGAGAAGTATTGCCTTGTGAGGTGGAGAGCATTGCTGTATCATGCTGTAGCACTTCATTAATTGCTGTAAATTGCTGTTCTAATAATTAATGTAGTTAAGGATTGCCACGGTGGCATTGACTAAATGAATATACAAATGATCAACACTAATGGCAGAATTGTTCCCTTGTTACTCCAAAGGCTTCCCTCTCGCATCAGTGTATTTTTCAGCTTTCTTAATTTCTTTCCTTATTTCAAGATTATACAATGCCCAAAACATTGATGAAATGAGAAAAGCTTTCAGTTGGCTGAAGAAAGTTGTACGGAAGAGTGAATTCAATTACTGATTGTTAAAAACCATGAAATCTTTCAGGCTCTCACTTCCTTTGGGTTACTTAGAAACCATCTACAAAATAGTACAAGGAAAAACTTTGTTCCTTGTTGTTGCTCAATGATTGTGATCACTCTACTTCAATTCCATTTGATAATCTTAATTTTGCTTTTGCTTTTTATGTACTTTGTACAACTTTCCTTCGGCTTTGGCAACAATACAGCCAACCTTCATGGAGGAGTTGAAGTTGATAATTCAAACAGTACTTCTAAGGAAAAGAAAATTGTGACAATCCATGTCCTTTTGGAAAGAAGAAACCAGTGAGCCAACTAGACACTCATGGTCCCCCAGAATTAAATGTCTTTATTATCTACTACAACATGAATGTTACTACCCTGCATCCTGAACTAACTAATTATTTTAACCATAAAAATAGTTACCTTAAGTCAGCAGAATGACAGGATGAATTCTGAGCTCTTGTACCTCCTTAACAGTCTTAATCCTGGCAGTTCATCCTCGGTGTCTTTGGTTTGCCAACCACTGTAGGCTCTGTCACTCTTCACACACCCTGGGCTGTGCTTTGTTAGTGTTAAGTGATTCTCCTTGCCTGGCTCTGTCCTGTGCCTGCTGATTTCTCACATAGTTTGTCCTTGGATGGTTTATTTTATTCTCCCCCCAGCTCTCAGTGCCACAGCGCTGTTCTCTGATCTCCATCTTTGCCTTCTCTGCTCCTCTTCTTTGGGTACCTCATGAATCTCTTTGCTGTCTGTGCTGGCTTTCTGGGCCACCTTTTAATTACAGACTTGTCTCCCCTTTTCTAAGGCATTATCTACACCTGTCTCTCTGATTCTCCCCTCTGTGTTGTCCTTCCTGGGGTTTAGCTGTGGTCTCAGCATGGGAAAGCTGTGACTATTTAATCTCTGTTCTAATCCTCCTCCCTTGATAACTGAGCCTCTCTGTGCTCTTTCATACACGTGGTGGATCTAAATCTCAGAGGCAGTTTCTGCAGTCTGGAGCAAAATTACCACGTTTTCCTTTCCAGCCACATTTACAACACTCGCCCAGCCTTTGAACCCACATCACATTCATCATTTGGCAGTTGCTGTTTTACTCTGTTTGCACAGCACCTAGCACAACAGTGCCCTGTCATTATTGTAATGAGAAATAGTTATAATAATTATTAGTGTGTTTAACCAATGTCTACTTAATTTGTGAGCCATTAATTTTGCATGTAATGCATTATTCTTATTTCAGTGTGATACTGCACACGTGGAGTATTATTTGCTCTGAATTCATTAACGGCTTTAAGGAGTGATTTAGTTTGTTAATACTATCTCATGATTTATTTAAAACATAAGTATATAGTTTAAAACAATAATTGTATTGTAAATATCCTCCATTGTTGGAGCTTACTTGAAGGAATGCAGACCAGCTTTTTGATGTTAACATCTCAAATTATGCAAACTGTAAACAATTTATAAGTGGATTTGTGCTTTTTCTCATAAAGACAAGCTCATCTTATAATTGGGGAGCACTTCATATTTATTTCTTGGCTTTATGTTTTTGGCTTTAGTTCTTTGAAATGATGAAACAAGTTAGAATGCTTTCTAACAAGTCCGAAATATTAAAGTGCCCAGGGACAGGATAGGGATGATGTTTTGAAGGCAATAAATATTTCAGCTTCACATTTCAGTCTTTCTTCTTCGCTCCTTTGATCTGGCTTTGGTTTAGTTATCATTCCGCTTGAATGACTTCACACTGTCTCTCTTCCTCTCCACACCAGAAAGAAGTGTCGTGCACATATTCCATATGTTTGGGGCTGCCATGGTCAGAGAGCTCTGCTTGTTCCTCCTCGTTGTTTGTGGGATTCCCAGCCTGTGCAGAGGGATCCTCCAGCCACAGCTGGGATGGGTGCAGTTAAACCCAAAGCTGTTACTGAGCTATCACTGTGTGTTAAAAACAGAGCAGGAAAAGCAAGATTGATGTTTGTCTATTGCACAGATTTGGCATTACTAGTGAAGCATTGTTCTGTAACAATTAACCCATGAACCCCTTCTGTTACAGTGGTATTTTAGGCCTGAGCACATTATTTATGTAGTGGAATATCTACATTCTAGAAGTCAGGTCAGAGAGGTTGATGCAGGGAGTGGTTTTTTACTGGTTGTGTCACTAAAAAGTGGTAGCATGGGTCTTGTGTTTGGCTATAAATTTAATTAATTCATTAAACCGCTGCAATTTTGTTGAGTCTTGGCAGTACCAGTGCATCTCCATGTGAGGGACTCTCTGGGATCAGGAGCAGGATCGTGGCTCTGCTTAAATTTCCCCATGGAAAGTCAAATGTATGTGTCTGTACACTGGATGGGTCCTCATATCTGTAGACACTGAAGATGCCAAGGTGAAATTCCTGAATTTTGGTTGGTATGGGAAATTTGGGTGTGTTTTGATGCAGGTTGTGTTTCCAGTTACACGGCTTGGTGTGTATTATGAAGGAAATTGTGCTGTCCTTTGAAAATGTGTTTATATAGAGGGCTTTTTAAGGGTTTTTTGAATCTTAACAAATTATATAAATGGTGATAGCTGATTTTGTTTCAGCACATATTAGTGAGAGCCAGTTTTTTATTTTCTGTGCCATTAAATAAAAAAGGAAGGCTGTGTAGAAACAATATCCTTCTTCAACTGCCTTCCAGCAAGTGGGGAGTTGGCAGTTTGGTGTGGAGCAAAGCAATTTTCCCTCAGAACTAGTAATATTTAGGAAAGAGGAAGGAATGGGCAAAGCCTTGTGTGAGTATAGCAAATCTGAATGCACAGGGTTAGAGTATGTGTAATGTGGGAATGGCAGGACAGCCTGGCCTTTCCCAGCAGGATCTCAGCATCATCAGTGGGGCTGCAGGCTCAGCCATGACTCTGCTTTTCCCATACCTCAGCCTGCTCTCAGTCATAGGATTTAGTTTTAAGTAGCCCTGTGAGAAGCAAGGGAGTTGGACTCAGTATGAGTTCTGGGATTCATGTTTATCTCCAGACATAAACCCAGAGCCATAACAACCAGGGAGAGACTTAGACATGGGCTGGAGTCTCTCCCTCTTGTGGAGCCCATCAGAATTTAAGTTTCAGAAGCTAATTCACTGGCAAAACATGTCCTTGTAGAAATTCCTTGCTCTGCTTCTGTTCTCCAGTACAGTTGGGATTCAATGGGCTGTGCTGCCAGCAGGTTTTGAAAACCTGGAGAAGAATTTGCCTATTTGTGAATTAAAGCCTGATATAATTTTAGAAGAAAACATGAGGAGTTTCAGTCTATTACTATTTTCCACGTCACTGAAATTCTCTCTGAACGACACATGGGGAGCTTGGGTGTGGATTTGCTCCTGAGATGTAAAACTCTGTCCCACATGTGTTCAGTGTGTGCTGGCCCTTCATGTCTAAAGGGTTTTAATTTGTTGATGAGGCTGAGACCCAGCCAGGTGCATCTCCTGCTCCTTGTGCTGTTGGTGATCTTGTTGTTTTTCAAGGAATGATGGGAGCCCTCCAGGAAGGTGTTGATTCATTCAACATTTGCTGGGACATCCCAAATTCAATTAACCTTTCCTGTTAACCTCTGAATTGCCCTGTGTTTCATTAGTGCAGTGCTGTAAGTCTCACTGCATTTACTTGTCACCTCTTAGAAGACATTTTACAGAGCAAGACAAATATTTATGATTAGGCACAAAGAGGAGGCACATAAGATGTTTGTATTTCCCATTTATCAGTGCACTTCAGGGTGCTAATTTCTGAAATTGAAATTCTGGACTTCACAGTCCACTTTCCCTGAGATGGTTTGTGCCATGTAAGACTCCTAATTCCGTTGCCATGTCCTTTATACACTGAAACAAAAGGAATTTGCTGCTTTTTAAATTGGGGGCAAAGAGTAAATTCACCCTGGTTTTATATTCAGGCTGGCTGAGCTTTAGGGGATTTAAGTGATGTAATTGTATTGTATTGGGCCCCACAACTAGTCCAACTGAAAAAAAATAATCTTCAAAGTGAATATTTTAGTGCTTCATGCAAGGCACATTGCTCGCTGTCTTGGGAAAAAAAAGTGAAGCTTTTCTTATATTTGTGAACCGAGGGCCATTGTTGTACAGGTTTTCTAAGCTTCTGTACAAATCTGAACGGCACAAAAAAAATACAGAGCGCTGGCTCCCACATCCTTAAAAATGAAGTTTTTTTTCCCTGCTTATAATGAGATGTTGCATTTATTCATGGGATTAAGTCCCTAAAAGAAAGGAAGGTGCATAAAACCACATTCCTAGAAGTTTACATCATAATATTTCCAAATGAAAATATCTTTCTAAGGAGGAAGAGGCATGAATTTGGAGCCTCACTAAGAGCACAAGGACTGATATCTTGTCCTTTTTTGTTCAGATTTGTTGTGTGTCTGTCTGACTAGACCAAAGCTCTCATCACACTCGGCAGTGTGGATGCGTTTGAAAAAGCCTCGATTTTTGGTTTTGCTTCCAGTGTGGAGTGGAATTCTTAGGTGTGTTTTGCAAGGAGAGAGATTTTTTTATCCATAGCTGAATTATGGATCTTTGGGAGGAGACGTGGACGTTTTCCCCTCTCCATGGTCTCTCCAAGGTAGCAAATCTGGGCAGAGCTCTCTCATATTCTTCTTTCTGAGGTAGATTTTGTTGTGGGAGAGGGGAGTGATGTGCTTAATGTAATCCAGTGTCAAACAGCTGTAAAATTAAAAATATCTGTATTCAGCAGCTCCCTGGAATGTGGGATTTGGGGGATAACTGAGCCAAACAGCAGGAGCAGATGGATAACTGGCCCATCAGACAGTTGGATGCTCTGGAGGTGTCATTGGTGTGCCCATTCTGTGGAATAGTGGAAGAGTTTTGTACTTGGAATTTGGATCTTTTGGATCCTCTGCAGGAGGAATTGAAATCCTAAATGGTGTTTTGCCATTGGAGTTTAGATGGGGAAAGAAAAGTTGATTTTGGTAGTGCTGGTTTTTTGCCATGTAATTTTTGTTGTCTCATGAATGAGTGGGGAATGTGGTTCCTTAGATTAACACAGATGTGCTTCCCCCTCAAAGAAGTGTAGGAAATGGAATCAATGAGGCTGTAGAAATAAAGCATATATGGAGGGTGGTGGATGCTCTCTAGCAAATCTGAGGATAATTTGCACAGGTCTTCTAAGAATGCAAGCCAAAACCCCAAAACAATCATCACCAAAACTGTGATGCAGGATTTTGTTCCATTTTCCTCCAGTTTCTGCTGGGAAAGAAAGGTATTCTCCATTTTATGTAAGGAGAGAAGCAGTCTCCATCTTCTCAATTATTCCATCAGCTGTGAGTGAGGCACCAAAATAAAATATTTTTTTTTTAAATATGCATCATGAAAAAAAACCTCTAGAAGTAAACAGCAATGTACTGACTCAGGGCTTGTGGCATTTCTTTGATCTCTTTGCTAATGGAATTACCCTGCTCTCCTGCACTGCAAACAGCCTCTTTGTGAAGATGCAGGATTATGTTCTTTGTCCTATTGTCAAAGTCTGGTCTGCAAACCACAGAAGAGGATGTGAATGCTGTAACTTTGGGCTTGGCAGCTTCCTGACCTTTCTGAAAGGCTCTCTCAGCGCTGCAGCAGCTCCTCCAGTGCTGGCAAGGTGACAGACGAGATGAATTAGCTGGGCTTTTCCCTCTCCTACGTGTCAGATTCTTTGTTTTATATGGAAATAATTTCTGTCAAAATGGGAAATTTATCGTTGAGGTACTTCCTCTGCCTGGAAAATGAAAACGTCAGCCCCAGGTCTGTTTGAATGTGGCTTCTGTTACAAGCCATGGGTGGAGCCAGCTTTGTCCCTCAATGCCACCATCGTGTTCTCCAGTGTCAGAACACAAAGTCAGGCAGCTCTGCTGACCTGTGGGAGTAGGAGTGTGTCACAAAAAGCAAATAACAAAACCAGTATCAAGTTCATAAAAGTTTGTAATATTTGAGGACTCACATCCAAATTTCTGAAATATTTTTAAGTTACCTGAACTTTTGTCTGTGTTATGTCAATATGGTGAATTGTCTCTACCTTTTCACGTGTATCTTTTCATATATGTGAATGTACATAAAATATTACAGAAACATTACTATTGATCTACCATCCAGCCTGAAGAAACCCAGCCTGATTTCTATAGATGTATCAGGTTTAATATGTCAAGTAGTGTAGGCTGTTGATATGAAATATCTTTGCACAGAGGTTTAACATCTGTCGTTACTGTAAAGGCTGAATAGACATCACAGCATTATGGCTCTTTAATAGATTAAGAAAGAACCACGTGTCACGCATTACCCTGCTTTGCATTTTGATTTATGACAAGCAGGGAAATAATCCTGCACCTTGTCTGAGCAAAGATGGCACTGGGATAATATTCTTGTTTGGTTTGTTGGGGTTTTTTTGAAATCTGGAAAGGCAATCATGGTAAAAAGAGTTTGTTTAAGTATTAGAGGGGTGTTAAATCTAATTTAATAAAATCTAATTTTGTCATTATTTATTTATTGTTACTATTATTAAATTTTATTAATTAGATGAGATTAATAAAGGGGGTTCTCCAGTGGGTAGAGAGCCATTGAAGTGAAGAGAGCCTTTGAAGGTGGAGGTTTTGTTGTGAGCCGTGGCTGCCGTGTTTGGGCGTGTGAAATTCAATCGGAGAAAGCGAAAATAACTCCGGCCTTCCATCGCCTTCTTCAAAGCCCTGCAAAGGGAAGTTGGGCAGAAGCTGGGACAGGAAATTGAAATCTGAATACTATTTTAAACTGATCGGGTTAAAGGCCTCTCTTTTACACCAGCACACTTGTTCTTTTATTTGATACTTGAACTCTGAAAATTTTCTGTGACTTTCTAGGGAGAAGGAGGAGCAGCTGAGGCGGGTGACGGAGGTACAGAGGCTGCAGGCCCAGCAGGCAGGCGCTGCCCTGGAGGAGTTTAAGCGGCAGGTGGAGCTGAACTCAGAGAAAGACTCTGCTGAAATGAAACAGCGGGTGAGGAGGTCACAATGCCAGCCTTTCTGAAACTCTGGCGCAGTGGGATAGCGGATTCTGATCTTATAATGCCAGAAACATGCTCCACTTGAGAGTGCTACATCAAAATCTTTCACAATGTAGTGTCTTTGCAGCGAGTCAGAAAGGGATGGTGGCGGGTGTTTCATCTCTCTGACAAAGCCAGGATTGTCATTGTTACAAAGATATCTGCAGTTATGATACTGATTAGGGATTTTCAGGAGTGAGAGTATAAAGTGTTAGTTTATACACCCTATGGAAAAACGCTTGTCATTCCCCACTTAAATGTGTCTCTTCCTACTCTTTTTCCCAGCGACTCTGTCTTCCATTAATGAGCTCCTGTAATCAGTTTGAGCCCAAACAGGGGCAGAGCCATGGTGGCTGCTGGCAGTCATGTGCAGAGGATGGAAAAATCCACTTTTCTGTCCTTGAAAATCAGGGATTTTAGTGCCTTAAATTTCTTATGGAGCAAACAGTAGTTAAACCATTCTCCTGGGAGTTTATAAAAGCAGCCCAAGGAGTGAAATAAGGAACAAGCAATGGGTGATCAAAAAGAGGGGGAGAGAAGGGATATTTCCTTGACTCCTCGTGTGGCTAAGTCTCCAGACAGAACTTCAGCTTGTAATTCTGGATTACAAGTTCCAACCTCACCTGCCTTGACCAAACTTCCCTGCTGACAGGAGGGTGCTGTAGGCTGGGGCAGGAATTGGTGGCTGAGAGTGCTGCCTTAGGACTGAGAAAATTCCCTCTGTTGTTCTCAAAGGTTTTGGAAAATCTTCACTGCTGATAATTTTTAAGACTCACACAGACAGTGAATGATAGAATTGGGAAATTTAAAAAAAAAAGGGCAAGAACAAATTTATAAAAGCAATATGTGTTCAGCAAACCAGACCCACAAGGGCAATACAACAAATCCTGAAATTTTAATCTGACATTTTCTGTACTGTGTGACCCTCCTGCAATTTCTTCATGATGACTTAAAATAATATCCTGGTTCTGCTCCAAAAGGAATGTTGTCTAATTCTAGAAAGGCTAATAATAGTTTCATTCATTTAAAAAAAGCTTCAGCAAAGAAAATTAATCCAAAGCATAAGAAAGTGTAAAAGAATTTGGAAAACATAGTCAACTCTAATTTTAAAATTACAATAAATTTCTTTCAGAATATTGCTGCATTCTGTGAAATCTTGAAAATCAATTTTACTGTACTCCATGAATCAGCCAGAGGTTTGCTCTTTCCCTACTTGGGTGCTAAAATTTAGAAATATTAAATGATATTGTGCAGTTGAGTAGTTCTATTCTACAGGAACCAAGGTCCAAGGAAATACATCAAAGGAGCACTGCTGAAGTTTTCTCTTTGTGACTTTGGCCTTTCTCATTCTCCTGCATCCACATACTCTTAGATAAATCCCCAGTACACTGAACACACTGGAAATTTCTATGTTTTGTGGTGAGGTGGGATGCATTACTTACAAAACAGCTGCAGTAGCCATAGCAACATTGTCCTTTTATCTACATTAAGAATACTGGGCTTTAAACCCATTTTTGGTGTGAGATAAAGTTTAATTCTGGAGATGAGTACAATGGGGTCATTTCCAATTGTTGCAATCAATATTTGATTCTTTAGTTTGGCTCTATGGTAATATCATTTATTTTGACCATCTGCTTCCTATTTTGTCAAGCTCGTGATGATTGAAAGTCACCTCAATGTCCACTGGTGGGTGGGTGTCGTGTTTAACTGCAACATCTTCATTTTTTTCCAGTAGTAACTAAAAAAAAAGAGAAATAATACAGAGACTATGTCATGGTGCTGTGGATCTGGGGCTTCCTGGGTTTGGCAAATAATGATCAAGGGCCTTTGTTGCAGTTGTTGGAAATAGATGAATGTGACCTAATGAATAAACTGCAGAAGCCAGTAGATGTAAAGGATCTTTGCATATGTTTTCACTATTTCACTTTTTAGAACATTTTCATTCTCTTTTAAAAAAACCCCTCCTTTAGTGCAGTAACAAGATCTGTTATTTTTCTGGGTTTTATTGACCTGAGGAAAATATGGCCATGGACGTTTAACTTGAGTAAGTTTGGAGCCGGAAGAAAATTATTCATAAAACATTGATTGCAATCCTTTTTCTTAATGGCAGATAGTAGCAGTGAGCTGCTTCCTCACTGCTCTCTTTTTCCACTTTCTATTTGGCCAACGGCTCCTACTTGAGTCCCTTCCTTTCCTGCTGGAATACTCTGCAATAAAATGCTTTCCCCACTCCTAGTGCTGCCTTTTCTCCTCCTTCCTGGCTGGGGAGTGATGTCCAGGCCAATTGGCACAGACATCTGTTGAACACTGAGCACTCCCTTAGGCCAAGCAGGATTTTGGCTTGTGGTTCAGAAATTCATGGGTTTCTTCTTTTTGTGGAGCAGATGGGCTTGTGGTCCTTCAAACCCCTCCACCTCTTTTCTCTTTTTCAAGACACAATTTATTCACTGCTTATGTTGGGATCTAGGCCTGAAAGTCATCGATGAGTGTGCACTGCAGCAGAGTTACACATATATATTTATATATATTCCCTTGGAAATATGCCTGATGTACAGCTAACAGTTGTGCTTTTGATACAAAAGCCTTTGTTAATTGAGTTGTGAAATTGCTTCCTTGATGCTGCGTGCTGGAATCTGTGGGACTCATTATTCATAGGCGATGACTATCTTCAGAGGACTTAACTTGCAGCCAAATAATTCTCTTTTAAGTTATTTAAAGTTATTTTCTGATTTAATGTAAACTTGCTTTAAATGTGTAGTTTATGCTCTGACTCACACATGATTTCCCTTGAATTTCCACAGGCAGTGTATTTTTAAGTGAAATATATTTGAGTCTTAAATATGTCTAGAGAAAATATTCACTTAATTTCAGTGGGATATTCAGCACTGCTGAGTGAAAAACTGAGCCAATCCTTTGTAATTAGGGAGTGGCATAACAGTGATCACTGTGTCCTTGAGTAACTAATAATCCTGTAGAGACTGAATATTCATTTTCACCACATACTAATGGTGTTGTTATCATTCCCAACAAGTGATATTCTCCTCTTTGATGGTTTACAAACAACTGTAGAAATGTCAGAACATTTCAAGCTATGCCTGTAAAAAGAAAAAAAAAATTAAATATTCCCTTTCTTTTCCCATGTAGATAGCAGAAGTTGAAGCAGATCTAAGGAAATCAAAATTGCTCCGGGAAAAGCAAGCCCAAGAATTCTCCTGGCGGTTGGATGAGATCAAGAAAAGATATGAAGAACAGGTCAGTTGCTTTAGTCCTCCAGGTGGAGGGGAGAAAACACCCCTTCCTGCAGCTGTAGGTCACTGTGTGCTGCTGTTCTTCCTATAAAAACACAATTTATAGGTATATAGGTATAAAAACCTATAGGTATTTATAGGTATGCAGAGTTTTGTGATGGGAATGGACAGGGGACAACCTACACAGAAAACACTTTTTGTTTCCTTTTCACAATCCTTCATACCTCTGACTCTTTCAAATAGTTTCCCAGGCTTACAGGTGGCAACACCTATTTTCATAATCACCAGATTCAATTCTTTAATGCATTATCGGTTTCTCTTCTTGTCAAGAAACAGCGGTTTATTCTTTTAATCATTTTTGACACGGGGAGTGTTCGGTACGAATGCTTGTTTTGGCCCACTGATCCTGATTTTCTTCTTTGTAATGTAATTTCAGGGTTGGGAAACACTCAGGAAACGTTTGGGTGGAGACAAGAAAGTTTTGTTCAGTAGTGCTGTGAAGTGTAAAAGGGGAAAAAGCAGAAGTAGAGAAATTATTGCATGGTACAGACTTGGGAGCTAAGGAGCTGCACCAGCAGACACTGGTGTGAGCTGGATTTGGTCACAAACTAAAGTGGCCTTTGTTGGTAACACCTGCTGATGGATTGAAAGGGGGTTTTTAGTACTTTGTAGGGATGAGGTGGTTAATCCATAAAAGTTCTCTCTTATCACTGTTCTTGTGTGGATCTAAGCTTGCATTTCCAGCAGGGAAATGTGGTTTCATTTCTGTTTATCTTCTTTGCTGTGAGAGGATGAAACACTGCGGTTGGCTTTGGTGCCAGGCCTGCTCTGGTCCATCTGGAAAGGGCTTTTTCAGGGAACTAAGGAACAAGATCACTTTGGTAGGTGTTGAGAGACCCCTGCTCTGTGCTGGGGAGGAACAATGGCGTGTTTTGTGTGTGGCTCTTGGAATAGAAGGGAGTTTGTTGGGTCAGATCAAAGCATTTTCCCTGTCCTCGCTCAGAACTGTCAACGTCACCACTTGTGCTGCCACCTGACAGAGGTGACATACTGGCCTCTGGGAGGGTGAGGGACATCTCACAGGTGTTCAACTTAACTGGAGGATGTTATTTACGATGATTCCTGCATTTAGTGATTCAGAAATAGTCAGAGATATTGGGGATTTGTGCAGGAAAGGTGAGGAAGTTTGGTGTGTCAGGGACGTCTGAAAGGTGGGTGATGGGAGTGTCAGGCTTGGTTGGACATCTGCCTTCAGCTGGAATTTTTTATTTAATCATATTTTCACATCATTTTAGTGATATGGTTGGCTCACTTTTTTTCTTTACAGTTCTCATAATTTGAAGTGCATCTTAAAAGTCCAAAGTAAGCATTTATTCAAAGATTTTGTTCCTATTTTCCCATCCCAGATTTTAATCTGTAGAGATAAATGCTAAGCTGCAGTGTATCAGGAGTTACAACATTCCTGTTCCTACCTACAAATGGGAATTTTCTTTTACTGTCCATGGTAACATCCACCAAGCCATAGATAACCAGTACTCAGCTGACTTTGCACACTAAAGGCAAATGATAATGTCTCATATTGTCATGGTTTAATTTTATGTGTCTTCTTATATTCAAACCTTCTGAAGTCTGTGTCAAAAAAACCCACAAAGCAAGAAATTAATATGGGAATTAAAATTTTTTTGGTGAATCTGTTCTGTAACAATGTTGATATTGTGGTAAACATCAGTGAAAGCATTTTTCACTGAGATGTTTCCTGCTTGCCATTTATTTTATTTAGGATCACTCCTCCTACTGTAAAAAAGAACAGCTAAGCTTTATGAGACATCACTGGAACCCAAGGGTTTCAACCCTAAACAGCTAAACAATGAGAGCCTCAGAAGAATTTTCACTGGAATCCTGTTTATGCCCTTTTTAAAAATTTATTTCTCTTTGTACTTTGTCTGGAATGTTCTTTGAAAGTGGCTGAGCATGAAGAATACTGCCCCTTCCTGCAGATTGCAGGGGGTTATCACTGGGACCAAGGTTCTTTTGGAAGGCACAAAGCTCCTCCAGCCCCACCACGGAGCAGGATGAGCTCAGTTCTTCCACTCTTAAAATTTCCTTTCAGTACTTCCAATTTCTGTTTCTCTGCACTGCTCGCTATTTATGCCTCAGAACTTCTAAGCCGTTTTTAAAGCAGACTTTTCCTTGCCTTGTTTTACTGCATATTTCTTTGGTTGTTACTTGGCAAGGAACAGACTGATTTAAAGTGTTTAAATAAGAGTACTGAATTGGAAGTGGGGATATATTTTGACAGGGCTCCAGCAGACTTCCAGTTGGAAATAGACACCCAACCAAAAACCTGGATATTTTAGCTACCTGAGAAATGTAGTGATTGCTTTGAGATGTTCTGTCTCAAGTGTCTGAATCTGATTGTCAAATGAAATTTAGACATAAAAAGGGAAGGGAAATTGCCCTACAGATTTATTTTTTGTTGGCTGTCATGGTGAGCTCACATGGGCACAATTCAGTTGCCCATAATTTTAATCAGATGGGTGATAAAGAGCCAAATGAACTGATGTGTTATCCAGTTCTCCAATCTGAGAGACATTTTGGAAGTGTGGGCACTTGGAGCAGTGGTTTCACTTCTCTGCTTTATCTGAGTGGTTGATGTCACAGGACTCTGCCTGAATAGTGATTTCAGAACAATTATTGGTGTGAACATGGACTGTTCATTGTGGGGCTGAAAGATTACTCTGCCTGAAGATTAGACACACTGATATATTGGTATTTACCTGATACTTATTACAACAAATAACCTGATGCATTGATATTTATTTCTCTTTGTCTTTTGCTTCAAAAATAATTTGAAAGAAACCACAGCAGTAAATACTTTGTTAGCATTTCAAATCCACTCATGTCCATTAAATAAAGCAAAAAGGAACTTTTGGATCTTGCAGTTTTTGGTTCCAGCTTCATCTGATTCGGTGCCACTTCCTTTTGAAGTATCCACTGAGAACACTCTCAGAGAGAAACTGGTGGCTTTTTTTTTTCTTCTTCTTCTTCTTCTTCTTTAAATATACTTTAGCTCAACTTTGTTCTACTTGCAGCTGTTAGATTTGAAAGTATATTTTGAAGGAAAAAAAAAATAACATAACTCCAGCAGCACCAGAGTTCCTATCTGCTGGGAGCAGCTGCTTTCGGCACTTCAAAGCCAGTGGACAGCACAGTGAAGGCCTCAGCCTTTCCTGCCTTTGAAATGGTTGCAGTATCTGTAGTTGGGCTTTATGGCACTGTCAGCACGGGAAGAAAGGTTGTTTGGTTTTTTTTGCATCCCCTCCCTTTTTTCTTTTTTTCTTTTTTT
>VWZU01002634.1:424538-447640 GCA_013397095.1 Sterrhoptilus dennistouni
TCCCTGCTTTTTAATTACATCCTCAATTTAGTTGAAAATACCTGGGAAGTGTTTCTGATGAGTTCATCGTCTACGAGCCCAAATGTTGGAAAGAGCATGTGCCCAGGCTTTTCAGTAATGGGTTTTAGTCAAATTTTACAGAAAACTTAAGGAATTTCCTGGGGTTTTTCCCATGTCTTTGTCAGTTGAGCACTTTCTGAGAGCACATCTCTCATGACGAGTGGTGGTTCCATGGCAGAGATGGGACAGGGCTTCATGCAGGGACATTTCCCAGCACACTCAACTACATGCACACCTTTGTTTCAAGCAGATTTTCATAAATTGTCAAGAATGGAACACTTCCAGTGAACTTAATGTGATCCTAATGCTTAAATGACATTAGCTTGTCCTTTAAAAAAACACCAAACCATTAATAATCACTGTGGTCACTGTTACACCCATTTTTTGCTGTAAACAGTTGCTGAAGTGACTGAGTGAATGTGAAATAAATGAGATGCAAGATTAGTAAGAGAGCCAAAGCCTAGGAAGTTTTATTTTCCAGCAGGGAGAGAACACACAATGAAACAGTTGATGAGTTATTATGATAGCAGGATGGGGTTACCTGATGAGTTATGGCCATACTGTCTGAGATTAGATGCCAACCTAAATATATAAATAATCCTTTTGGTTTGGTTCATCTTTAACTGTGTTTATTCCCATTAAAAATAATTATTCATGCTTCCATAGGAAAGTGGAAAGTTGTTACATGATAGCTGAAGAATCTCCCTGTATCTCAGGAAATCCTTTCTTGTGACATTTATTGTTGGGTTCTGACTTCTGTAAAAGTTATGAAGAAATTACAGTTGTCATCTTGTCCTGTGTATCCAAATAGGGAAGAAAGAGATACCTTCAGAAATATTTTCCTGGGTATTTAATGAAATCCCTTTGAAATCATGCTAAAGACAAGTCAACAGACAGTGCCTTTAAGTTGGGAGCAAGACAAAGGTGTGGTTGAGTTTAAATATGCCTTTTATAATAACGAAAGTGAGGTAAAGAAGTGCAAAATAAAAAGTGAAGTTAAAAAGTTAGAAGTGAAAAAAGGTTAAAAGTGAAAAAAGCATGTTTGTAATGTTACCTGCCAGCAGCAAGGGCAATATCTGAGGTGCTGCTGGGACACTGTTCTTGTTTGAGCAGTGTGCTGGAGCAGAGGAAAGTGTTATTGAGAGGAGAGGAAGAATACTCTGTAGATATTTTTCTCTTTTATAACTTTCTAGTGAGGTTAATTTAAAGAAGAGTTTGTTTTCTCTCAGGCAAGACATTAATTTAGTAATTAACACTAACAGAGATAACAAGCTCAACCTCCAGCTCTCTTTGTCCCCATACCCTTGCTCTGTTAAGAGTTCTTGCCATTGCACTTCCATCCTGGCTTTCCTTCTGGCCTCATTCTTCATTTTCTGTTTTTCTGGCTTCTCTTTTACCGATCTGTTACCACCCAAGTGAAGGAAACACTTGCAAAGCCCTGTTTGAAATCTGCTGTTCCTTGGGCAGACCAACGCCCCAAGCATTTCTTAGCTGTACATTAACCTGGTCATTTATTTTCAGAGATCCACAATCCATTTTTAGTATGCTGGTTTAGTGATGAGGAGAGAGTCTTTGTGTAAAGCTTTGTTCCTCTCCTCTTTGTCTGTACTCTAAGATAATTGAAATACAGTCTGTTCTTGCAAGGAGGCCAAATGAGCACGTTAGTAGAAGCTCTAAATTTTTCATGTCATCAGCAACAAGCTGCATAAATTTCATTTAATAAATTAATCTAGGATGCAAAAACGTTTCCTTTGAACCATCCTAAGACACAGATGAATACCATTTGTGCAGAATATCTGAGGAATAGTTTCTTCAATCAACATCAACTTTTCACTTTATAGCTAAAACTCACAAATGGGAAAAGGAGACAAATTTAACCTCCAAGTGAAGAGTGGGTGGAAATCTTCTCATGGTGCCATTGCTGTTTACAGAATTGTTAACCAGACAGATGGGTATTTGCACGGTCTCCTTCAGGCATCTGACTCGTGTGTGATTCAGAGTTAAAAGCCTGAGCTCCCTGTGTAGTCAAAGAATCCACTTTGAGGGGAGGAGGGAGAGGGAAGCGATTCCAGAAACACAAACGGGTGCCTGCGGTAAACAGCGAGTCAGGCAAGCGCCTGGGAAGGCAGTTCTGTGTTCAAAGAAGGTCCTTGGATAAACTGAATCCCTAAACAAAGACTATGTACAGCAAATTCTGCACCAGAGCCTGCTGCAGACAGGCATTTGCAGTGATTCAAGGTCTTTTAGGAGGAAAGAAATATTTCTCCTTGCAGCCTGCGATGGGTTTGGTGGTGTGGGTGGGCTGGGGAGGGGAGGGACCTCCTGATGTTCATCGTGGCACCAAGTTGGATTTAATCACAGGGATGCAACTCCATTTCCAGTATCTTGTTACAAAAAGGCTGGAGAGGGATTTTTCGCAAGGGCATCTAGTGATGGGACAAGGAGGAATGGACTTGAGCTGAAGGAAGGCAGGTATTAGGATTAGGTAGGATTAGAAGGCAAATATTAGATATTAGGAAGAAATTCTTTACCATAAGAGTGATAAGGCCCTGGCACAGGTGGCCCAGAGAAGTTGTGGACGCCCCATCCCTGGAAGTGTCCAAAGCCAGGCTGGACAGGGCTTGGAGCAAGCTGGGGTAGTGGAAGGTGTCCCTGCTCATGGCAGGGGCTTGGATTCGGATGAATTTTAAAGGTCCCTTCCAACCCAAACAATTCTGTGGTTCTATGATTTAAAAACAAATTTACTCATGCCAGAGTATTGGGAAGATGGAATGACTGAAATGAGGTTCGTGCTGCCTGCACTTTAAAAATACTAAAATTTTAAAAAGCCATCTAAGTAAAAATGTACAGATCAGGAATATAATTTCGTATAGTGAAAGTGAGACCATTCAGGTGCATTATTTTAGGGGAGGATAAATCAAATTGCAGTTTGGCTAAAGACCAGCTTGTTTCTTTTAGAGAATTTCTTGCAATTCTTTGTTTGCAGTTGGAAAAGAATTATTAGTGGTTGGTGAAAGAGTATAAGTATTATAGAAAACACAGTCATGCCAATTAAATTATTACAATGAAATGGGAAGTCATGTACATTACCCCACACGTACTTGCTGTTTCAGTGCTAATGTGTGGTTCTGCACAGATGTATTCTTCACTGTCCCATTGCCCTTGGCCCATTACAGCCTTTATATCTTGGGAGACCTTCATGCTTCCACTTATAGAAAAATCCCCCCCCCACAAAAAAATGAAGATTAAAATCTATTTAATTTACCTGCTGCAAAGGAGTTCTAGTAAAAGGGGTTCTGGTTTTCTCCCTTGCCTTGCCGTGAAGATGCTCCTTTTCTGCCCAAAGTTATGCTAAACCAGACCCCAATGTGATTAATACTCAACTCCTCCAGCCTGCTAGATCAGATTGCTTTTAGCAGCAGTATTTGCAGAGATGGGTAATCCCCATATCCTCATGGAACATGCGCGTTTGTTTAGAGGCTTAGGAGACAGAAAATGCTCAGTTTTGCTGAAGTTGTTATTTGGGGACAGATCATGTGCTGTGCCCTGCCTGGGCAGAGGCTGGGGCTCTTTTTCAGCAGGATAATCATACAAACAACTGATTTACAAACACTTAAATGATTTTAGGATAGAAATAGTGAAAGCAGATGTGCTGTAGGTGTGCTGCAGAGTGAGTTTAGCTCAGTTCTTTGCTGTGACACGTGCAATGCATTGGTGGCTCCTCCAGCCCTCAGTCCAGTCATGTCAAAACAGTGCTTATAAAATCATCCTGCCTTGCAAAACCATATTTTATATAGGTGTTACTTAAAATATTTCTGGAATTGCGCACATAAATTTACATGAATTTTCATACTTTGGTGTCAAATATTTATTGTAGCAGTTATATTTTTCAAAGAGGTAGTGAGCTAACTAATTTCCTTTCCCTCCTTTGGGGACTCTAAAAAGAATTTCAAAGGCGTGCTTGTTCTTGAGAACAAGTTGAAATTGTTCTAAAATTGAAAAGCTTAAGCTGAGTGTGTGATGTAAAAGCAAAATCTGGGTAGTAGAAGGCCTTGTCTAAATTAGGGACTTTCAAAAGGTATTTGCTGGTGTTGATTATATTACAAATCTTTGGCTTCTAAAAACATCTCCTGCAATCAGCAGGCTGTTTATTGTTGATCTTTGTTCTTCAGGCATGCTAACAGCAGCGGGACTTCACCTTGGCTCTGTCTCTTGTTTTTTGCAAGTTGTCCTAAAGCACCTCCCCGTGTGAGTGCAATTCCATCTGCCTGTGTTCATCAGCTGCATTGTCACTGGCCTGGGCACGAGCCACGCTGCCAGATTTGTTTGGCACCTTTTTGTTTGTGTGCGTGAGTGAACTACAAGAGACTATCACAGTTCTTGCATTAATCTTTTTTTTAGCTGATTGTTAAGAATTTTATTTTCTTCTTAACATCCTTTTCTCTGCAAGAGTAAGGAAATTTAAATTTCGTTTAAAAGCTAAATTTAGAAGAAATAGTGTAATTAAAAACTAAATTTAAAGTAAATAGTAGCTCTGATGACAGTTTAGTAAATCACCTGTTGGCTGTTGCCTTGTATCACACTGTGTGGAAATAATGAAAAAATAAAGAATTCAGCTAAGAAGATATCATAATTCTCAAATATTTGTGGTACTTGATAACAGCAGTGGTAAGAAAGGCTCTCTCAGGTCAGACAGATATTCCTGCTTGATTTTATGTCCAGACCGTGGCTGGAGACAGGAACAGATGCGCAGGGAAGGGAAAAAGAGATTTTCATCTTTGGGAGGACAAGATGAGGAAACATCCAAGGCACAATGAATGTGATTATGGTAATAGGGCACACACGATTATTTAATGAATGTTTCTTTTCAGTATCGTTCCTAGTGCCCATTGTGAATGTCGTGTTGCTTGTCTGGCTGAAATCTATAGCACCTAGCAGTGCCTGTCCTCTGGATTGGAGCAGACACTTGAATGTGATCTGATGAAGTGCTCAGCACCGAGGGGTAGATGCAGCAAGATCTCAACACGACAGCATTTTTGAAGGAGGTGGTTTTGTTATATCATTCATAAAGGCGTTCTCTGCCTTAAAGAGGAGATAGAATCTGTCTGGTTTGTGACGAATTGATACAGTTTTCATGCAGTTTCCTGTGATGAAGAAGTCCTGTTGTTGCTGAATAGCAACATGGATTTTCTCTGGTTTTTGGTATATGTTAATTTTTTTTCCCTTGAAAGAAACAACACAACAACCATATAAGAATGAGAGAGGGAGGAATGGAAGAGAAGCCATAGTGCTTGGCAGCAGTTCTGAGGAGAGCAGGATCTTCAGGGAGCGCTCACCAGGGCAGGGAATGGCTGCTCAGTCACTTTGTGTTGTTTTGTTGGTTGGGAATGTGGAATACCTGCTAATATTCGTTAGGGAAGATGGTTTTGGAGGTCTTTGAGGGATGAGAATGCTCTTGTCCTCATCCTTCCTTTCCTTTCCTCTTTCTCCACCTCTGCTCACTGCCAGAAACATCTTAAAGTATCAAACCAAAACCATCACAGGGAATATCTAGCTTTAAATAAGGAGGTTTTTTAAATTTTTCTTCAACAAATTTGCCTTTTATAAAACACCTCCCCTCATGGTACCACCTTTTCTCTTCCCACCTACCAGCTGGGGGGACACCCCTTCTGCTGAAGAATGTTTTACTCATTCCACCTATCAAATTTTAAAAACTTTGTATCTATAAATGCTATTAAGTGAAGAGATTACTAAACAAAACTATTTACTTTGGTCAGTATGACCAAACGTATGACTGGTTGGAGAAGCAGGATGTGTTTCCTGCTCCCTCTGGGTCACATTCCCTGCCTTGCTGCCCTGTCTTCTGGTAAAAAAGTGACAACTCCAATAATTGAAACTCCCCACAGCAAACTGCCTTAACCCAGACCTACATGGAGCAACCAGCTGAAAACCCAGTAATTAAGACAACAAAATGTTTGAAGGGAAAGGCCTCTCCTGTTGACACAATTTCTTTTTGATCAGGTCTGGTTTATGAAGAAACACTGAACATATTTTCTCCTAAATCAGGCTAAGGCTCTAAGTTATTTTAGGGAACAGCAGCTCTTTCTCTTAGGCACAGGATGGACACCGCGACATCCGAGAGAAACCAGTTTTGTACAGAAACCTTGGGCAAAAACCTGGTGTAAAGAACTTTGTGTGAGGATCCCAGGCCCAGCATGGAAAATGTGAGGGCTTAACCCCTGCAGGGACTTCAGGCAACTCTTAATGAGCTCTTTAGTATTATTAAATAATGTAGAAACGTTAAACCGTGCGATGTTGCATCTGTTGTCGCTCCGTTTGCAGAAGGATGCTCCCAACCGCAGCACGAATGGCACATTTCCCTTTTAAACTTGCAACACGCTGATCTGCAGTTTGAGAAAATGCCCTTTTTTAAAAAAATTATTTTAACTTAGCTTCAAATCTTCCCCGTGGAAGCCGGGCAACCAGCTGATATCATTCCAGAATTGAATGCTACAGCTTTAAGATAAGGTGCCGGGCGCTCTCGGTGCTCACACAGCGGCTCCTCCCGTCCGCTCCTTTTTTTTCCCTTTCTCATGCTGAAAATACCCCACCATGTTCACGATAAGAGATTTCTCTCTTTTTTTTTTTTTNTGCATTCAATTGACCTCATTTTTTTTTTTTTTTTTTTGTTATTTTTTCTTCCATCCCCTCCCTTTCTTCCTCTTTCTCCGAAATCCACCAAAACTGAAGAAAAATCCAAGTGACTGTTCTTAGCAGCTGTGTGGCCCGGAGTTCAGTGGGGAAGCGGCTTCCTGCCGTCCCTATTCATCACCTGCTTCAAAGGCGGCCTGGCCGCTCCAGTGTGCAGGCCAGGTAGGGTGCCTTTGTGCGCAGGCGGGAGGATTAATATCAAAGCTGCAGCAACCAGGCCCTTGGTCTCGGGCTGCCATTCAGGCAAGCGGGGAGAGGCTAAGAGTGGCCAAGGTCACAGCATCCAGTGTGGTGCGGACTGGGAACGGCTCCTGAGAATAGAGGGCTTCTTATGAAATCATGGTGCAAGCTTGCGGCACAGCAGGTGCCCTTCTGGAACACATACATCTGTTTATGTTGGGATAGCGTAGCTGACAACGGGATAATAGAGCTTTGTTTTTTTTATAATTTTCTTGCTCTTTTTTTATTTTTTTATTTAAGGGGGGAAAAAAAAAAGACAACTCTATGCGCCAGCATTGAGGAATATCGCAGGAAGAGCGTTCGCTTTGGAAATCATAAAGAAATCTTGCAAAGCTTTAATTGCTGGGGTGGGGGGTTTTGTGTGTGTATACTTAAGCGAAGGGGCGAGCAGGCTGCCTATTAACCATTTAGGATCCTCAGCCCTGCTGAGGAGCAGCAGCGGGATACGGGGGCACCCGCCACACAATGCGACAATGCCTCCCCTGTTTCCTCTTTTTTTTTTTTTTAAATATATTAATTTTTTGTACGCTTCCGACATTTGTACCAACAAATTGGGTGAGGATGCGCTGGATTTGCTTGGTTGTCTCCATTGTTGGGATTGTCTGGAGGAATTCTGTCACGCTAACGGTGGCTTTTTAAGAGGTGAGGTAATAGTGACGTAAAAATAAAATTGCCAACTTGATGAAATTAAGGGGGAAATTAAGCTGTAGACGAGTTGTCATGACGACAAGGATGTTCTATTGATGAACTGTACTCCTCCCTGTCCAATCAGATAGTGGAGCTGAAGCTGGAGCATGAACAGGAGAAGACGCACCTATTCCAGCAGCACAACGCACTGCAGGACTGCCTGGTCCGAGACCATCAACGGGAGATGGAGAAACTGGAGAAGCAGCTTCGCGCTGCCATGGCAGAGCACGAGAGCCAAACTCAGGAGTGCAGGAGACGAGACGGCCAGGTAACGATCAATAATGCTGGGAAGGCGTCCGCTTATTAGAAATTGCTGATAATGAGTGTTTCCTGTTTGCCAGCATTGTTGGTGGTGGCTCGCTGGGGGAGCATTTGCGAAACTGGCACATAAACGTGATTTCGTTTTTCTTTTTTTTTTTCTTTTTTTTTTCTTTTTCCGCTTCCCCCCTCCCTTCCCAGTGCTGAATAGGGCTTTAACTGCAAAAACCACAGGTAGCCAGATTAAAAATCCCATGGTGCGCTATAACTCGGCCTATTTATAATCTTGTCTCATTTTCTTTCATGATGGATTTGTTTAAGAAAAAAAGGTATCTGTTCTTTTTTCCCCCCCAGCCCTCACACTCACCCTCCTTTTCTCCTTCCTGGGCAAATCCATGTGAATTATATCTGCTTCGTTCGTGTGCTTTTTTTTTGTTTTAAATCTCTGCAGGTAACTCACAAATGTCTTTATTTCCTTTTGTTCATGTCTTTTTTTGTTTCAGTTTTTGTATTCTAGATTTGCATTGTGCGTTTGGTTCCGTGTGTCGGATGTTTGATAAGATGATGTGGGTTTGGGGTCGCTTACCATCACGTTTATTTTCCTACACACATGCACCCCTCCCATCCTCCATCTCTGTGGTCACTGTTGGAAGCCATTTGGCAGAATAACCCCCAGCTGGGGTAGCATTTGACTCTTCAAACTTCTGGATGAAATGCACACTGTCAGCATGGAAAATGATCTTTATGAGTTTTCACTTCAAAAACCATCTTACTGCCTTTTTCTCAATGTATTTTGTAAGGACGGCGTGGTATATTTTCCTAAGAGCCTTTATTAAAAAGGCCTGCAATGGCAGTATTCTAAAAACGAAGGTGATTTTCTAGTTTAAAGAGTTTATAGAAAATAATCTTGCCTGATCAGCGTTAGAATTGCTTATCACGCATGGATTAATTTATACCAAACTGGACATTTTGGTAAGGCATCTTTAATGACACGTTTTCCGCGCACCACCACCTTCCCTAGGAGGTGTTAGGCTCAGACTAAGAGGCATTTTCACACTACTTTCCTGTAGACTAGTAGGCTGTGGCTTTTACTTACACCTCTAATGGAGCTGAATTGAAAATTTACGTCTTAAATCAATTTGGTTTTCACTTTGGACGGCTCGGACTATCAAAATCTGGCTTAAGGAAGTCCATTAGGAAGCAAACGGCTTTTTGGGGGAGGTTGAGAGGTATATTGCAAAGCCAGGACTAATTTCTCCATTTCCACCATTGTGGTTTTCCAATGAAAACGGGATATACTTTGTGAGAACACTTGGGATGAGGATACTCAGGTGGCCTCTGAAAAAAAATGAAATTAAACCTCACCTTTTATTTTCCGCTGCATTGTAAGAGTGAGCAAAGCCTTAAATGGTTCAAGGGATTGGTTTTTATCTTTGCATTTTTTCTTTTGGCCCAAGATAGATTCATCTCAACTCTGGATTTGTGTGCGAGTGTCTTTTCAGAGTTGTAGTCTCCTCTCACCTGCATTTCTGCTGATGTTTTGTTTCTTTTGCGGACAAAGGCAGAGCTGTAACTCCCACGTTAAAAAAAGGCAGTTTTGGAATTATATAGAATTATTCTGTCTACAGACCAGTACTCATCCCAGTTCCTGTGTTGCTCTGTAACACTGAGTACAAAAGGAGAGGGGCTCACTTCAGCAAATCCTGAGAACTGGGAGGTGTCTCTAAATCCACCTCTGGTTTGTGCTCTTGGGGTCATTTCTGGCAAAGGTTGGAGCCCAAAATTTGGTTGTGCTTTCTGTTTGCAGGGGGACCAATGAGTTTGGCCTTGTTACAGAGCTTTTCTTTGTAGTTTGAATATCCCAGTCATTTGAACATCACTGCCATGAGAATGACATGTAAATCAGGGAAGAAAAGGCAGTTACTTTGACTAGAAGAGCTGTTGTTTGTTTAAATTCTAGTAAGACTCTCCCAGCTTTCAAGGACGCAGATTTTTCCATTTGGGAAAATAAATTGCTTTTCGTTTCTTCCTCTGGTCTTTGTATTCAAATCCACCTCTGTCTCTGCAGTGAGATCAACAGACAATACTGGTGTTTCATATGGAATTATAGCACAGATTTTTAATAATTTTTTTAAAAATCTTTGCGTATGTTTATTAAAAATGCGTGTTTTGGACATCTGATGTGACTAACAGCCAGTGTCCTTTATGAAACATTTGTCAGGCTCTTCACAAAGGTAACACAGTCATTTAATGGATATTTAACAACACTGCATTTTAAAAACCTGTTAAATTGGAACCATCTTTGACAGCAGTAATTTTTAGGAGTGCTTTGTGTCCCAGCGAAGGTGAGATGAAATAGGAGCGGAGGCCATTTTGCTTGGCGAAATGAGAAGTGGATTTGCTGGGTAATTCGAAAAATTTAAATAATAATTAGCGTTAATCACATATGAGTAGCTTGGTTTGAAGGACCTATCTGCTCAGTGTTGGGTGAATGATGTGAAAGCACCATTATTAAAGGTATTCACTGGAAGTCTTTCTTAAATCCTTTTCCACATGAAAGAGTAGTGAATACATATTTCTTAATATACGTGGTTAAAATATGTATTTCTCACTATATTCCTGAAGACAGCTATGACTGACTACTGCAGATCAAGTTCTTTTACTAATACTGTAAAGATTAATTTAGGTTTTTTATTGCATATCCAAGGTCTCTACTTTCACATAGGTCTTCAGATACTGTGAGAGACACTATACAAAATAGTGAGATTTTATTCAAATATAAATACATTTATTGATGCTTTAATCTCAACTAGGGTATAAAAATTAAGATTTGAATGGCCTTTACAGATTTTTATTAAATATAAAACAATGTTATTTCATCGCGAAGTACAAGTCTAATATATTTTCAAGAAAGGAATTTGATTGAAGCATATTACCTTTTGTGTTGATGATAAATTTCTGGATAACAACGGCATTCCACTTGGATTTCTCCATTTCTAGGAGTCTTGCTCTGATTTTTTCACCTAGGGTTGTAATGCTTGGGGAGGAGTAAATTGACTTGTAGGTCAATAATAGTCAAAGCGGTACAAAGGCTTTTGTGCCATGCTGTGTTCTTGTAGGCTTTTAAATCCTGTATGTTTTCTATGAACTACCATAATGTTGTTATTCTTTAAACAGTAGCTAATCACACAAGATTATGGGTTTTTTTAAAAGGGTAGTTTTGAATCGCTACTTCTATTTAATTTGGATTTTCTTTAGGAACATTCTTAAGTTTGCTTATTTATTCCGCACCTCCCTAATTTTAGTTTATCCATCAGTACACAAAACAGGGAGCTCCTTGCACGATGGAAACCTTCCTTTGTTTTAATAAAAGCAGTCTTGCTATGGAATCAGTGGTTTTCTGAAACAAGACTTCAGGTCACAAGAATATATCCAGTTTGCTTGGCGAAATGAAATAGCCATGAAAGTTAGGAAATTTTAATAACTGAAGCAGAGGGGCTGAGGTGTCTGTGGTGCCAGTTATGCCCTCATATTTCCCCTTTATCCTTTGAATGTCCTTCTCTCCCCAGCATCTGCCACGTGTCCTCAAGCAGCTCAAAGATTTCCATGTTCCAGCTGCTGTACAGAGTTGGATCATTTTTCCTGCTCGTTCTTCCAACCGTTGACCTTTGGGCAAGAAGAAGAAATAAAATGTACCCCTGTAACATCAAATACAGCGCTTGGCCCTAAAGGAGAGGAAAGAAAGTTTCCATGAGGAAGCTGAATCCTCTTTCCAGGTTCTGTTCTGAGATAATTGGCCAGGCCACTGTGTTCATCCAGTCGTAATTGGGTCAAGAGCAGCTGGAGTGCTCAGGCACGTTCTGCCCGCCGGTGTCACTGATGTCACGGTGTTTAATTTTAACAGGCAACATTTGTGCTCTCAAAAATGAGGCTACTCTAAGAGATCACTGCTCTTTTGGGGTGTCTTGGGGCTCTCAAGAAACCCTTATTGGTTGGCAAAGAAAAACCTTGAGTATTTCTGAAGCTGTGTGAACACAAACATTGAGAGTGGAGCTTGTTACAAGAAGCCCCAACAAACAGGCTGGAGGTGGTAAGAAGAGTTAATAAGGTGTTATCCCGTGGCTGAAGGATCCGTTTCCTTTTTCCTCCCTTGTTTTGTGAACTTTCCATAATCCCCTTGGCCTTTACTATCCTGGTTTGCTTTCTCTTCTCAGAAATCAGCAGCTTCTCCCCTGAAGTCCCATGTACAGCACATCCCATCACTTCTTTTCTGGCTTCTCCTCTTCGAAAATTTATTTTGTTGCACTTGGGATCGACAGTCTTTCTGCAGCTATTTCTTTGCATCTGGTTTTGTCTGAATTATTTTGAGCCTGTGGCGTTAAAATAAAAAACCAGTAGCAATCACTATTTTCATTCCGGCAATGAGAGTTATTTTCATTCCAGCAGGTTCTTGGTGTATGTTTGTGGTTCTGTGTAGATAATTAGTGTATCAGCCAAGTAGGGGAAACAAGGACATTTATTTTGGCTCCATAAGTGTATGAAGGGTGGCTGTGCTGCTGTGTGTCTGCTGCAGAGCTCTGTTGACTATCAACAAGAGAAAATACAGAAAAAAGCCCAATACAGACATTACCTACTTGTTTAGTGATAACTAAATACCCAACTCATGCCCAGTTTCTGTCTGGATGCAAATACTGCTGCAACAGTAACTTTGCAATACTATATTAATAAGAAGGACTTGAGGAGCATTTTTTTCAGAATAGGAGATTCTCTTCAGCTTTGATCTGAAAGAACCTATTGTTACCAACAGATGAATCACTGATCAACTCTTCTGCTTCATGTAATTGTTTTAATATCTCCAGACACCAGTTCCCACATGGTTATTCTCCCAGTGTCAGTGGACGAAATTTGGTTGAGGGGATCTGGACGGTACAGATAGAGGTAGCCTGGGAAACATTCAGATGCTGACAGTGCTACTAAAGTCACTTCTGTTTACAATTTGGAGTAAATAAATTATATTACTAATTTTTTTTCTTTTACTTCTTTTCCTTTTCTTACCAGAAGATGTCTTTGGCATGAGAAGAAATACACTGCTTGCAATTCAGGCTTTCTCTGCAGCCAATCTGAATCCTGGAGTTGCAATCTAAATATTTGTTTGTTGTATTTTGCTTGGAGAGTGGCTCTTGGGCTGCCAGTGAGACTCCTGTAGACAGACAGCCATTCCCTTTTAGCCTTTCCCAAACAAAAGCTTTTGGCTATATTGCAGCATGTTTAATTTACCACTAGTCAGCCCAGGATAATGAGCATGACTGTTGATGTAAAGTATTTAAAATACCAAATATTTGTTGCAGCACTTGTGTGGTTTTCCTTGGTTGTTATTCACAGTCTGCTGACTCAGGGCTGCCGTGGATCCCATTGATGGGGAATATCTGCTTCAATCAGGGCTCTAGTGGTGGGTCCCATGGAGATGCTCACACTGGGCTTTCACTCAGAGCATTGCTGTGAAATGGTCAAATGCAACAGTTTCTTGTGGAAATACTCAAATATTGTGTACCCACTGAGCTGGTTTTCACTTGGGTAAATGCAGGGGAGCTGTGGGAAGAGTTTGGACTGGCAGCAGTGGCATAGTCTTTGAGAGAAGAGTTAAAAATGTGCCTTTGCTCTGAACTGAGCAGACAGTGCAGGCTCAGTGTTCTCTCCAGCAGGGTCTCCTGAGCACATCCCCATCCCTGCTTGGACGAATCCACCTTTCCACATTTGTGTTCTTGTGTCCCACTCTTGGCTGAGCTGCTCCCTCAGATTGGGACACTTTTCAAACACCTGTTGATCCAGCTGTGAACATCTGCCACTTCAAGCAACTTTCAAAGTGTCTTTGTGCCATAGTGGGTGATCATCTCTGATGTCTTCAACATTTTTCCTTGATTCTCACTCTTTCCATTAGGACTGAAATTGGATTGTGAGGAATTTGGGGCTGGAGGTGTGACTTCACTCTCTCCTTTTATACTTCACACAGCCCAGCACTTGAAATATTTAAAGACCCTTTTTGGAAGGCATACCTAATAGTGCACAAATTGTCATCTGCTGATTAAAAATGTTAAGTTAACTTAGGAGACAACAGACATTTTGTGCTGTCTACAGTGTATGTAAAAGAGAAAGCAGTTGCCATAGAAACTAGCTCATCACATAATATGAACTCTGAATCTGAGATGGAGTTCTTTTCAGCAAAATGGACTTTCTGTTTCTATAATATGAAATTGAATATATCTGGTATCTTATTATAACATTGCAATCAGTGTTTTTATATTATTTTTTGTTTAATTTTAAATATTGGCAGCTGAAGGTGGAGTGTATAATTTCACTTGTCTAGGGGCAGGGTGTAGATAGTATGGCAGTAATTTTATTTTAAACCAGCACTTTGTGATTAGGAAGAAATTATTATTTCCTGCATAGATGTTAATAAACATACATTAATTTCTCTGAATAGAAATGAGATCAGTTTTGCTCATCAGTGAGATGTAAAGGATCTTTATGCCAGGTTTTAACACATCCACTAGGTGTGGCTTTGCAGGCAGGGTTTGTGTGTGATGGCTGCAAGGAATGATTAACACTAATAGACAATAAGCTGTACGTGGTGTGAAATCATTTCTCACATTAAAGTTACATTAAGGAATTCTGAAGTCAGAAATGGTTAAGAACAAACAGATGCAAGTACAAACAGGTAGTAACTGCAGCATTTGAGGTGGTGTAATGTAATTTCTAAGCAGAGAGGCAAAAAATACTGTGTTAGTCTGCAGAAATGATCGATTTACAATAAAATCTCTTGATTTTGATTTGATTGATCTCTTGATCTCTTGATTTGATTAAAGCAGCCTGTGCTTTCTATGTCAAGATCAGTGTATGGCAAAGCCAGAAAAGCCAGACTCTGAATTTGCTTGTTGGTATTACTTCCAATTGTGTCCAAATCTTCAGACTGTAGTTTCTTTAATACTGGATTGTTCCAAATATTACAATAAACTTACTCAGTAAATGTCTGCTGCACAGAGGAGGGAATGCTTGCTCACAGCTTTATTAATGGTTTTTAGTTATTTTGAAAATTGCTTTTTCTGTTATCCTGTAATGTGTTTGTGACAGTTGTTGAATAGAAGGAAGTTGACTTCTCCTAGTCCATAGAACAAGTGCAGCAATTTGGAAAACAGCAGTGCCATCCACTTCAAACATTCCCCCGAGTGCTGAAGGGACATCCTCTAATGGGAGACCAGCATTGAGTCTGGAGTTTTTTCACAGCATCATAGAATCATTTGGGTTGGAAGGACCTCTGGAGGTCACCGTGCCCAACCTCCTGCTCAAAGCAGGTCTGACTTCAAAACCACATCATGTTGCTCAGGGCCAAGTCCAGCTGAGTTTTGAAAAACCTGCACTGGTGGAGATTTCCCAGCCTTCTTGAGCCATATGCTCCAGTGCTTTACCAATCCAGTGTGAAATCCCTTTTCCTGGAAATGCAACTGGAATATCTGTTCTTAAAAATTGGATCTGTAGGTTCTTGCCCTTACTTCAAGAGGAGTCTGCCTCTGTCTTCTCCACAATTCCTTACACTCAGTCGAAGACAACAAATCAATTTTTCTTTGTTGTTTAGTTCTCCAGGCTGGATAAACCTGGCTTGAACTCCCTGCAGGTCCTGGTGGTCCATTGCTCAGCTTGCAGTGCTTGAGGTCCCTGTGGATGGCAGCCACATTGCACACTCCACACTGACTGCTTACCCAGGACATGCCATCCACAGTATGGCACAGAGGCACTGTGCCCATCATGCAGGGCTTTGGAGCAGGTGTTCGTCTGTATCAGCCCCATCTGAACTTTGAGATGTGTCCCTTGTTGGCTGACTCTTGACTCCTCCTGTTCAAACCCTGTGAGACCTGTGAGTTCTCTGCTCACACTGGAGAGAGGTCTCTGCTCATCCCATGTCCCTTCAGTTTGACTGTTGAGATTCTGTAAAGTCTGTGTCAAAACCTTGCTAAAATCAAGATAAATGTCACTGACACTTCTCCCCTTTCACTGCAGAAAGACAATCACTTTATTCAAGCCTGCCTTGTCCTGATTTATCCGGCTTGCTGTTCCCAGTGACCCTTTTATGCTGCCTGTGCCTGGAAATTAATTTCATGGAATTTTATGCCATCATTTTTGCAGAGATGGAGGTTAGAGTGTCCTGTCTGTGATTACCTACTAAGGTGCTGTGTACTGCAAATTAAGTTGTTCAATTCCTTAGAGTGTGCTTTTTCTCTCATCCCTTTTTTAAAGAAAGATTATCCAAAATCAATTTAGTCTCTCTTCCTTAGGTCATCAGATGTTAATTCCATTCACTCACTGCCACCATAAATCAAGTTTTGAACAGTAGTCTGGCTGTTAAATGATATATATCTTGATAGGAGAGATTCTATGATCTGCTCAGTTCCTCAATTCAAAGGTATTTTAAATACCAAGTGAAAGAATGAGACATTGGGTGAGAAATGGTGACAATCTGTAGTTTGGAATGTTAACACCACTTGTTTTGGCAGCAATACTGCTCGTAAAACAATAAGATTCATATGGATGCTAATTTTCCCAATTTTGAGTAATAAATACAACCTCTTTATGGTTTAAGTAATGATATTACTCAATACCACTGCAGGGTCCAGTAGATGGTTTCATGATGAGGTAATAAATAGCGATTTTGGAGAGCTGATTTATTTGTGTTTTTCTTTTATGTGGTTTCTGATGGGGAAAGAAGAAATCCCAGAGCCAGTGCAGAGCCTTGCCCTCTCCTGTAGCTGACATACTTTGGCTGAAGATATGTCAGCTGAGAAATATGAGCCCATCCATACAGCTCCGCACGCTCCCACATTAAAGTGTTATAAAGGAACCTTCAAGTGGAAAACCAGTAACAAATTGCAGCTGAGATGCTCATGGCAAATTGCACTGCCCTGAGTGCCCCACCACTGCTCTGCCTGTTCCTCCACATGCTGATTTAGCCAGAGAGAAAAATGGGAGCCTGCTCTGGTTTTCCTGTGCCCCACAGACAGGAGCAGCCCCAGGCCCCCATGGTGGGTTCTCTGCAGGGCTGGGATGATATTCCTGGCAAGGACACAGGTTTGAGTATTTCACCAGTAAAATCTCTGCAGGTGTTTCCCCACTGGCCCGACCCCGGCATCTGTAGCAACTCCTCAAGGTCTTTGCTGCCTCAGAAGTATGGAATTTGCTGTCCCATCCCATGGAGGGGCAGCCAAATGCTCTGCACTCTTTTCAGCCCTGCTCCCACCCCAGTGCCATGCCCGGTGTGTGCTCCCAGCTCCAGGAAGATCAGATCCACCACTCTGAGCTGCTCCAGCCCCTTTCCCACTTGAGCACCAACTCTGGGCTCACCACACCCCACTTGGACTGGGCAGGACTTTGTCCCCTGCCAGTTCTGAGCCCCGAGTGACAAAGAGGTGCCAGCAAGGGGCTCCTGACTGGGTTCTGTGGGATGTGCAAGGCAGGGAGATGGGACAGCACAGTGTACAGGATCTGCTGGACCTGGGTGGTGCAGTCTTTGAGGCACTGGCTGTGAGCTCTGGGAGCACCTCCTGCAGGGATCCAGCTCAGGAGAGCCCATTTCCCATCCCCACTCTGAAGTGTGGGCTCTAGGCAGGAGCAGCTGTCCTGGCACAGCCCTGCAGAGCTGGGCTTGGTATCACTCCACACTTCTCATCCTGATTCTTTATCTCTTGTCTTTTCTGCTGCCATTTGGTGTTTCTGTTTTCCCTCACACCCAGATAAGAGCAGGGATTTTAGGTTCTGCATTTGGGGATATTCCAGGTAGAGAAAACATCATGAGTCCTCCTCTGAGGGCTGTGGGCTTGTGCTGACCTCAGACATTTATGCTCACTGTGCATACCTTCTCTCCAATTTGTCTTTTTGAAAATATTTTTTTTTTGAGAAAAAATTAGAAATAAAATCCATTACTTTAAAGTACAGTGATTATTTTCAGTATAGAGTCAGACAGCAGAGCTGTTCCTTGGCCCAGTCACCTTTGAAGAAATGATTGTCACCTTACCTGAACAAAAACTGTTTCTTCATTTGAACGAGTGGCAGAGACTGTGACAGTGATTTAAGGTCTTTAGTGTTGATTTCATGCAAGGAAATATTTTTCACAGTGTGACTTTAAAGTAGACTTTTTTCCCCCAATTACTCTACATGTTGGCAGCAAATTAGCTTTGAGGGAATGTTGTGCACATCATAGCCCTCTGTTGATGTACTGGAGAGTCATTTTTGGATCTTTTAGCTCAGTCAGACCAATGACTGACGTTGTTCATGTCTTCCCTTTCTGTGGATTTGAAAGACTTCCTTTTGACAGGGAGGGTGAGATGGAAAAAAAGCAGCCAAAGTACAAGGAATGATTGGCAAAGTGATGACATCATCGAGTGTTCAAAGACTCTGGAAATTGAAGCTTATTAAGCTGACATTTTGTCTTCTATTCAGCACTAATTGGAATCATGCCTGGGTGCATGATGTGGAAGGTACTTAATACCTGAGTGTTTATCATGACAAAATGACAGGAATCGATGTCAGGGATGCTGTAGATTTCTGTTTAATGGAGAAAACAATATATTTCAAACTGCTACATATCTCAGAGTCATTGGTATTCATGTGTCTGAAAGTCTTCCTAAAATACCGCAAATAAGAAAACTTTACTTTTGACCCCTGAAATACTGGCCTGATCATGAATATTCCCTTTTCCGGTTTTAGAGTTGCTCTTCAGAGTTTGTAAAATCATCACTATGGTAGTTTAAGGGGGAAAAAAAAGGGACAAAACCCTCTGACACAGTGTTTTTACTTGAAACAGATCTGAAAATCCCATGAAGAGTGAACTCCATCTTCCACACGGGTGATACAATTCTTCTAAAGTTGTCTCTGACAGCCTGAGTTCTTTTGTAGACTGTGCTTTCTGCTGTATTGGCATCTGTAAAATGAATTTAGAAAAGAGAAACAACAGAGAATGTGATTTTTGGAAAGGCAGCTGCTGCAAACACAGAGTACACTGGAAGATTTGAAGGAAGCTGCATGTTCTCCTGGTGTATTTGGTATCCTTAGGGATTTCTGGGTTGGAGAGCACCTGTGTCCTGGCTGGGGTAGCAACAGGACCAGTGTGTTACTCTACATCTTCATCTTGGACCTTATGAAATTCAGATCTTCAATTAAACCACTAGTTTAATCTAAAATTAATATTTATTCAGCAGTGGGTGAAAACAATAACCTGGTGGATGACACTGTTACCTGAATTGCTGTTTTTAAGGGAGTAGGGGTTGGTAATTGCAGAGTAATATGTTTTTTAAAAAAAAACCCAAACAAAACAGAAACAAGCAAAAAGCCCACAAAAACAAACAAAAGGAAAAATGCCACCCCAAACACAAATCAATGGAGTGTTGATGCTCACAGGAGTTACTGGTCATTAAGTGACTGATCCAGAGCTGCCTGTGTGTCCCTGTGAACTCCAGTAGTCCTGTAACTAATGAGATGTTGACAAGCAGTAGTTTAGGGGCTGCTGGTAATTATTTGTATTGCTGGAATCCTCTCGGGGGTCTGAGCCTATGTTGTGTTAGTGAAAACGTGGAACAACAGACAGTTCCTGTCCCTGAGAGCTGATATCATAATTGTGCTTGTGGGATGCTGCAAGCGGAGGCAGCAAAAGGTTGGGGACCTGAGCTAAACAAGGTTTATCAGTTGGTTTCTCTGTAGATTGGCATGGCTGGGAAGCAGAAGATACAGCACATGAGCTGCCCCCTTTGAGTGCCTCTAATAACATCAAAAATGCCCTTCCATGATTTGTCTGTGGCTCTGAGAGACAGCTGAAGTGTGCTGGCCCCTTGCCATGGCTGCAGTGGCTGCTGCTATCAAAGGTTCTCGTGTCACTGCAAGGAAAAGGAAAAGTGTTGGACTGAGGTGGGAGATGAGCACGTGAAGAACATTTTTGTCTGTTCAAAGTTTGGGAACCCCTGGAATGATTCCCATGCTCACAGACATGCTGGTTGTTCAACCTACTCAAGTTTAATAATAACTAACTGCAAACCATCTGAAGCTGTGTATTGCATGGATTTCCTCATGGGAAAGCAAATTTAAAGAATAATAATTTGTTACTGTTCCTTTTATCTGTTAGGTGCGGTTTTGGGGGAGTGGAGGGAAGAGGACTCAAGCTGTCAATATACCATGGGTAATATTAGATAGAAAAATGTTAATTTTTTTTCCTGCTAAAATCAGTTTGGGATGTGTGAGAGATTGTGCTTGTATATGTATATATGTGTGTCTGAGTGTGTGTATATGTATTATTGCCCTCTAATGGATAGAGCCTGAATGGCTCAGCTTTGTCTGCTTATATGGGGCTTGTAGCAAAACATTATTTTCTGATATTTCCCATTTTAGAAGAACTTTATAATGTTTATTCAGAATTCTGATGCATCTTTTGTGAGTAACGTTCCTTTAGTTTGTGTAATTAATTTGGAATTTTATAGAAAGTCCTACAGCTCAGAGAAATGCCTTGTCTTTGTTCTCTGAAGGTTTATTTCAACTCAGCTGTAACTGCTTGAAATTCAACATTTTATTCTGCTATTCTTACCACAGTGCCAAAATAGCAACTGGATTTTCAACAGATTTCTGTACCGCAATGACATCAAGGCCCTTTTGGATGTGTAGATGTTGCTTCTTTGCTTTCTTCCATCCAGACCATGTCCCTGTCCCAACACCCCTGCTGAGCACCCCGGGTACCCAGGACCTGCCCAGCTCCTGAGATGGGGGTGGAAGAGGGAATGAGCTCTTCTTTGGGGGCTGCTCCACCCCATCCTGCTGAGCAGCTTCCTGCCTGTTCCCACGTGTCATTTGTTTTGTAGGAAAAGTGGCAAAAGTGTGTAATGTAACATTAATGTAGACTGAGCATTCAAATCTACATGAGACTCATGATAAGGCCAAGTGGTCTAATGATGTAAGTTAGGGGTTGTTTTGCTTTTTAAATAAAACTGTCTTTGAAAGTAACTGTGGAATGACTCAAGGAGGAAGGCTGCAGGTTAGCTGGGAATGGGATTACAGCTGTCTGTACTGAGAGCTGCCCAATTCTCCATGTTCTTTGTAGTGGAACCCCAACTCCACCATGTTCCTTCCTAGCAGGGCTCTGTTTCCATTCAATGAATACATGTGGGGGAATTCCATTTCAGAATATTATGTTTTTTTCTCTCTGCAGCCATATTCTTTTCCTTTTTCAAGCTTTGCAGTGCTTGCTTTTGCAGCAGGATAACTGTGCAGTGTCTGGGACACGCAGCAGAGCATCCCTGGCTCACCCCTGGCTTCCTTCATCTCCCGCTGCAGATCCGTGGAGCAGTGAGTGTCCAGAGCCACCTCCCTTCCCTCCAGGACTTTCCTGAGGGGGGTGTAACACACAGATTCCTGATGGATATGGATTACAACAAGCCAAATATTCCTGCTCATGAAATCCTGTCAATATTCAGGGCAGAATATTGCAACTCGTTTCACAAAGCTCCGCTACAGCACCTTCAATCTCTGCAGGCTTTTAGCTGAGTCCATCACATTTCTATTTATGATCCAATTACAAGCTGAATGTAGGCTGGAAGAGCAGAAGGAGCAGCACATTAATCAAATTCCCTTGTAATGACTGTGTTCTCATGTGGGTGATGCTCTGAGGTGTGATACAAGGTAGGGCACACAGTGCTGGCTTTTCCTGTCCCTGCCCAGGGCTGGGCTGTCCCTGGGCTGTACCTGCTCAGCTTGGCAGGCATCCACAAAAGGCTATTGTAGTCATGGGAGAGCTTTTTCCTGGCAGCAAAAGAAATTGTCCCCGTGTTTCAGGCTACTACATTTTCCATTTGTGGGGGAAAATAGAAAAAATTTGCATATGTTAAGAGAGAGATGAAGGATGTTGCAGGAGCATCTTCTCAGCCCAAGATGGGGATTTTATCTGCATTTCTAAATATTGGTGTTTTTCTTCTGAACATGCTGTTTCCTAGTAATATGCTTTTCCCCTTGGAAAAGTTATTTTCTGCTTACAATACCTTGGCAGCCATTGTTTGTATTGTTCAGGATCAACCCTAGGATTTTTTCTAAATGTTATTTTGATTTGATGACTTTGTTCATCAGTGAATTATGAAAGCTCTGATTGTTTAGGGCACAAGAAGGGCACAGTGCACTACTGGCTCGCATGCTCACTTAATGCATGCACATTGTGGTGGCAGTAGTAATAGCTCCATTAAAGAACAAAAGGTAGCAACACATAGAAGCTCTGGATCTGGCCAATCCCCTCAAATTACCATAAATATTTGAGCAATCTGAATAGTTTTGGACTCTGTAGTAAAGCTTTCCTGTTTTTATCTGGCACTGAAGGAATGTGGAATAAAGTATTCATTTAACAAAGTATAAAAATATGTGTGCTATGCAGTTATAATCATGTGTCATTAATCAGAAAATACTGCAGAAACTCTGACAAATTAAAAACACAAGGATGTGTCTGCAAGGGCTTTTTCAGTCATTAAAAAGCTGCTTCACCTCTCAGGCAAACTATTTAATGGCAACTCCTTGCTCAGTGTACTGACATCTTCAAAGGCTCTGACATCTGTCGGCCTTTGAACTACCATTAAAAAATATTATCCCATTTCCATTCTTTTATGCCCATTTTTTTAATTATAGTCCTTCTTTCAAGTTAGGAACATGGTTGGTTTAAATGATGCTGTCCTTTCGTTTTCAGCCACCCAGCTGCGGTTTGAATAAATTGATGTAGAATCAAAGGCGGGACTTTAAAGGGAAAAGGTTTGATGGACTTGGACTCCGAACCAGATGAGGTTTTATGATGAAAAGGGTTTAATCCCAGCACAGGCATCGCTTCTATCAGTCGAGCAGTACAAAGCGATTCATATATATAGGTTCACGAGAAATGATCTATTTTTTTTTTTACTATTTTTTTTTAAACAGCACAGATCTCTTCAGGACTTGCAAATGTGGCATTAGCTAATATTCAGAGAGCTGATTTCCTTTCATCCACCAGAAGCTTATGATTATAGTACAGTTCTCGAATTGGAAATGAGAGCTGCAACACAGATTTAAAGCTCTGCTGTCTGATTTGTATTCAATATACATGTCACTGC
>VWZU01002634.1:447795-469968 GCA_013397095.1 Sterrhoptilus dennistouni
AAACCCTTGTGATAAGGTTTCTTTGGCATCTCTGGCATCAGAGGCTTGGAGGGAATACACAGGATTAATCAGTAATGGCTCCTAAAGCAGCCATTTATATGGAAGGCAATGTTTGTTTTTCTGTGCTTGAGTTTCAAGGAGGTTTAGCAGAGACAGCCCTGCTACTCCTTTATAGCCATAGCCTTCATTAATGTGGTAATTAGGCCTGTGTGGGGGGAAAGCCAAAATCTGTCTCACAAGTGCATCAGAAGCCATTTGTCAAAACTACCACCTCGAGGTATCCAAGAAACAATCTCTCTGCTAGTTCCCTGATCTTTGTGTTACTAAAAATGTGCTGCAAAGTCATGATTTCTTATTTATTTTCGCAGAGTAAGATTGTGTCCTTCAAAGCAGTGATGCTTTTCCAGAGAAGGAAAGCAGCAGGTTTCAAAAGTCTTCAAATTCTTTCCCTTTAGAAGGCTGAAACACAAAAAGGAGCCAGTTCCATTTGGTGCTCTGCCTCCAGTCAAGAGTTTCTCCTTCAAGCCCTTCCCAGAGCTGTTCTCTGCCAGAATATTCAGTTTAGGAGTAGTACACTTTTCCTGATTTCTGAGTGCAATTTTGAGGTTGTGTTTTGGGATAGTTTGGGTTTTTTTGAGACAGTAGTAAATACAAACATGGGCCTTTATAAATGGGTTATTTTTATTTGACTGCTATTTCATAGAGCCTGCAAGTTTAGTATGGATTTAGACTTTTATATTTAAACTGTATATTAATATTTATACAGAGTACAGTAGATCCAAAACAGTTGCATAAATAAATCTGAAGAAATTCCTGCCCCAGGATGCAGTGGCCTATTTGTCATTCAGAAGTGGCATCAAATGAATTCAAGGACAAACTGAGAAGGATGAAAAGGACAGAGATCAACAGAAAGGTGCCAGAGAAAGATACTGAGCCAAAACCCCTCTAAATTCCAAGAGAAGGAATGTTAGGCACAGTTCTCATTTATTTTGAACAGATCATCCTGTGATTGATGTCACCTTTCTGAACTGGTTGCTGTGGAGCAGGAAGCTTCCAAAAGGTCTCTGAACTCAGGAACTCCACTGTGGAGATGATGGTGAAGCTATTCAATGGGAACTGTGCCACCAGCACTGGAGGGTGAAGGTGAAGAGAGGGAGACTTGAACCAGCATCAGCTCTGTGTGTGTGGCATCACCTGAAGCCCTCAATTCCAGCCTGACACTTGAGTTGGTGAACCACCACCTTCTCTAGGATTTTCCTCCTCAGATGGAGATGACACATTTATCTGTTTTGTATCAGGGTTGTCTCTAGACATCGACTACTAGAATGTGCTTCTTCCAATGAGAAATTAATTTGAAAAGGAGAAAGGCAAAAGCTGGATGGACCTGTGTGTGTAATTCTTCATCTTGCTTGTGCAAGCAGCTGCTGTGAGGATGAGAATTCACCACAACTGACTAACAGGAATACTGCAGCTGTTGTTGCTGCCATGCAGAAATGAGGGATCTCTACAGTCAGAGGCTGATTATTTCTTTCAAATCTAAACCTGTGAGTGATACAACTTTTATTTCTGGAGCTGCTGGATTTCAGGATTACTGCCCACACATGTTGCCAGTCATGAGGCTGAGAACAAGGACTTCTCATTTGGTTAAAGACTGTCACCTTCCCTGTGGCAGTGTGACATCAGAAATGAGAGAGGTTCCTGCAGCTTGGCATCCTTAAGGCAGAGCAGAATAGGGCAGGTGGTGCATTGAAATCCTCTGTTGTTGGCCTAGAGAGTGACAGCACTGGCTTCTTTAGTTTCTTCTTGTGATTATGGTGGAGTTTTGAAAACTTTCTCTTTTTCACCTCAGTAACAGTGAGAGCAGAGCTTGGACAGAGATGTGAGCTGGGAGCATTCCTCAGGGGGGTTGAGATGGTCCTGGCAGAGGCTTGGGAGGGAGTTGCTGTCCAAAGTGGGCTTTTCTACAAGTATGAACTTCAGAACTTAAAGGTGGCAGATATTTCATGCATGGACAGCTGATTACTGAGGCTTTTCGTCTGCAGCTGGTCTTTGGTTTGTGCTGTCAGGTTTTGTGTCTGATGCCATTTACAGTCATCATGAAACCCTTGTGGGATGTGTGAGGTCAAACTTGGGAATATTCAAAAGTTGTGTGCTTTGAGCAACGAATGCATCCAAAATAAAACTGTGTGATGCTTTTCTAGGTGGTTTATTTTGAGCCATGGGGGTTTTTTGGCTCTTTTACTTACAGTTGACAGGCTAAGACATTCTCATAGACAATGCAGCATGTTCCATTTCTGGGGACAAATTAGGAATTATAATACATTTAATTTTGCTGCCTCATAGAGATGAATGTCTGTATAGTAATCCTTAAATCTGCAACACATCGTGTCTGCATTTAAATCAGCATTACACATTGTTCTGGAAATGTTAATGCTTGAAATTTAATATGTGGAAAATTTAAATGCAAATGTTTTTAAAAGCTTTGACTTAGGGGATGCTGGACACAAAGTGCTCTGAGATTGACAGGTAGTTCTTCCCAGGCCACTGCAGAGATCTTTAGGCTCCATTTCTGGATTCCATAGCAGGAAATTCCTATCCTTCCTTAACTATCAGTAGTTTTTCCTCACTTTCAGAAAAAGCTTTACTCCAATGTTATTTCAGAACTGAATATATCTTTAACATTCATCTGAGGGGAATATTTTCTTTTCAGATCCTGAAATGCAGAAATTTAAGTTCTTCACAAAGGAAAACAGGGAAGATGTTTGGTGTCATTTGCATTAATCATCATTAATGGTTGGATTGTTGTGCATTGTACAGTGCAGAAAACCTGGTGTTAACATGCAGATTTTAATTTATTTCTTTAACCACTCTGCATTTTATTTATATTTTGCTCTCACAAGTCATTATAGGGGATCACTGCATTAAACAGGTATTTATGGCTGATTTATTTTCTTATCTCCATCATATTTAAGTCCCATTTAATGTGGTTATGTAGATTGTTATGTGCCCATTTGAGTGTCTCCATTAAAATTCTGGGTAGAAAGACAGAAGGAAATTAGTCCTTTCCTGGCAGGTCCCTTAGCAGGTTTTTTTTCGAATCATTTTGTTTGTACAAGGAAGAATACAAAGGTAAACATTCCAAAGGAGCAGAGAAAGAAGGCGGAATTTTTAATTTTTCTCTCACTAATCTGTTTCAAAGCAAATACAGTAAATCAGGGGAAGGAGAAACTGCTCTGGATCAGTCTCCAAGGCAAGAGGGCCAAGTCTGTCACAGCTCTTAGAACAGTGTAATGGAAAAATGTATTTACATTTATCTCAGTTTCAACTCGGTGAGTAATCCTTTGGCTCCTCAGTTCTCTGCATTGTTTTGTTACACGTGTAAGCTCAAGGTTCTTCCCTTGGACTAAAACTCATTTTGTTGGGAAGGCAGTGACAATAACCAACCCAGATGAAGTTCTGCTTTCTAGCTGCTGTTAACTAAATTGGAATCAAATGTACTTATGTAAATTAAGAAATGGAAATAAGCTCTGTTAATTTTAAGCTCTTTGTGGAGCTGTTCAAATGGATGTCTGATTTTCCTTCTTCCCCCCCCTCCTTTTTTTTTAAGCCCAGTTTGTAGCTTAAGTGCCATTTACATTAACTGGGATTTACAGAGCTGACTGGCTTCTGTAAAAGTCCAGATCTACTTCAGTGCACTTCTTTAGGGAAAAAAAAAATCATCAAAAATTGTGTTTTTCTTCATGCCATGTCACAGCAGAGCTCAGAAATGTGCTGCCCCTTTCTAAGATGTGGAAACCAGAGTGAGGCCAATATTTTCAGTGTAACTTTTCCCTACTGGCTTTTTGTTGCCTGTGTGTTGCTTGTTTCTTTTCAGCCTTCAGAAATACCTGGCAGAGTCAGTGAACAGTTTTGGGGGCTAAATTACCTGTTAATTGTTGCTTAAGCGTGTTTATTTATAGGACTGGCACAGGCAGACTCCTTTTTCCTTAATTTTATTGGAAGTGGAGCTGAGCAGAAGATAACTATTGTTCTTTGTGAGTCAACACTTCCACTGTGTTTCAGGAAATGCTAAGGAGGATTAAACAAGACAGAGCAAATACATTGCTAAAAAGTAAAATCTCTTCTTGAAGGGTGCTGGACCTTCCTTGGGATGTTCAGTGCAGTTGTGGTGAGGGGGGTGTTGGCCATGGTTTGGATACCAGAGGTGAGTAGGGTGGTGATAAACCAGTCCTCACACTCAAGTGAGACCCTGGTAGATACAAGATAAGCAGGGTTTGCAGGAATAAACTTTTATCAGATTCATAAATGTTAGAGGCATTTTCCAGAGTATGCACAGTGCTGGAATAGCCCAAGTAAAGAATCTTACCAAGGAGGTTTGACCTTTAAAAGCAGCTTAATGCTGTAAAATGTATGAAATGAATATGGAAGTTAGCAGCTCAACACCTCCCTTTACAAATCCCAGGGGATATTTTCAAGAGAGATGTCAGAGGTACATGTGCAAAGGTGAGAGGAGTTGAGGTTGTGCGGGATGGAGTGAGACCTTTGCATAAATCCTGGAATGTGGGGATTGAGATCTGACCACGTTTCACTTTTAGTTATCACCTGCACTGCTCTTACTGAGGGTTTTTCACTGGACATTTCATCTTTCTGAGCCTGAAGAGCTTCCCCTTCTCTTGTGCTGTGTAGGTGCAGATTTGTGCAGCTTTGGTTTGTGTCAGTTTTCCCTCCAAGACCTCAACTTGATAATATGCAACCTGATTTATCAACTGAGGATATTTCATTTATGAATGTATTAATAACTTCACCCCATCACTGAATGTAGTCACATACAGGATATATATAGAGAGAAATATATATAAATAGGATGAGGATGGCTCCTTTATAAGAAGCTCTGCAATAGAACCAACATTCTGGAGAGAATTTTTTCCCCTCAAGAATGAGAACACTTCAGTGTGCACAAGGTACTAAATAAGCATGCAATAAAATGCATCTCTGAGTATTGAGGCTGATATTTTAGTGTTTCCAGGAAGTCTCAGACCACTGTCCAGGACTATTTATAATGGTGGGGTTATAATTTCTATGTTTTCCCCTGGAAGGGCTTGCACAGCCCCATGCTCTTGGAATGATCAGTGCTCTCAGGAACTGAGCCCAACCTGCTGGTCACTGAACTGTTGTTCATTTTCACTTCATTTCACACCATTTCATTTATCTGCTCCCTTAAATACCACATTTATGGGCCTATGTGTTCTTACCCAAAAGGCATTTAAAGTTGACAGTGTAATAGATTGTGCTGTGAAAACTAAATAGCTGTTTATTACTTATCCCTGCTAATTTGTGCTCTGCCACATCATTACCCCTGTGATAATGTGCCACTGGTTTTCTTTGCAAATGGAATCTCCTCTTTTAAAGTATTCATAATATTGACAAATTGCTGATTTTAGGAATCACGAGAGAAAAAGGATAATAAATTCTTTACATATTTTAATTGAAGTCACCATAGTATCGAAATATTTTTAATATAGTTGTTTAAATGGACATGATTGAGTTCAATACAAAGGAGCCACAAATAGCTGCCAGCTGGCTGGACTGGCCAGTTGGAATTCCTTTGGCATGGAGAAAAGCAGGTATAGTGGGACCAGTGAGTCAGACTCAGTAGCATGATTTGTGGACAGAAGGATCAGAGAGCCATTAGGACTGTGCCTGGCCCTTGGCTGGCAGGGTCCAGAGGGTAAAAATCATGAGAAAAGTTCCTGAAAACCAGGATAAGATCAGTTCAGAGAAGGATTGTTGTCTCTTGCAGAAGCTGCAGTAGAAAAACTCATTAATATAAACCAATTTTGTTCTAAACACAAATCAACATTACACACATTTGAAGTTCTTACAGCTACACTTTTTTCTAAGCTTAGAGCTGCAAATATTTGTTTATTTTTCAGTCTTCTTTTATGTTAAAAGCATTGGTTGTTTTTGTGATGGTAGAGAAACTTGTATGATCTGTTTCCCAGCATTTGATAAAGCTTTGTTTACTCACAGGAAAGTTGAAGTCGTTCAGATTCCCACTTTCAGCAGATAATTTCCTCTAAGGTGTTTTACAGTAAGTGTGCCACCAGTCACTGCCTGGCTGGGCCAGGACTCTTCATCCCCCTCTCCTGGGACACTGCCCTGCTCAGGGGTAAAAAGGGAGTCATTGTCACCACTGAATCACTGGGTGTTCTACTTCATTCCTTATTTTCTTTTCACTTCTTCATCACCAAAGTGAGATTTGTTTTTATTGCAGACTGCCTTTCCCTTAACTGGACTGATCTCCTTTCCAAAATAATCCAGTGCCCAATAACAAATGTTGTGGATGCCTCATCCATGGCTGTCACACCACGGCAGTGTGGTGGGGCACAGAGAGACAAATGTCCCTTCCAGGAGGGCCCAGCTGATGTTTCCCAGCCCACACTGCTCATTTCAGTGCTCTGCTAAGGAGGAAATGCTGAGAAGGTCTTGGCACACACAAAGGCAGAATTTGCTTATCTGTGGTCAAACAGGGCTGTGACTTACAGGCTGATCTTTGAGGTTATTATCCTAGAGAGGATCTTTGGGATCATCCAGCCTGGTCCGTGCTACTGCTCAAAGGTTCAGGGGGTTAGTTGTAGGTTTTTTTAAATGTTACAAGCAAAATTAAACAGCAAAGTGAGCCTTGTGCAGTCATCTCTGACTGGAACCAAGTCCACCTAGTGCAGGAAACTTGTGAAACTCAGTTTGAAGAGTTGTCAGGAGCCCCTTGAGAAGCACAGGGGGGTTGAACAGTGATGCTCTGTCCCAGCAAGGAGAGCAGTGAGGTTACTGCAGCTTCATCTGCTGGCAGATCTTCATCACTTACTGTAAATCTGCTGAAGCAACACCTCAGCAGCTCTAGATCTGTGCCTCGGGGAATAAATTAGGAGTGCATTTCATCTTCACTCTCCACTGCCTTGTTTTTGTGTGACTCTGAAAGGCCCTGGCCACTGAGCTGAGCGTGTGCTGGGTGGATGTGGTTTGGTGTGTGATGCACTGAGAGGAGGAGACACTGAGCTCCGTGTGCTCATCCCCATGAGGGTGAAGATGTCATCCAGCCTCTTCCTCAGAAACTGGTCCAAGGAAATGCTTCATGGGGGTGAAGTAGGAGCTCCTGGAAAATAAAGGGTATTTGTGTTATTATTGTTTTTAATTAGGCCGTAGTCATTCGGTCCATTTCTCATCCCTGTTGCCTGAAAGTGGAGCAGAGTTTCAGACATCAGCAACAGATTTTAATTTAAACTTTTTGCCAACTTTGTATTTTCTTATGCAATTTGCTTTTTAAAATTAAGAGCACATGTTTTCCTTCCAAATAACATGCAGTACATTTATTGGCATTTTAAATAGGCCAAAGTGAGTGACCAACGTTCTTCTTTTTCTTTCAAGTCTATTTTTTCCCTGCAGGCAAATTGCTGTGGGCTTATGACCCACCCTTTTTATGACACTATTTCAGCACAGATATTCTTAGTTAGAATTCTAAGTTATTTCTTTGAAACAGAAATAGAAATCACCACCTTGGCCAGCAGTTTCTTCATCTAAGGGACATAGAAATATGTCATATAAACCTTTGTGAAATCTCTGTCACACCGTTTATGTATTTTTGTTCCTTTTGGGAAACTGTGTAAGCTGGTGTTGTCTTTCTATTTATTGTCCTGTATGTGGATTAATGGTCATTTTGCAAAATGCTTCTTTGTTTGGGCCTGTTCCTGTGGCATGGCCATCCTGGGAATTGCTGCAAACTTCTGCATCCTTTCTAAAACAGATACAGATCTCTCTTATTTCATGTGCTCGTCCCCACACCGCCAAAATAGAGACTACAACTTTGATCCAGAAAAGGCAGCAAGTGGCAGTAACATTTTGGCTCTATGACACACTGTCAACCTTTATTTCTTGTGTTTAATCCTCATTTAGCACAATAATAATTTGCTTAGGTGGGGTGTTTAAGGTGTGTTTTTCTCACAGCAGCTCTTGTGCTCAAGCAGTTGTTTGGACCACGCAAACCATTTGGTTCCCAAACAGAGATTTGGGCAGCCAGAGGAGAACTTAAGAAACCAAGACTGAGCAAAGAGGACTCAGTGTTACAAAGAAACCATCCTGCCTTTGGATCTGGAGCCTGAGAAGTGAGATTTCGTAACTGCAGCTTTTATTTTCCCACAGAATCGTTAAGAAAAGACAGTTGCTCTTAAGTTTTATATTCCGCGGATTTTTCGCAACTGAGAATTAAGTCATCTTGGGGCTTTCTTTTTTTTCCCCCTAATTTGCCTACATTTAAGTCTAATAATAGTTTATTAAACCTGGCATGTGGAATAGCAGAGTCTTAGCGCTGGAAAGTTTGGGATTCATTTCCTGCAGCACTGGGGAGATATCCATGTCACACAAAGTTGTCTCAGGCACTGAGTTGGGCATAAGCTGCTTCTGCCACTGACTTTGTTTATGGGAAAAACTAATCTGGCTGTGAGAACTGGACTTATTTGAAAGTAATTGACAAGAACTGTGTCTGTGATCCCCAATATAAGCTTTTTCCAGTCACTTTGGAGAGATTAGATGTCTCTTAACATCATCTTACTCGCAGTGAAGTTGCTCCAAAGGGACTCCTTTAATCATATTAGTTTCGCTGCCATCACCCCGTCTTCAGAGTCTTTCTTCTTCCTAATAGAACCAAATCTGCTTTTGCCATCTATTAGGTCCAACATTAATGCTCCTTTGCATATTAATTACTGTTGCTTTACCTATAGCATTCAGCTCACTCTCAGCTGGCCCCAGTTTTGGCTCTGAAGGCCGGGAGCTGTTACTTTCTCCTTACAGAAAACACTGGATTGTGTTTCATTTTCTAATGACTTTGTATAAGAAACCATTGAATAAAGGAGGAAGTAAAGCTTAAAAGGTGTAACAGGAATTCACCCAGTCTTTATTTTGGCTTGTGGTGTCATTTGTGAATGAATTTTCCTTGTATTGTAAAAAGTTAGCCCTGATTTCTTATCCTAAATGTTTTAACAAACTTTTTAGGGAACATCTGAGTGATGTAATTTTTTAGTTTCACTTATGTGTGTGTGTTGGGGCTGTAATTAAAGGAAGTTTTTTTATTTTAAAATAGAAAGGAGGAAAAAAAAAGAAGGAAAGTAACGGAATGGGCTTTCAAATAGACCTCTCACAGATTAAAAGATAATTGTGGCTATTTCAGGCAGGACTTGCACTGGGGCAGCTGTTAAAAACCCCAAATTCTCCATGTGTCAGTTTGGAACTCAGACCCTATCACCCATCAGCAATTTCAGCTCTTATCTGCAGTGAGTTAGTGCTGCTTTGGTTAAGGAGAAGCCAGGCAGGCTGTCATGTCCTTGTGATCTGGAGATGAAATCATTTTCCGAAAGAATTATAAAGGTACATTGCGGATTTTAATTATACACTGAAACTGCACTTTACGTCCTTGGTCTGTATACAGATTTAATAAGAAATTAAACATGTGTAGAGGAAAAAGCTCGGGAAAGGAAGGAAAGGATCTAGCACAGATTACAGTATATGAAACATATGTTTGAGATAATGCTGATAGGGCTGAAATATGTGGCCTGTGGTAGAGTTCTGTATACAAATGACGTGCTCATTCCTTTCCCACCATACACACACTCTTACCTTTGACATAGTAGGGACTAATGCCAATGAGTAATTAAGAAAGCATGGAAGCAAAATAAGTTTCTGAGATGGCTGATATTATTTAATACATGTTACAGCTGGGATAGCTGAAGGACAAACTGAAGGTTTGAAGGGAGATGATGTCTTTTATTACACCATATAGTTCAAATAGCTTGAAAAATAGGCAAACTTTCAAGTCTTGATTTTTTTTTTCCCCTCTTTCAGATCACAGTATTTATAGGAATCTGTCTTGGGAGATTAATGTACAAGGCAATAGATCTGATAGTCATTCATGTCCCAACTTCGGTCAGAAACAAATGTTTCCTTTTCAAAGTTTTGTAGTAATGTGGTTCTCAGAGGCTGCAAATAAATGGTGTAGCTGAGTACAGACAGTGTATTAAAAATGTCTGAGGAAGAAAAATAGTAGTTGGAGAGAACCTGGTATTCCAGGACAATGGGAACTTTAAATATACACTGCTTTTCCTCAGATTTTCTTGTGAAACCTTTAATAAGCTTGAGCTGAGTCACCTGCACTTACTTGGTAGAACATCAATTTCTGCTCTCAGTATTGTCACATCCACTGTGAAAAAATTCCTGGCAACTGCAAAATTTCTTGTGAAACAGGGAGGACAAAGGGGGAAATCCTGTGTGAGTTTTGTAGTGAAAGTGCTCGTTTTCAGAATTACATTTGTGGATGAAAGCAGAGATGTGCTCTCAGTGTCATCCATCACACTTAGCTGTAAGGACAGTGCTTTATGTCCCAGATGTGATGCTCCAGTGAAGAACCCACAGAGGAAATGGAGTTAGAAAAGTAACTAGTGAGAGTTACATGGAGTGTAATCTGAAGTACTAGATGTGTATCTGCTCCTGTGGTAAAGTAGCTCCTGTGGTAAAGGGTGAATTCTGTGGAATTAGGAGTGGCACAGCTTTATTCCTGTCCCTTTGTGTTCCCTCACTGGGGGCTGGCAGTTATTGATAAATGATTGATGATACTCTGATAGCTCCTTAGAAGGCAGCAGGTCACTTCTTAAGGACAAAACAAGATGGCATGGGTAGGATATGTAGTGATTATGTGCCACAAGCTCATTTTCTCCTCCAAAAATGTCCATCCTACCAATGCTTTGGGCAGGGGGAGCTGTATTTATTTATCTGTGTGCAGGAAGAGCAAGAAGAGCGGCCAGGAAAAGGCTCAGAGCATCCTCTGAGTCTGCTCCTACCCCAGCTGACGGCCTGTTGGGGGAAACCCAAGTGGGTTTTGTGCTGTTGGGTTTGGGTTTGGTCACTTTGTTTGCTCTTTCCCTCAGGTGATCTGTGGTTTGGAGCACCAGATCCGCAAGCTGAGGGAGGAGCTGATCCAGGCGAACGCTCTGCGGAACCACCAGCTGCTGGACCTGAGCCTCCAGAGGGATGAGGAGAAGCTGAAGGCAGCTCGGGACAAGGAGGCAGCACTGAACAGCCTGAGGATAGAGATGGAAAAAGTGATCTCAGACCTGAAGAAGAAGCACACGGCAGAGACAGAGGCAGCCTTGACAAAGGTAAGGGATTTCCAAAGCGCAGCTCCGTAAGGAGAGAAGGGAGTGATCACCCCAAAGGTCCCCTGAGCAAAGTTTCTATGAGGAAAAATGCTTAGGGGTCACTTGAGTTGAAAAAACAGAGTCACACCATGAGTTTGGGGTGTTCTGGTGATGAAAACCTTTGCTGTGGACATGCTGGGGCTGGGCAGCAGCCATGAGGTGCCGTGAGGTGCTCAGGAGCCAACAGCACTTTAAAAACACAGGTGATTTCACAGGTAAAGCCAGCCAGGAGCAGGCTGATCTTCCTCTGCTGGAATAGACACAGTGGAAAGGGTGGTTCTGCCTAGCCAAGCTTTTTGTCCCTTAAAAAGAGGGTGAGCTCTGAAGGAGGGAAAAACTCAGGCTCGGGGTACAAGGAAGTTGTGTCTGGTTGCTCACACTGACTGGTCTGATTTTACCTGTGGTGTACATCAAGTGAGAAAGGACTCTGGGTAAGATTTGAAAATAGAAATTAGTGTTTCAGATTGATCAAGGCTTCCCTCCCATTCTGCCCACATTCCTGCTTGGTGAGCATCTCTTGGACCTCTGTCTGAAATTCAAGTATTTTCTCCCCACCCCATTTAGGGAGCTAAAACATGCAAGTTTTATTTCAACAGCCAGACTAAAAAAAACCCTACTTAATATTTATGGTAGACTCTGTGTATGTGTAAGCAGATAGTTGTTGAAGTCTCTTTTATACGTTGCATTAAGGCACTAAATCACACATTTTTTTGCAAGGGGAATATGCAGTGGCACAAATTAACAATCTGCATGGAGTGTTTGAGCAGCCTTTGTGCAAGTGACATTTCATTTACCTGCGTCAGGTTCTTGGTCTGTAATTTTAAAGAGCATTCGGAGGATTATGTTGGAAATCAGCCAGCCTGAAGCCATTAAAATGGCTGTGATCAACAATTCAGAATCTTTTCTCAATGTAAGGAAAGCTCTGCTTGGCATAATTATTTAAAGCCAAGGTCACAGAAAGTATTTAAACCTTTGAAATTCATCATTAAAGGATTAATTTTAACTCAGGAAGACATTGTCATTTTTGCTTAAAAATGGAATTTGAATCTCAATTCTTTTCTTTCTTTGATCTTTTTTTACATGTGTAGTATAGCAAAAGAAAAGTTAACTTCTTTACATCCTCAAATTAAAGTTACAAATAATCCTTCATAAGGCAATATCTGCAATAGTCTTGAATTGTCATTTCTGTCAGAAATACTGGTTTTCTTTGATTTGTTGGATTTTTTTTCTATTTTTCAAAAAATTTGCTAATTTTAAGCTATATTAACTGCTATTGTATTTTTTTTTCTTTAACCTACTTCCTTATTTTTACCCTAATCTGAAGAGCACATGTTGAGTAAAAGATAGGAGGGGAAAAGAAGAAAGTATCTCTGTTAGAAGGTCTTTCACAGACATGTGAAAATACCTGGCATTACCTTCAAATCTCCATTCCCCATTCTGTTTCATTTCTGTCTTGTGGAAATTGGCCACAAAATCCAAACCTCAAAGTAGCATAGAGGGCAAACTCCATTTAAAGCTCAAAAGTAGCAGTTTCAGCTTAGTTCAAATCTAGATCCTTCCTTGATGAAGACGATTTTATCCAAGAGGGGGGAAAAGCATCTTAATTCCAGCATGATCCTTGAAACTTGTTTATGAAAATATTTTCTACCAGATCTTGTTACCTGGAAATTTAGGACAAAATGGGAGAATTTGTTGTCTAAATTTCCTTTTTTTGGTGCCAATTCTGTGAAGATTGCTTAAAAATCCAATGGGGAAGCTGAATTTCACAGTTTAGGCGTGGAACATCTGACTGGCCAGATTTTCTGAAGGTCAGTCCATTCTCAAGTGAGGGATCTCATTCCTCTGTGATCTGCTCTGGGAATAATCTTAATTTCTGTGTGGTTTGCTTTGTGTCATTATTAACGTGAACATGAGGCAATACAAAAGGAATGATTCATACCTCAGTGACAAGGAAAACAGAACTGCAGAGGGGTGAAGAAGATCCAGGATTCCTCTGGCATTGCCCTCCCCATCATCCTGCTGTTGTGGGGATGAGGAGAGGAGCAAGGGGCAGAGACAGGGGAAAGAAGAGTCTTCATTACAGGCACACTGAACATTTAAATATTTGTTGGTGTTTGTAGACAGCTTTTTGATATTTAGGGACACATGATTTATGGAGGTCTTTAATTTTCTGTTGCTTAAGAATCTCAGCTTTAATCTCAGGGACATTATTGTTATGTCAGTTCCTGAGCACTCCCTTAACACTTCAGGGTTGGTCAGGATTGGTGTCGGTTGGAGATTCCTGGGACATTGTTAGGATTGTGCACCTTTTTTTCCTGCTTTGCTCCTGTAAGATACTGATGTGTTTTCAGCATTTTCTGTGCATACCTGGTTGAGCTGGCAGAAGTTTTAGGATCATTTTTGTGCAAAGTGTTTTGCCCTATTAGGAAGGAATAGTGAGGGTGGGGAGGCACAGGGTGTCCAGAGAAGCTGTGGCTGCCCCTGGATCCCTGGAAATGTCCAAGGCCAGGCTGGATGGGGCTTAGAGCACCCTGGGAAAGTGGAAGGTGTCCCTGGCCATGGCAGGGGTGGAATGGGTTTTAAGGTCCCTTCAATCCCAAACCATTCTGGGATCCTCTCATGACTCCGGAATGCAAATGTCAAACTGAAACCACCTCATAACTGAGCTGCTGTTGTGGTTGTAATCTTCAATAAAATGGGGAATATTTCCCTACAGCAAGTATATATCCTTCCTCATAAACTAAAAGTTTGGTACTGGATGATCTTTAAGGTCCCCTTCAACCCAGAGCATCCCATGATTGTTGGATATTCGGGAACACAGCCCTGGAGCCTGGCTCTGTTTGGGCAGGGCCAGGTGTGTTCCAGGTTGCATCAGCAGCACTCGGGGCAGGGGCTCTCCTCAGCCAGGTGCAGTGCAGTGCACAAAGCTGGGAGCAGTTCCAGGTTTGCCAGGAATGACTGAAAGCAGGAGACAAAGTCTGAGTGTGTGCAGATGTGGGGCTTGGCCGCCGCCGCTGTTTGTAACGTTCTGTGGGATTTTCTTGGCAGAGGAAATGAGCGTTCAGCGAGCACGGCCCGAGCAGAGCAGTGGACAAGCTGACAATGCTCAAAGGAAGCAACCTTGGAACGCTGAAAATATCTCATAAAAAAAAGCTCCCTTTGAGGAGCACACATGAGTAAACTGGAGTGGGAGAAGATGATGATTTTTTTTTTCTCTCTCTCAAAATAATTTTCAGCATTTAGCTTTTTATTGACTTCTTTTCTATATTTAAATAGATATTTTGACTCATTCTGTTGAATGTTTATGCAGGTTCCAGGAACATCTAATTCTCTTTCAGTGCTGCTTTTCTTGTGGAGAAGTAATTTACATTTTTGTGTATTGACTGTACTGAACACACACGATATTTGGTTGCAGGACAAAACTGTAGTCAAAAAAAATCCAAAAAAAATGGGTTAAACACTTTATTTTTGGGGATGCAATTGTTCTGATGAAAGGAAGCTGTGAAGTGTTTCTCTCTGGAGAGATGGGACACCAAGGTGGCATAAAACCTGGCCAGAGTCATGCAGATCCTGCTTGTGGACTTGAACAATGTTCATGTTAGTTGTACTCTGAGATTTCTGTGGTTTTAAATCAAATCTGATGTTTACAGTTTTTATCTGGTACAATCACTCCACCTGTATCTAATGTGAAGTCCACATAAAACTCAGATACTTGGGGACCTTAAAGTTAAGGTCATTCTGTAAGTGACCAGTTCCTTAATTAGGAATAATTATTCAATATAACAGTTTTGTTGCAATATAATGTTTTTGTAATGGGGCCCTTTTCAAAACTATTCAGACAGCGACCTATAGATGGATACTTACTTTCTGAGCAACTTCTTGCATATAATTTGGAAGTAAAGTACTGATAATGTGCCCTAGGGAACATTTCAGTCCCTCCTTCAGCATCAGGCTCTGTGATGCTGGATTAATTCCTCACCCAGCACAGCCCTAGAACAGCCCAGTGGGATGTCACTCCCTGGGCATATTTTCATGCTGCATATGTAGGAATATCTGTGATTCACAGTATCTGTTCTGGCACTGTTGCAGATGGTGTCACACTGTTCAACACTGGCAGAGACATAGAAGATGAAGGGAAGGAATATGACATCTTCTGAGATGAAAGATACTCCAAGAGATACTTGATTAAAAGTATTGAGTTTCCCCTAAGCAGTTTCTTCTGCTCCTAAAATACAAGGATCTCGTGTCTTTCACGAGTTCCCATTTCTGAGTCCTGTCTCTCCAGCTCTGCTTCTTCTCTGCCACCTCCACATTTCATTAACACCAAGAATGGTTCCATTGTTGTCCCTAAGACCTTCTGAGAAGGGGATGCGATGGAACCTTTGATCTGACACCTTTCACTTCATTAACTTGGAGACTGAAGCCACACTTGCAGATAACTTTGTTTGTGGGAGCCCTCAGAGGAGCTGTTTTCACACTCCCTGCAGTGATTCCCTGGGTATTTACATGGGGGCAAATAGGTCAGCCATAAAGTGTGGACGTGTATTCCTCCCAAGTGTAATGATCTCATTAAATGGTGTCTGATTGTAATGCAGACCTGTTTGTGTCCTTGCTGAATGCAGGCAGGATCCCTACCAGGTGTAGATGTGCCATTTTTTAAAAATTGTTTTGAGTCTATTACATCAATTATTTAGCTTAGGCCCCAGCTATGAATAATTTAAAGAGCCTCCCATTCTTGCCAAGAAGAGTTGGATGTTTCCCAAGTCTCTTAATTTTTTTTCATTATAATCCAAGAACTTTTGTCTCTGATATTATCTCTCTGTTCCAGAGCAGTGATATTTTTATTGTATTTGTTTTGTTGAGCCTGTGTACACTAAATTACATTTGGTTCTTGAACGTTTCTGACACGGCGATAGTGATTCACCAACTAATATTAATGAAAATGAGTGTAGTACATTTGGCTTTGTTGGAGAAAATCTAGCAAAACCACAAATGTGGTGCCAAAAGATCAAGTAAAAGCAAAACATGATGCCAAAAGATCAAGTAAAAGCAAAATATAATGCCAAAAGATGAAGAAGAAACATATTTCACAAAGAGGAAATATTTTTAATGTATATTAGCACAAAAAATGCGGATTATTTAATCTGCCTTGATAGCACCTTTCAACAAATCCTTTTAAAACCAGTTTCCTCTGTGGTGTGTCCCTTTTTGCACTGCTCCTTCTGATCCCTCCAAAGAAAAAGCAGGATGATGGTGGACCAGAAACATGGTCACAGCAATTGCATCATCCCTCAGGGGAGCCCTTTGGAAGAGTCTTCAATCAACAGAGCCAAACATGAAGAAAAAGATGGTAGAATCATCCCAGGGATATTTCACTCAAATAAGACTAAACAGAATTTATGGCACTCTCCCTACTGGAGATGTTTCAAAGCAAGAGCTGCCGTTATTCACAGCGTTTACTCTGCTCCTATCTCCTTCAAAACAAACAAACAAACAAACAAACAAACAAACAAAAAAAAAAACAAAAAACCCCACCAAAACTAAAAAAAAAACCAATCCAGGAAACAGCAAGTCACGTTTCTGCTCATCAGCTGTATTTGTAAACCTGGTTCCAGAGTTAGAAGCCAGGAGAAGTTGGTATAACTGTCACTGTGGGGGAAAAAATATGCCCCTATGAACAACAGGCTCACTTTTTAATATCTCCATTGATGTCTGAAGGCAGATCAAGCACCATTATTTGCATTCACAAATAGCACCAACAGGGTTAAAAATGGAAATGATTGATTGAAGCAATGCTGTTAGAGAAATGAGAACCAGACAAGAGCTAAATGATAAATTATGACAAAATATGGAATTAAAAAGGTGGCTTTCAGCAGGGCAAGGGCTGCTATGACTAAAATTAGAGCTCGATCATGGGGCACATCTTTCAGCACACATCACTCATGTCCTGTCACATCAGTTATAGCTGAGTTGTCAGAGAAGTTTGCCTAGGTTTTTTAAGGTTTGGTGTGTTTTTAACCAACTGCCATCACTCTAAAATAACTGTTGAAAAAGCATTCACAGGTAGAGTTTTTTTGAGGTTTCTGTCTCCTCTTTCTTTTCCAAGTGTGTGCCTGAACAGCCCTCCCTGTTCTGCAGCACCTGGGCACACCTGGGCTGCCTCTTCTCAATCCCTGAACTTCCAGGTTTTATCCTTTGGAGTGTGTTCATAAGATCAAGACTCACAAAGTTGTGGGGATGGTGGATAAGGTGAATGCTGAGGTTTTGCCAGTGGCAGAACGACTGTTTTAATTATTTTTTCAATCGTTTCCCGAGCCTTTCTTCACTCTCCAAACAACCTGTAACACACCAACTTTATCTTGTTATACACAATTTTTTATTATTTCAGCTTTATTAAATATTTTTAAAGCCCAGTTGAATCCTCATTCTCTCCTCTTTTTCCCAATACTTTGTGTCTTGGAAAAGGCTGTAGGTCCAGTTTTGGACCTACAATTTACCAATTTACCAATTTTGGACTTATTTACCAACTTTACTTATCCTTCCATTCGTGGGTTGGTGATAATATTTGGAAAACATTGGCTGTTTTCCATTGTGCTGCTGACTGTAATGTGAGATTACTTGTGGATTTTTTTTTATTATTTTAACAACAGAGCCAATTCATTCCTAGATTTGTCCAGAATTCTTGAGTGAGGAGTGGGTTCCTGGTCAGGTGTGACAGGAAGGATTCCCTGCTCCTGGTTCCCAGTCCCTGCAGCCATCACTGGTGGTTTCACTCCGTGGTGTTGGTCATGCAAACAACAGTAATTGGTGTTTGTTCCCTGGAATTAGAAGTAGAAAATCCTCCTGTGTCCATGAGCTCTGCATTCTTACTCTGCTTGGAAGTTTCTGGGGTGATACATCCTTTGCACAAAGACTTTCTCAAGTCCCCCAAACCCCAGAGTCAGCACAAGTCACTGCAGAAGGTGCCCCATGGAACGTGTCCATCACATCCCTGCTGAGGTCAGCACAATAAAAAAACCCAACCAGATTTCTAAATAGCTTTATTTAGAAAAAATGCTCAGTGATCAAGACCAAACTAAAATAAAACATAATAATTGTGTATTTAAATACTGGCATGATTTGAAGACATTGTTTACACTCATTTGCTCTTTCTTCATATCATTATCATAGAGAAAAGCTGCAGGTGGCTTTTTTCTTCTTCTTTTTGGAGGAGAAGGAGTGTTTGGGAAATAGTGAAGGGGTAAAACAATGTTATTAGTCCTTCAGAGTCATTAATATGAAGAAAGGAAAGTGCTCCAAAATGACTTGCTTACAGCTGCAGAACATGTCACAGAGTAAAACCCACCTTCATTAAATGGGTGAGAAAGAATTCTAATTGTTTTGAAGTTCTTATGATGAGTCTGCCTGTGCTTCATTGTAACGTGATACTAAAGTGCCTCAATTATGATTTGTATATTTTGGTGCCAGAAGGGTTTTTTTCTTATGCTAAATTATTAAGTTCTGTCAGCTACTGGGCTGTCATATAGAGATACAGTAAATCACATTATATTTTGTCATGGATTACACAGAGCAATAAATTTGGGAACAGAGATCAAAGTAGTTTCACAATCACATCTGAGTGTAGGAGGGGTGTTTAACTTGTAGAAAATCTGATTTAGGTGAAACTGTTGCAGTTCTTGTGTGAATTTGAAATGAATTTGAATGTTTGCTTGAAAATGAATAAGGTACAAATCCCCAAAAGAGTTCTCCTGTATTTAGTTCAGAGGAGTTAATTCTGACCTACAGCTGCAGGATGGAGAGCAAATAAATAATTAAACATTGGGAGTGTTAAATAATCTTGCAATGCCTTATTTATGTTTTTAATTGCTTTGATGATGGAGCAATATATTCCATTTTCTTTTTAATTGGGCTTTTGCTGGACTTGGAAAGTTTCTCCTCAGCTCAGTAACGCTCTCTGACTCTGGGAAGTTGTCACTCTGTTGGGGAAGCTTTGTTGTATTTAAAACTACAAAAAGTAATCCAACATAATCTTCCTAAGGAGCACTGATGGCTTCAGATCATAGATTTGTTGGGGGATTTTCAGTGTCTGTCTTTCCAACTGTAGGAGCTTAACTTTTTTTGGGCTCTTGTCTAATGATGTAACTTCAAAATACTGAGTTAAGTTTGTGATAGCGAGTTAATTTAGTGATACCGAGTTAATTCTTGGGTACAGAGTTTGTCCTTTGTTCCCACTTTTTCTTCTATTAATTAGCAAAGATTCTGTCTTAAAATGACACTCATTGTCTTCTTAATAAATGCTTGTCCTTGCCACAAAATTCAGCTTAAAACAGCAATGCAGAATCTAAAAACTTCATCCTTATCCCTTCATAATTCTTTCAGGAGCCTTAAAGTCTCTCCTTGGCAAAAATCAAGGCGTGTGAATTTAGCTGACAAATCATGGTAAAGTGCCTGGGTCTCAGAAATCTCCGATTTGTGAAAGAATCATGTTTTGTAAAGCTCAGATTAAATAATCTTTAACTGAGTCAAGTCATGGATCAGTGTCACATCTTGGGGCTGTTGCCTTCTATGTGTGGAGGAAGCTTTAGCTTTGACTTGCATCTTCAAAGATGTTTCCCAGCCTGTCCCCTCGTGGTTTTTCTGGGCACCAGAAACATCTGGGTGATTCTGGAAACTTCTTTATGTCAGAGAGGGCGAGAGCCCAAGCTCATCAGAGGAGTGAGGTACCTGTATTTCTCAGGGATAAAGGCAGCTTTTCTAAGCTCAAATAATTCCTGTTGGGTGCTCATTTTCTTTGTTAAAGCTCTGAAAAAGAACATGCCAGCACTTTTGACATAACTTCCCAAACTCAGTTTAAATGACCATCTTTATTTAGTTGGACAGAACAGAAGAAAAGCAGGAAATAGTAAAATGATAATCCAGGAATGTATTTGTGATTTAGGGACCCTAAAGTGGGGAGTGTTGCAGTCTCCCCATCTTCACCAGGTTTACTCCATCTCACTGGAGCATGGAGATGGGGGAAGATCTGTGCCATAATATAAAACCTGACCCCAAAGTTGGTGTGAATAGGAAGATAATGAGAAATCTCCACCCCAAGCTGCCCAGTGTGATGGATGGCAGATGGGAAGCAGTGACATCTGTGATGATCGTTGGAATCTCTTCATTTGCAGGAATCTCTGTTACCACAAAACACCACACTGATTTCACCAGTGGCCGTCTCACAGATGATTGATGGGAGTAAGTCAAAGGAAAATCAGCCATCTTTGCCTGTGCTGGCCATGATCCGAGCCCAGAGCTTATCACACCCACCAATCTTTTGGCAAAATGTCCCAGAACAACTTCAGATTAAACCACAATTATCTGCCAGCCCTTTAAGTGCCTGATGTACTCACCAGTATTGTCCTCTGTAAAGGGAAGTTCAAGCATTAAACAATTGCATGTGGCAAACCCGGGCTGTTAATCTGGATTTAAATCCTTGTCTTGTATGCAAGGCTTGTGTTTTAGGCCAGTTTGTTTTAAATAATGTGCCTGGCTGACAGCAATATTGATGGAAATCAGCATTAGTGATGCTGGGGAATATTTAGATGCTCAGTAAATCCATTTAGATGAAGGTAGTAATTGTGTCCTGGTGTAAGGCTGGTGTAGCTTGGCCATCAACAACCCTGCAGCTGGAGTCCCACAGAAGACTTTCTGGGAGAGTTCTAAATGCCTGCATTTAATTCCTCTGCATAATTTCAGAATTCTTAGAAATCCTCTGTTGGTTTAAATGAGGAATTTGGAGTTTTCCTAAGTCACAGTTTGCAGAAGCAGGTTCTCAGTGGGCCCCCATTAAGCACAGAACTGGAACATGCTGTAGAAAGGCAATTCTCTGTGCAGGTACTGTCAAAGTCATTTCTATTCATTCTTGGGTTTTTCCCAATGAAAAGTACTTCACACATGAATGAGAGGGTTTTTTTCTCCTAAAGATGTATGTTTAATGAAAAAAATTAAAAGGAAAAGATTTGTAGACCTCCAAAAGTGAAATGTAAAATAGAATATTAATAGGATTTTGGGATTTCTATCATTCATTTTCAAAACCCTTGAAGTAATTTGGTACTTGACTAATTATTCTGTTAACATCATTTTGGATATTCAACTATTTTTAATGGTCTTTTGGGTGGTTCAGATTACATATTTGAACTGATGTGCTATTTTCACTGCTGAACAGAGAAGCAGCTTTCATTTCTGTCTGATTGGTGGGGAGAGCAGGAGAAAGAACAGGAGTTTGGTGTAGGAAGTCACCCACTGTCAGTGTTAGAGGCACATAAGGAAAATGCATGTTTCAGGCATTGAGTCAAAATGGAATTTTTTATGTACAATCAGATGAACTTTAAAGGTGATCTGCTGATCTCTGAAGTTTAAACAGATATTGTACAGAGAGTTTTAACGTACATAATAACAAAGATTGCCACCATTAGCCCTTCTGAAGGTCATTTTCTTCTGACATCTATCAAATTACACAATCTTGAATTTTGGTACAAAGCATAATGCTGTCAAACTTAAAATAGAAATATTCCAGAATGTGGAGTGGTGTGTTGTTTTTTGAGGTAAATGGGCCCCATTTACATTAGTTCTTTGATGTTAAATTCCTTGCTGCACATCAGAGAACAGTTGCTTCTTCCCTGGAGCAAGTTTTCTTTCTTCTTCTTCCCCCACCCTTTGATTTTTTTCCTCCCTTTTTTTCTTCTTCTTCTTCTTTTTTTTTTTTTTTTTTTAACTTTGCTTACACTTTTATCTAACTAATTATGGAGGATCATCTTATGGATGGCCACTTTTAGCTAGTTGCAGGCATTTTGAAAAATGATTTTCTCATAGCTACTACCCTAAACAGAAAAGTTCTTGAATCTGCTACTTCTCTATCAGTGAACATGGTGTTGCATGTATATATATATATATA
>VWZU01002637.1:0-22776 GCA_013397095.1 Sterrhoptilus dennistouni
AAGGGCTGGGCTCGCCTGCGGCAGCACCCCCACATGTCTGCCCCAACGCCGAACCCCTTGTGCACGGGTGCCGGGGCCGGGGCTGTGCGATGGGACACGAAACACGAGGGTTTCAGTCTCCTTGGGAGAAAGAAATTAGAGTTTCCACCTTTTTGGTAGAGAAAATTACTTCCGATGGCACTTGTCTGTTGTTCGTGGAGTTTTAAAGTCATAAATACTAGAAAGTATAACTAGAAATACATGTGGCTCAAATGGCATAAAGGGGTTCTTAGTAGGAACATCTCTACTGAGAATAGACTTAATAAATTAAATCCAATTCTATCAAAAGATCTTTCATCTGCAGTATTATCACTCCTTGTGCCTGGTTTTTTAAACTTGCAGGTTTCTCCTGCATCTCACTTGGGCTTTGGAGTTTTTCTCGGTGCCTTTCTTCTCAGTCTTGGCATTAGCTGGGCTCTGGCAGTGTCCAGTGTGGTGGGAAATAGGTGTGCCTGTCAGTAATCATGGAAATGAAGCTGAGCTGGAGGAAACAAAGCACGATCATGCTGTTTGTCAGTTTGTCAGTTCCACGGCCTGGTCTAACACCATGGAGCTTGCAGAGCTGCTGATCTGTTTGAGCTGATCCCAGGAGTCCCCAGTACCTGCTATAACCAGGAAAAGCCCTTCCTAAACCATCTTCGTTTGGCGTTGGTCGTTGCTGGCAGCACCAGCCACAGGCAGGTGCCCAACAGGGCCCCCTGGATCAGCTTCCCATGCCAGCCCCTCCAAGCAGCTCTTCTCCCACGTAGCTCATGATGCTGCTCCCCGATGCAGGGAGGCTTTTCCCTTGGCAGCAGCTCCCTCCTGAGCAGCCCACGAGCATTTCCTTCCCTTCAGCCTCCCAACTTGGAGCCACAGCTGCTGCTGCCAGGCTGGCGCCTGCTCTCCACCGTCTCTCTGTCTTTGGGCCAAGCTGTGGAGTGAAATAGTGGGGGATTTTTTTTTTGTGTTCTTCCTTCCCTCCCCTTCTCCAAACATAACATCAAGCAGAGGCCGTATGGGAATCCCTGAGGTGCTGGAGTGCTCTGGGCAGGGCAGTACTGGGACAGGGGACTGGGCTGTGCCTGCTGGGATGTCACAGGCATCACAAGGGGACACAGCAGCAAATCACAGCTTTCGTGGACACTGAGGGCACACACGGTGGTTTCTCTGCCAGCAGGGTGGGATGGATCCTGCGTGGATCCACTGGGTGCACTGATTCCACTGGAGGTGGTCCCAGCCCTAGGGAGACTCTTGTGGAGTTTGATCCAGCAGAAACCAGCCTGGGATAGGGAAGGGAGTTCAGACATCAGCTCCAACCCCAAATCTCACTTCAGGGCTGCTGTGAAATTTGTTCCCCCCATCCTCACCCAGGCTTGCATTTGAATTTGAATGGGAAGGAGCAATTGCTTCTTTTGCCTGGAGCAACACAGCCTGGCGTGTCTCCCACTCAGGGGTGCGCAGGGAATTCCTCCTTTTCCCGGCCCTCTGCAGGGAGTGGCAGCTTTGAGGCTCTGCGCTGCCTGGCCACCAAGGAGTTAAATCCCAGCCCTTTTTTTTTCCTGCTCTGCCTCCTTATGAGGAACAGCCTTCGCGGGGCTGCAGAAAGGCTCTTTCTTTCCCCAGCAGATCTCTGGGAATGAAAAGTCTGTGTTCCAGATATTAAATTACTCATAAAATAGTTGGCGTGTCCCCGAGGCGGCTCCGCACCCCCCCAGCCCCCGCCGTCGCTCTGACGGGCTGCTGATGTGCATCTGCATGTCACCTCCTGCTCCAAGGTCAATCTCTCCAATTTAAAGCAGCAACGTTGGAAAGCAAACCAGATTTCAGCCGGAATTAGCTTCAAATGGAGCATTCAGGGGACTCGCGCTGGGCGGGGAGAGCAGGAGAGGAAACACCACAGAGCCGGCGAGGGGTGGGGGCGATGCTGCGGCTGCAGCCCCCCGTGATGGGGCACCCCGCGCACCCCGAGCTCCATCGAGGGGCTGGGAGGCTCCCAGGACTGGAGCAGGGGGGCAAAGATGCTCCCGCGGCTGGAACTGGAGGCGTGGGGATAATTCCCGGGAATGATCCCTGGGGATGATGATCACCGGGAATACTGCCTGGGTTTGATCCCCGGGAATGCTGCCTGGGAATGATCCCTGGGGGTGATCCCTGGGAATGCTGCCTGGGGATGGGGATGGGGATGATCCCCGGGAATGTTCCCCGCGAATGGTGCCTGGGGGTGGTCCCCGGGGATGCTGCCTGGGTTTGACCCCCGGGAATGCTGCCTAGGTTTCACCGGGAATGCTGCCTGGGGGTGATTCCCGGGAATGATCCCCGGGAATGCTGCCTGGGAGTGATCCCTGGGGGTGCTGCCTGGGTTTGATCCAGGGAATGCTGGATCAAATGCCTGGAGATGGATGATGCCCGGGAATGCTGCCTGCGGATGCTGCCGGGGATTCCTGATGCTGCGGAGAGGGCTGTATGTGGGCGGGGGTGGAAGGAAGGGCTCAATCTCTGCTTTCGCAGCTTTGGCAGCCTCGGCAGGCACCCCTGGGTGTCGGGGAGTCCCCGCCTCTCCCGCACAGCCCCCCCGGTCCCCCGGAGCTGCGCGGTCACCGGTGACCTACAATCGGGCGCGGGTGCGAGGCGGGGCGGCGGGGCCGAGGTTTCCATGGGGATGTGCGGGATGAGAAGCTCGGCCTGGTTCAGCTCCAGGCACAGATCGCCTGGACGTCGGGGCTCAGCTCCTTCCGCTCTGCTTCCCGCTGCCTCCCGCCCTCCTGAGCCCGGCTCCGAGCAGCATCTCCCCGGTGCCGCCCCGGCGGGAAGGGATGCGGGAGGGGATGCGGGAGGGGATTCGGGAAGGGATGCGGGACGGACGGGTGGGAGCACGGCCCGGGCCTGCCTGGCCCCGTGCATGTCCTTAACCCCTTGAGGGATGCACCGCAGTGAGCTCAGGTTTGTCCCCCCCTCCCTGAGCCAGGAGCCATGCGGGATGATGCTCTGCTGCGCCGAGGATCTTGTGTCACTCTGGGAATGCCCTGATGCCATCGGGATCCCTTGTCATTCTGGGAATGCTCTGCCGTGGTGGGGATGCTTTGCCATGATGGGCATTCTCTGCTGTGATGCAGGACCGGGCTCTTGGCAACATCCCCAAACCAAAGCTGGAGTTGTGACAATGCAGGTCTGGGAGAGCCTCGCACATCCCTGCTCTCCTCTCCTCTCCAAAGGTTTTCTCCAAGCAAAAAAGAAAGGCAGACGTTTTTCCTTCCACTACTGGCTCCTGCCAGTACCCGGGGACAAATCAGTGACTGGGGACAAATCAGTGACACACCCACACCCTCCCCGGGGTGCCTCAGTTTCCCCGCAGGGGGAACAGCCCTGCTCTGTTCCATAGCCCGTCCTGTCTGCCTCTCTGGAGCCGTGTGTGGGTTCCAGCCCTCAGTTTGCTGCACAGGCTGAGGTGAGCCCCCAGCCCCACCCTGTCACAAATGGACCCATGTACCTCGCACAAAGCGGACTGGAGGCCCACATTAATTATCACCAGGGCACAGGCACTGACACAAGACACACAGACACCGTGCAGAGCACACACAGCACACTTCCAGCAGTCAGGGCCAGAGCCATGCACAGGCTGGGCTGGCAGGATCAGGGGGGAAGAGGCCAGGATTGCACTCAACAGTTGCATTCTGCCCTAAAATCCAACATTTACATACAGAGGGAAAAAAAATTGAGTAAGGCAGCTTGGAGCCCACAGCACAGGAGGACACTGCCATGTGCAGGAGAAGGGTCCCGAGGGAAATGCCTGCAGCATACATGGACTCATACCTGGAATTCCCATCTGGTTTTTAAACAAGGAATATTTGTGAGCCTGCTGCCCTGGCTTCCTCAGAAAGAGCAGGGGCTGGAGCTCTGGGCTGAGGGCTTGGGTGGCAGCTCCCCAGGACCTGTGTGGCACTGCCCAGTGCTCCCATGAAGTGCCAGGAGAGCTTTTGTCTGGAGATGTTGGCACGTATAGTCATCAAGGTGATGGGACAAAAATGGGTCATCAGTGGCATTTCCAGGGGAGCCAGAAGAGAGCTGGACAACCCTGCATTTCCCTGGGAGGGAGCTGGACAACCCTGCATTTCCCTGGGAGGGAGCTGGACAAATCCTGCATTTCCCTGAGAGAGCTGGACAACCCTGCCCTCCCCTGAGTGAATGACTCCTGAGTTTGCACCCCTGCCATGGGCTGCGTGGCCTGATGTCCTGTGCTGTGTGACGTGACCCTGTGTCACACATGTAGTCCTGCAGCCTGGGGGTGTCCATGAGGGCTGGGCAGAGAGTCAGGCTCTGGGAACATGAGGGCTTTGTGTAGAGTTTTGGCTCCTGGAGACCTCCAGACACCAGCAGTGGGAACCCACAGCAGGCACTGAGACTTGGACTCTGCTCCTGTTACGATCCCTGAGCTCTGCAGAGCCCCAGGGGAGGTCCTGCCACTGGTGTCACCAGCTGCCTGCAGAGGAGCCTGGGCCCTCAGGATGTGGGGGAAGAATGTGGGTGACCCTGGACACCTCTGTTGGGGTTTACAATACCTCTGAGGGCCCAGCCCTTGCAGAGAAGTGGCTTGTGTCAATTATGAGATGGCATGACTGAGTATGTCTTGAAAAATCAAAAAGTTTTTAATAAGGAAAGAAAATAATACAAACACAAAGGCAAAGCCGAGCACAGTGTAGGGACAGATCCCCATACACTGCTACACCACCTCAAAAAGTGTGGAGCTTCTTTGTTCTCTCTCTTTAATGCTCAGTAGTTCAGGTGGGCTTTTTGGCACTTGGCCCAATGAGATCACAACACGCTTTGAGTTACACTTTCCAAGCCCAATCAATGCTCTGTGCTGGCACTGAGCTAATTACAGTGAGGAGGGCACAGAACTTTCCAGTGAAACTTCCTAAAATGTCTAAAGGTAGACTGAAACTCATTCCTTATACAGAGATGCCCACTTGGGGATGGGGGATACTTTACTACACCTCTCCCAGGAGAAAGGCAAGGATCAGCTGGCCCTCTCCAGCACTGGGTGGTCTCCTGGGGTGGGCTGGATGGCCAGGAGTAGATGGATTTCTCCTTTTTACATCCATGTGGATCCAGCAGCTCTGTCCCAGGCTCAGGATGAGTCTGGGCAGTTCTGTCTCAGTCCTTCAGTCTCCCTGTCCATTGCACAGCTCCCTCAGGCTGCTGGAGAGCAAGGAACTGAAACTGTTGGTGTTTGTTCAGACCTGTGGCCTCACTGAGCAGGTAAAGAGAGGAAAAAAAAGCCTTTTTGAAGGAGAAAATAATGCCAGGAGAGTTTGGGAAATGCTGCAGCAACTCTTCCTTCCCAGCTCCAACATGCAACCACCAATGACTGTCCCAAAAGGCCATGGAGAGGGACACTCCCTTTTGCCAGGCTGAGACCTCAGAGGATGATAGAGAGCATGACTGAGAAGGAAGAGGTGACCTGGAGGTTATCCAGGAGGATATCCTCCTCCTTTGGACAGGCTTCTTCATCATCCTATGGACCCCAAAGGATGTAATCTCTCATCTTCTGTGTGGTTCTGTCTCCATTTATTTCTGCTTTTTTCCCCTTGTTTTCTCTTACCTCTCATAAAATCCAGTGCCTGAACATTGTGCACTGGTGACCCCAAGGATCTCTACCAATGCACTGGAGCACCCTGGGTCCTGGAAAACAGAACATCAGCAATTTATTATTAACCCATTTTGGTCTCTGTAACTCTGGATTCAACATATTTCATTTAAAAGCTGTTTTGTGCTGGGTTTCACTCATTTTTTCTCTCCCAGCATTAAAAGGTGGGCAGGCTTTTCCTTGATCCTGGTTTTGCTGTGGCATCTCTTTTGTATAGGAGTACTCAGAGGGACTGGAGTTCCTGTCACAGGAGACAGGGAATGTCCTCCCAGGTTTCCTTTTGCAATTTTCATCCTCCAGCTGAAGATCACCAACGGGCTGGGTTCAGCTGCACATCTGGGTGCTCACAGTGTGGCACAGGCTCTGGGCACAAGCTGTGAGAATCCATGGGGGTTACAGCTGCTCTGCCTCTGTGCAGGACCACCAAATCCACCTCCTGCACCCGTATTTCTGCTCTCTTTGCCCTGCTGTCAGTGTAGTCCTGAAGTTCTCACTCCTCAGGTGCATCCTTGCTGCATGCCCTGTGTGCCAAGTCACAGGATGACCAGATGGTTTGGGATGGGGCAGAACTTGTTCCATCCTTTGCCCTGGGCAGAGACACCTTCCACTGTCCCAGGCTGTTCCAAACCCTGCCCAACCCAACCTGAGACACTTCCAAGATGGGGCACCCACAGCTTCTCTGGGCAGCCTGTACCAGGGAGGCCAAGGTGATCTGCTGCAGAACAAGCTGTGCAAAAGAGGATTTAGGCTCCAAGGCCCCTTCTGGCTTGGGACAACATCCATCAGCAGTTCATGGTCCAGCAGTGTGGGTGCTCTGGAGTGTAGTGAGCCGTAAGAAATGGCTCTGAAATGCTGTGGTGGAGACATTAATGACCAACCTCTCCAGCTGTGCTCTCCAGAGTGGGTTTTCCAGTGTCTGCTGATGTATGGGAGCTCTTCCTGACATCTCAACACACTTTGGTTAAACGGTGAGCAGCCCAGGCTGTTATTTAGCCTCAGCCACCCCATCACCCCCATGTCAGGACCACCACAGGTCCTGGGGGCCCCCTTAGCTGGGGCGAGACACCCCATGAGCATCCCTGGAGCCATATTCTGTGCTTTGAGGTCACTGCCTGTGGTTGCTGCTGAGAGCACTCTGCCTGCCCTGGAGATTTCCCCAGGTCTGCCCTGTGTGTCACATACCTGCCCCTGAGCAGCTGGAGCACACCTGAGGACAGGGCACAGACCCAGAGAGGACAAGATGGGTGTGCTGCTGTGTACCTCCATCTCCAGCCCAGACGTCTGCTCCAGGGCCCCTGAAAATCCGAGACGAGGCCCAGGGAGCTGCCAGCGCAGGTTTCAGGGTGGGCTGCTCGACATCTCGGGGCTGCCGAGGCTGTTGTGCAGCTTGTCTGCGCTCCCCTCTTCACCGGGGGCTGTCTGCTGCCATACAAAGGGCAAAATGCCGCAGCGGGAGGTGCCGCGCTCAAGCCGGGAAATCCCAGCCGACGTTTTTTTTCCTCCTTCCCTGGCTTTACCACTAGATGTCATTGGAAAAGCAGCATTGCCAGCCCCGCTCCGCTCTCCGGGATGGGATTTCGGGGGGTTAGCAGGTGCTTCACCCACTGCTGGACACGAAGCATCTTCCCAGCCTCCTCCTCCTCCTCCTCCTTGGCTTTGTCTGTCTGCGGAGCCTCTGGAAAAACCATCGCCTGGGATTCAGGGTTCAATGGACATTGAAATGCAACTGAAACCTTTTTTTTTTTTTTTCCCAGCGCCTGGCTAAGCCGCCCGCTCCGACCCTCCCAGGAGGGAGCCGCTCGTCACCCGCTCTCAAAGGGGCGACGCTGTCACGCCGGGACCCGCGGCACCTACAGCAATATGTTCCTCTCAAACAAGTCGGACAAACAAGGCCTTTATAGGCACTTTCTTTTCTTCTGGAGTGGAAGAGAGAGGAGAGCCGGGGGAGAACTCGGGGGGCGTCCCACCGCAGCGGAGCAGCACACAAAGGCTCGCAATGAAAGGGGCACCAGCAAATCCTCTTAGGGGCTTCGCTGTGTGTGCACATTCACATCCCGGCCCCATCTGCCGGGGGGATCCCCGGGAGCGAGGGGGGAGAGGGGCTCTCCCTGCCCCGCACCGCCGAAAGCAAGCAAAGCACATTCAGGGAGGGAGAAAAGGGATGAAAAGGAAGAAAGGCCGAGCCATGCCCGTGCAGAGGCGGGGGAAATGCGGCCCTGCCGGGGAGGNATGGGGGAGCAGGGGGGGCTGTGAGAGTCCTGAACCCCCCTGGGTCCCCAGGGATGAGATGGGAGCAGGGTGGGCAGGGAGGGAGGCTGGTGCCTCTGGGCAGGAGAACCACCCTGGGCACAAAGGAACATCCTCCAGGGAGGTTCCTTCACCGTGGAGACCTGCTGGGAACTGCAGGTGGGGCTGCAGGAGGATGGAGGTGACCTGGCCAGGTGGGCAGCCAATGAGCTCATGATGGTAATTGATCCCACACGAGCTGAGCCAAGCTTAACAGGACCAGAGTTTCTTCCCAAAAAGCCAGGGGTATTTTAGTCTGGTCTGGAGGAAACACCTGTCCCTTCCTGGGAGGAGGTGCTGACTCGGTAAATAACACACATTGATACCCAATCCTTGGTGCTGCAGGATGGCAAGTGTCCTGTCTCCCGTGGGTTTGCCTCTTCTTTTTCCTGCCCACCCTGCAGCCGTGGTGCATTGGTGAGCACAAGGATGTGTCTAAAGCAGGTCAGTCTACACCAGAAATTCTGTCCCTGCTCCCCCAGGCTCAGAGCAGCCCAGCTGAGGTGCTCAGACACGGGTTAGCAGATCCAAAAGGTTAGGTCAGTGTGGTGGGAGTTTTTTGGACAGCTGACCCAGAGGAGCTGGGAGCCCTGCCTAGTCTTGGACACAGCAAGAGCAGAGCCCAAGCAACTTAAGTCCAGCCTAACCCACCTGGGGGATGACTGATGTGCTTGTCTAGTGATGCCAGGGATTTGCACACTGCAGCACTGTGGGGGGAGTGGGGAGGATGGGATGTTCTCTCGTTTGGGCAAAGGATTTAATTCCTGCAGCCAAGGCAGCTTGTCTCTCCTTCCAGCCTGGAGCAGGTCCAGGACAGGGAGTGGTCCTTCCTCTGGGGTGGCCTGGCTCCAGGAACCCTTCCAATTCTGCCGTGAGGTGGTTGGGTCATGCACTGGGAGATCATCCCTTTCCTGCAGCTGGGTGGGGGTGTCAGGGAAAGAGGACAAAATGCTGGATGGAGACGCAAAGAGGATCAGGATGTCCCAGGTCCCTTCAGGAGTGGGGTTGAGGTTGGGATGTGGCTGCTTTGGGCAGTCCCATCAAGGTTCCTCAGGCTTCCAGGCATGCAGGATTGAAGCAGTGGGAGCCAATTCCCACATGGGGAGCTCCAAAGCAGCTCCCAAGCCCTGTGATTGTGTTGGATGGCAGCAGGAACATCCATTTTCTGCAGGCTGCTGCTCCCTGCTGCCTGCAGAGATGACTCAGGAGCAGGTCAGGTAACTCCTGGTGCCAAGCTGGTGATAAAGGTCAGACAGTCTGTGTGAGGCCTTGCAAGGTGAGACAATGTGAGACACAAAACAGTGACAGAGCCAGGGAGAGGAGGGTGCAGGGCACCCTGGGCCACCCACAGCAGGCTGCTGAGTGATGCCGTGGGAAGGGCTGCACAGCACATCACCTGAGCTTCTGGTGACATCTCAGGCTCTGGGGACTTCCCACGCAGCCAGGCAGGTGCCAGCTGGCTCCCCAGCACAGCCCAGGCTCTTCCAGTTATGGCAGGAAAGGTCTGTGGGAAGGGCTCAGGGGTTTGGCTGCTGAGTGTGACCATCAGATAACTGAGCTGTGGCTGGCCTGGCTGCATTTGGAAGAGCCAGCTGGAGCAGTTCTTGCACAGGCAGGGAACAAGTTGTGTTTGTTCCTCCTGGATCTTCCCAAAATTTTGTGAGGTGCGTGGGAGAAAGGAGGGGTGCAGGATCATCAATGACTCCACTGGGGATCCAGCATTAGTGCAGGGGTCAGGGAGGGAATGTTGGAAAAGCAAATGAGGAACATGTGGAGGACATGGCACCACCTCACGGCCTTTGACTGACCATTTCTGTTCCAGTCACCTTCACCCTTGTCCCAGCCACCACTTTCTCCTCAGCAGGGAGGGCTTCTGATGCCCCAAGGAATGCAACAAACCTGCCCATGAAAAGTGCTGGCTTGGAGTTACTTTCCAATGCATGGAGGTGTCCACAGGCATCATGGCCTCAGCTTCCAGGGAAGCTGCAGGAGTGTGAGGACTCATGCCCTGGAGAAGGTGCTGGTGAGGCACAGGGGTGCCCAGTGCACACTGGACAGTGCTCTGGGCACCAGGGGATCCTCTGACAAGGGCAGTGTGAGGTGCTTCAGGGTGAGATACAGCTTTTGACACAAACCACCACCAAGGGAGCTCTCAGAGATTCACAGCACGGTTTGGGTTCAATGGGACCTCAGTGGTCATCTTGTTCCATCTTCCCTGCCATGGGCAGGGACATTTTCTACTCGACCAGGTTGTTCCAAGCCCCATCCCACTTCCTGCCCATCACCCAGCTAGGAGCACTTGATACATGGGGAAAAAAGGTTCAACTCTCACCCAGGCACTGGGTTGGAATTTTTTTGCCTCTGGTGGAAGGCAACATATGTGATTTTTTATTTCTATTACTCTGAAGAGAGTGCTTTGAGTGTCTTCAGTCCCCACCAAACACATTTTGTTGATCCCGTGGATCTCATATCCTGTGGCAGGGAGCTTCTGGGCAATGACACGGTGTGTGAAAGAGTATCCCTAAAAAAAAAAAAAAAAAAAGAAAGAAAAGAAAAAATCAGAGCTTGCATCAGAAGACCTCAAACATCCTCTGTCGGAGGCCAGCAGAGCCTCTCTGCGAGCAGTAAACGCTGCTGACATTTTGCCGCGTGTGATTCCAGCAGGATGTGGGAGGCTGAGCGGGGCCGGCGTGCCAGGTGCTGCTCTGGCTGACTCTGACACACTCACACACACTCACGGCAGCAGCATCCGCTTCCCCGGGGCGGGAGCCGAGCGGAGCGCTCCGATCCCCGCCGGTGCCAAACGCGGAGCGCCTGATGCTTCCCGACAGTCCCCTTCTCCCCTCAGCCTCACCCTGCAGCTCGCACGGCCTCGTTCCTTGCAGTTGCACGTATTTCTCTCCTCTTGGCTCTCCTCCCCTTCCTCTGGCAGGCCCGGAGCTGCTGGGAGGAGCGGCTCCTTCCCAGAGCTCCTGAAGGTGGGTGGGATGGGCTCCTGCAGGCAGCCACAGAGGTCTCTGGGCTGCCCAGGGATTCTCTCCTCCATCCCTGGGCTGACAGGGACATGATCCCCCATGACCAGAGCCCGGAGCAGGGGATGGGAGAGCCGTGATTGCACTCCCAGTGGTTTCCATGCTGCCTCTGAGATGGACTTGTGGCAGCTCCTGGAGATTTCTGGCACCGGCCGTGTCCCTGTTGGCAGCGCTCCTCCCGCTCCGGGGCCGCTGTTTGCTTATCTAGAGCCATGATTTAACACAGACGCAGGAACTCACACACTCTCTCCCAGTCTCTTTCAAATTACTTTATTGCTTCCTGTCAACCAGCCGAGCATATCCTGTTAATATACAATCCCCAACGAGCCGTTTTCACAGCATAATCCCCCTCGGGCAGATAACACGGTTCAGCTCCCGCAGGATGCCTGGCTCTGTCTGAGGATGCAGGAGCCCAGCTCTGGGCAGGTATTTTCCAGCAAAGTGGGGCTGCTGCCATTGTTGTTGTCAAAGATAAACCCCAGTGCTGCGAGAGACGCTGGCTTACTGCCAGTCCTGTGTTATCCCCCATGTTATTCCATCCCCTGGTGACCTTGCTCAGCCAGCAGCGAGTGCTGTCCCATGCTGGATGGCACTGAGGGTCCTGGTGCTGGAACCTTTCTGCCAGCTCTCCCATCCCTGCTCCTGAGATCTGTCCTGCTCCAGAGGTACATCTTTATCCATCTGCTGCAGTGGGACAGCAATAGGATCACAGAATCATTAAGATTAGAGAAGACTTCCAAGATTGTCAAGTCCAACTTTTGACTGAATACCATGTCCATTAAACCATATCCATATCCACATCCACATCTACATCCACATCCATATCTATATCCACATCCATATCCATATCTACATCCATATCCACATCCATATCCTTTCAGGCTGTTCCTTTTGCTGCTGCATAACCTGTGTCCCAGAGAAGGTCAGTCCAGGAGAAACCCATAAATCCTGGAGGTGGTTCTGGGAACCTCTATGGGGCCTCTGGTCCAACACCCTGCAGTGTCATCAGCACTAGGTCAGGGTGGAGGTGTCAGGTCCTGGAAACCCTCTAGGGGACTTCCTGCAAGCCCAGGTTTCATTACACTGAGTGAGTGTTGGAGCTGACAGTGTTCTACCATCTGCCATGAGGTCCTGTGGACCTCTCAGCACCACCTGGAATGTCCAAAGGAGGACATCTGCTTTAGGGAACCTGCTGTGTTTTTCCTACATGTTTCTGATCGTCCCTGCTCAGGTCTCTTGCTAAGACATCTGTGTGTCCTGGCATTGCATCTGTAGGACATTGATGCTTCTCTGCCCCATCTGGTCTTCTCCAGGCTCCTCATGGGCCTGCTCCCTAACCCTGATATCCATCTGATGTGCCAGCTGAGCCTGTGCCCTCAGCAGAACACGAAGAAAGTCCTTTTCAGAGGGAATCACCATGATTTTTGGTTCTGTGGTGTGGAGGTGCCTTGAAGGCCAGGTCACTGTGAAGCCTGTTCATCCCCTCTGTCTTTGTCAGGTGGTCCTGCTGCTCTAGGGCTGCCTGTTCTGCACAGAGGCACCAGGACAGATGGAGGTGGCTCTGCTGTGGAGGGATGGCCACCAGGGCTACTGAGTGTGTGTGCAGCTGGGCTTTTGGGCTGCTCCAAAGGCAAACAGAATGGGCAGATGATAAATTTGGCTTCAAGATTCACCCTGTTCCTCTCAGCACTTCAAGGCACAGTAGCTCACGCCCAGCCAGCATCCCTTCTCCCTGGGAGCAGGGACCTGTGCTAGACCTCCCTGACAGGATTCACTGCATCTCCTGTGGACATTTCTTCAGCAAACACTGGGATTTCAGGGCTCTTGGGGCTGTTCCCACTTGGTTGCCAGCTAAAAGCCACTGTTGCTGTCTCTCCCTTGTCATCCTCCACTGGCCCAAGGAAAGGGAACATGTGCAGCCGCACGATGCAGCTGTAGCAGGACATATGGCTGTATTTTTGTGGTTCTGTTTCCCAGGTTTTCCCAGGCTCCTGCCCTCAGTGCAGTTTTATTGTTTGAAGTTGTTCCTGGAAGTTGAGGACAATCTTGATGCTGGTTGTTGGTTTTACTACCAGCTGGATCCTGCCCTCAAGTACTTGCGATTCTCTCTACACTTAACACCTCATTAGCTGGAACATCCACTTACAGAGCACAGCTTTGCTGTCTGAAAAGAAGGAAAATCCTGTTTGACTCAGACGTTGCACAGATCACTTATCTCAGAGACATCTGAACAGCCGGGCTTGGAAATTGAGTCCAAATTAAAAACCAGTTGGGAAGAAGTATCTGTCCTCCCAGGTAAATCAGGGGCTGATTTATTTCCTCCCCAGTATTCCTGCTGAGCAATGCATTCAGCACAGTGCCAGCCCAACACATCCTGCCTCCCTATCCCAAGGTTCTGTGCCTGCTGTGCTCCCAGGGCTGGAGCATCCAAGGCACTCACTAACTCCCCTCAGAGCTGCCTCCTGCCCCCCTCCTGCTCTCTCTCACAGGGCCCTGTGCCAGCTCCTGCTGGAGTCCCCACCCCAGCACTGGCACAGCAACTCTGGCTCTTGACATTCCCAGCTCTCCAGACAGAACAAAACACACCTCGAGGAAGGAAAAAGGCAAAGTAAACCCAAATTAAAGAACCTCTCAGACGCATGAAGGCGACGGGCAGGGATGAGCTGGAGGTCCCCATGCTGCCCTGGTGCCACGTTGATGGCAGGGAGCCCCTGCAGTGGCTCAGTGCAGAGGTTGGTGTAGCCTGTGGGACAAGTCTCCAGCATCCACAACATCTCCCGAGGGGCCAGGAAGGATTTTAACAGAAGAAAGGGGACAGCCTGGGGGGCTGTAGGAGTCCAGGAAGATCTGTACTGATGACTTTTCAGCTATTTTAATTTCCATGGACTTCCCTGCATGTTCTGAATTCCTGGATCTCCATTCCAAGGGCTTTTCCAGCCTGCACTTGAATCCCTGTGAGTTTTGTGTCCCCAGCTCTGCTGCGGAGATCAACAGTTCACCTCCATCTGTGTGAAGAATCACCTCCTTTGGTCCCAAACCCCAGTCTTCTAGACCCTGGCCCTCACACAAGTATCATTTGATGGCTTTGGTTTATTCCTGGGAGAAGACTGAGAAGGGAGCAGCCTTGTCACCGTGCAAGTGAAGTTTTGGTTGTTTTCCCTATGCCATCACTTATCCTTTGTCACCTCCTTGCTCATCCCTATTCCTGGGGCTGCTGGACATGACAACTCAGACCCTGCAGGACAGGCTGGTGACCTCCCTCTGCTTACTCCTCTCTGCAACCATCTCTTATGCAATTAAAATTACAAGGTCCCCCAGGCTTCCTGCTTTCCTTAAAAAACTTTTGGCAAGGAACTTGAAGGAAAGCCTTTGGAACCCCCAGCAGATGCCAGGAACAGATGGAACTGACTGTGTGTTCGGCCACTCTGGAGGGCTCTGAAGGGTTGTGGAGCAGGATTACCCTTTGGAGAAGCCCCATGGGCTTTCCCCTGGCAGACAGCACTTACCCAGGGGTCTTCAGCTGCCCTCTAATACATGGGGTTTATGTCTCCCAGGGAGTTTTCATGTAGTCACCACAGCACCTCTCAAGGCACCCCATCCCCTCCTGGTGCCAGGGCAGGATGGTGAGGCTCAGCCCTGATGCTGTGTGTTCCTGGTCCCTGCAGGAGCAGGGACACCTCAGTCAGTGCAGGAGGAATCAGCAATCCCAAGTGTTTATGAGAATCCCCAAAGGAGCACTCAGGGAGAAATGCCACAGGGACCAGGCAGGACGCTGATTCCGGCAGGAAAACGGGATCCTTGCAGCTGCAAGGACCAAGCCTTGGGGGGAAAACTGCAAAGAGCCTCCTCAATGGGCCACACTGCAGGGCTGGATGAAAAGATCTCCTTTGTGACCATCACTGTCCCCTGGTGCTCCTGGCAGGGACCTGTGCCACGGCCTCTCCACCATCACTGCTCCATCCTGGTGATGCCGTGCCAGGAGTCAGCTGAGCACCTTCCTGCAGCTCCCTCGTGCTGCCAGGGCAGCAGCCCAAAGGGCAGCAGGACAGGCTGTTCCAGGGGCAGCCATGCTCCATACATGTTGGTTAATGTCTTGGTTTGGAAAGACAGGTGTCAGCCAGGGAAGGCTGGAGCTTCCCTTGGAATGGAGAATGTAAACCCCCTCCCTCTGAATTATAATTTTGCAATTAGGGGCTTTCAGGCAAAGATATGGGAATAGGAAGAACAGTTCTTTACTAGGAATATTAAAAAAAAACACAAATGTAGTAGTACAAAAAACCAAGCAAACCAACAACAACAAAAAAATCCTAGAAACACTGACAGGGTCAGAGCACAACCTGACACCCTGTTGGTTCAGGGTGTTGGTGTCAGTCCAGTCAAGTCCTCCTGCAGTGCCAGATGTGGTTCTGTTGGAGCAGAGATGATCCTGTAGAAGGGCCCAGTGGTGCTGAGATGGGTCTGGTCTCCCTCTGGGAATCCAGTGCAAACAGGCTGTGCTGCTGTTCTGAATGCCAGGTTTGATCCAGGTGGGAATGCTGGGCTCCTCCCCTGGGTGGAGCATCTCCCCATGGGATGATGGAATTGTATCAGCCCTGCAGTGAGCCTGGATGGCCCATGGACAGCAGAGATCCCCTGGAGGGAGGATGGGTCCTGGAAGAGATAAAGAACACTGCCCCACCTGGTTTAACAGCTGCCCATTAACAGAAGGCACCCACCCCCCTCTCCCCTGGAGTTGAGGAATGGGTTATACAAGAGACAAAGAAAACACTTCCCCAACCAGTTTCAACTGATGGAAAAGAGAATACATGTTTTTGGTTACATATTGCAACCCAAGACAGTTACCTGGGCAGTGTTTCTTCCCACTCCCTGCCAGAGCCAGACAGCCAGAGCAGGTCCTGCTCCTGTGCCATGGCCACCACTCCCCAACCCTGAAGGCATGTGTCCCCTGCCTCTGCCCAGCCCCAAAATGACCCCCCAAGCCTGCTCACATTTGGAGTACAAGCCCCTGCCTCTGTCTCCTCTAAGATGTGCCCACCACCTCCACAGTGCCTATGCATTGTAAGTGCTGCCTGTCCCTTCCCACCATGCTCCTGCCTCTGTAGCCCTGTGCTTCTTCACCACATCCCATCTTCATCCCTCAGATGTCCCTGGGCAAGAGGGTGTTCAGTCTGGGGGAGGGGAGGGGAGAGGGAGAAGGGGAGAAGAGAAGGCTCCAGGGAGGCTGTACTGCCACACAGCACCTGAAAGGGGACTGGGGGAAACCTGGAGAGGGACTTTGGTCAAGGCATGGAGGGACAGGACAAGTAGGGATGCATTCACACTGGAAGGGATAGGTGGGATATTGTGAAGAAGCTGCCCCCTGTAAGGGTGGTAAGGACCTGGCACAAGCTGCTCAGAGAAGCTGCCCCATCCCTGAAAATGCCCAAAGCCAGTTTTGGATGGGGGTTAGAGCAACCTGGGACAGTGGAAGGTGTCCCTGCCCATGGCAGAGGGTGGAATGGGATGTGGTTTAAGGACTCTCCCAATCAAACCCATTCTATAATTCCATGATTCCATGATACCTTGCTGCTAGAGATTATATTCTCACGAACCTTCAATAAAATAAAAGGTAAGCCAGCCAATATCAGAGTCAGGAGCCTGTGAATGCATTTGTTATCACTCTGCAGGAATTGTTCCAGTTCAGTCACATTTCAGCCCAGACCTTCATGATGTGGATATTCCTAGACTCAAAGAGAGAATGGGAAATGCTGATCACAGAGCACAGAGCACCAGCCCCGCTCCCACTGACTCCTGACCTTTCATCTCCAGACCCTGGTGGGGGTTTGCCTGCACACGGCTCTGCTTTCTCCCTGCCACCACATCTCCTGCAGCTTGCTTCTCTTTGGAAAGACCTGGACAGAGCCATAGAGTCACACATTGTTTGGGTTGGAAGGAATCCTAGAGATCCCCCACTTCCAACCCCTGTGCCGTGGACAGGGACATCCCCCACTCAGGGCTCCCCCAGCCAACCTGGCAGTGACAACCTGTGTGTTTTCCACCCTTCTGCTGTGCAAGGAGATGTGGTTGTCTCCTTCAGGTCTGCCTTTCTGTTGCACCTCTGAGGAGGAAAGAGCATTTTCACACCAAGCTGTTGCCTCTGATCCTGTATTTGCCTTCTCATAAACCTCTGCCACCTCAGAGCACCGGGGGATTTTGCTCATGAGTGCCTTAAATGTAACACATAATGTTGGATTTTTTTTTCATAGTATCCATAAGCATTTGCAAAGCTCCTATATTTAACACCAGCACTGACAAAACCCAGGTAGTTTTCTCCCTGGTTTCCCCAGTTTCCTATTAAATGCCATTTCAGCATTCTCAATTTCAAGGATGCCACCCTGTAATTTTATAGTATTAACACAGACCTGAGTTTGACTTTTCAGCTTTTCCACCTTCCTTTGAACAATTTTAAAACTATTTTCTGGAAGACTTCTGGACCTTGTGTTCCCTGCCACAAAATAGCTTGGGTTACATCTTTTTCTTTTACAAACCTTTACAAAGGACAGCAATTAAATCAAGCATCCTTTTATGTTGTTACCCCCCATCAGTGGGTAATAATGCCTGGCAGTTTTTCATCACGGGTTATCTCCTGGGCAGATTTATTCCCCAGCATTATTATTTCTGGCTATAACCAAGGACTAAAATGAAAATATTTTCCAGGCTACAAACCCCATCTTCTGCCAGTCATGCCTCATGGCTGTAAAGTATTTTGGATTAAGTTTCTACATATAACATGATATTCTGGTGATGGTTCCACCTTTCCTTTGCTGTGTATCTAAATAGCCTTTTAAAATGTCTTTTTTTGAAACATAGGGTAATAGTTTATATACCTGATTGTCACATTTCTCTACATTCTGGAAAAGTAGTGGTACTCAGTTGAAGGTTGAACTTGATGATCTTGGAGGACTTTTCCAACCTTAATTATTATAAAAGTCTATAGATCAGGAAATCCTTGCTTTTATTTAAAAATAGATATATAATACATGGTTTTATTTAAATTTGCCTTTTTAAAATAATTTTTCCTTCCTCCCTCTCTATGCTCCTGCTTATTTACCCAAACAAAATTTTCAAGAGGAACCTGACATCTTTGCAGTTGCCAAGAAGATACTTTCATGAACTTTATTTTTCCAAAAGTTCCTTTCAATTCTGAACCTGGGTTCAAATTAGCTGTCGAACAAAACATCCCAAATTTCCTGCTCGATTCTACAGTTCCAAATCTATTTTAAATGCTTCAAAAGTGCCTCTTCTCTTTAATTTGTTCCCATGGCTACCATTCAAAAGTTTCATTCATTTTTCTGAGCAGAGAACTCTCCAAATCGTTACCACAATCTACCAGTTGACTTTTCATTCTTAATTTAGCTGAAGGCTCTAAACCCCAGACTACAGACGTTGCAAGAGCGACAGAAAACGGGGTTACCTTGCACTCCTTGATCCTCAATGCTTGCTGCAGCCCCTCCCCAAAGATTTAATCCTCACCTGGAGCTTTTCTGTGGCTCTGCCTCATCCTCTGCCAGTGCTCAGTTGATGATGCTCGGCTGCCCAGAGCCATCCTCTGACCTTCCTCCTCTCTGTTTCTCCCGCCCTGGGTGCCAGGGAGCTCAGTGTTGGTACACACAGGAATAAATCCCTGACGTGGAGAGCTCAGAAATGCCGGAGGAGAGAACAGGAGGGGAGAGGGAGCCGCTGGTTCCCCCTCTGCAGGTCTCTGCAATGAACAGGACAAACAGGTTGAGTGAGGTGGGGCTGTCCAGTGTCACGTTTCAGCACGAGCCATCCAGGGCCAGGTACCCTCACGGAAGGTGCAGGGATGTAAAAGGTTAATTTTTATTTAATTCCGTGCAGAGAAACCTCCCCACGGTGTCCCCGGTGGGGTGGGGAGGGCGGGGGCTGCAGATAATGCTGACTGGTGGCTGGTGACTGGTGTAACTGGGGAAGGTGCTGGTTTGCTCTGGGATGATGGGAGAGGTGTGAGATCCCTGAAAACTATGGATTTATGAGTGGGGATGTTGAGCTGAAAGGCGCTGGGCAGCACCGAGGGCTCAGCCTGGAGGTGGGGAGCCTTTGGTGCTCTCACCCTTCATCCCTAAAGGACCAGACCTGCCTGTCCCCAGCCTGGAGAGCACCTGGGGTGACTGGGAAAGGCAAGGAAGGACAGAGGGAGGCCCTTGGTGGTGACAGGCTGCAATCACAGATATCCATGGGGTTTCTGCCTGTTCACACACCCTTCACAGAGGTTAGAAAAATCCCCTATTGGGAACAGTTCCTCCATCCCTGCCGAGCTGGGGAACATTAAGTAGGTGATAATAAGTGGTCCCTGAGTGGGAGGGCCTGCTCTCCTCTAGAAAGTGCTACTCCAGACAATTTATCATTCAAACAAAGAGGGGGGAAAAGGGTTAAACACTGCCTGGCCTGCCCTGCCAGCGGTGGCTTTGGTTATCTGCAGCATGGCTGCAGGGCTACATGGTGCCTGTACATGTTCGGGGATCAGGAGTTAAGTGTTTAAATGATAAGTGATATCTTAAAAACATAAGTTTAGCAATGAATCTTTACCGACAATACTATACTATTAGTTAATAGGCAGAATTAACTCACTGGCCTGGGGCCAAGCCCGTCACAGCCAGAGCCAGAACAGCTGAAGCTGCTTTTCACTTGGGTTTTGCTTTTATGGGATTTTCTGCTGCAGGGAGACTCCAATTTCTGTAAAAATGTGCTCGTGTTTTCCTCCTCCCAACCTGCCCCTGGAAGCTTGAGGTTCCTTGGAGCCCAAGGGATTCAGCCAGGAGCTGGAAAGCTTTCCTCTTGCATGCAGAGGAGTGACCAAGGGTGCCAGTTCAGACCAAGGATGCTGATTCTCTGCAGGGCACCTCTCAGTGGCCCTGGACCAGCTCCATATCTGCTCTTGGTGGGACTTTACAAGCGGATTTACTCTTGGTGCCAGCATGGGATTCACTCCCCATCTCTCCTATCCAAAGAAACCTCCCTCTCCCTCAGCTGGGGCATTGAGACTGACCAAAATTGGACCAAAGAAGCATCTCCTGAGTCTTTCTGGTAGCTGAAGCTCCTTGGAATCACTGACAATGACTGCACTGAGTCTTGAGTCTGTGCCTGACAGCTCTGTCACCCCTTGCTGCTTTCCTTTGTGCCTCCCTTGATTCCCAGCTGTCACCTGCTGCACCTCTTTAACCTCACAGAGGGTGAGAGGGAGCCACCTCCCCCAGGTGGGATGAACCAAGGGCTTCACATGCAAATGACCTTTTTCTTTCTGCATCAGGAACTGAAAATGCATTAAATGTGTCACCATCAAACCGGTTTTAATGTCCCCTAGATGTCATCTCTCCTGGCTCTGTAAGCCCAGGAACCATCTTTTGAGGTGAACCAACATGTGGGTGCAGCTGGAGGGGTGGTTGTCCCATTTTTGTCACCGCCATCAAGGCTGTACCTGATGCTCTCTGCAGCAGGGCTTGAGTGTCCTGTGGCAGTGCTGCGCGAGGGTTATTTGTGTGCAGCAAGGACCAGCAAAATCAGTGTAACTTGACTCCCGAGCTGGCCACATCCAAGCTGCCTGATGGTGGTGGCCCTGTCCATGTGACACAGTCCCAAGGCCACTTGTCACCAGATGGCAGCAAGGAGAGCATCAGCTCACCGTGTGGCTGAGGACAGCAGTGAGGATGCACAGTGGGCTCTGGTCCATGGCCAGCCTCCACTAAAGCCACTAAATCTGGTGCAGAGTGAGTGGAAGATGCAGAGAAGGACATTAGAGGAGGTCTGGAGTCACTTGTCATGGCATGGGGCTTTGTGGCACTTGCTGGTGTGCTCAGATATTGGGGCATGGTGACCAGAGGAGCTTGTGGGATTTGGGTCAGGATGTGGATACTGGTGACAACACCTGCACTGGGAACAGCAAGTTTGTGAGGGTGGCAGTGGAACCTTGGCAAGCCTTCCCATGGATGCCAAAAAGATGCAACAGTCATAGAAAGCCCTTCCTGGGAGCAGAGTGAAGGTGTGAGGTAGGACCGGTGATCACAGTTCATGACAGGCCCTGAAGAGCATCTTCAGGGCACAAACCAGACTCCAAGGAGTGTGTAAGAACTTCAAAGTCAGTGCAGCAGCCAGACAAGTCTGTGTAGTCCAAGGTCCATCTCCATCAGCAACAGCCTAAGGGGGAGCTCAAAAGAGAAGAGAGAAGGTCTCCAGTGACTGTTCCTTGGGAGAAAATCCCCATTGTGTCTGGCAGTGCAGCGCTGGAAAGCTTCAAGAAAATCCTGAGGTGTGGGTGGGCCCTGGCAAATACACAGGGCTGCTGCTCCAGGACTCCAGGTTCCCACTTTGGAGAATTGATGGATCCTTGGGAACACAGCCCTGGGATCTGGGAGGACTGAAATGAGGATATGAGGAGTTTGGATATGGTGAGTGCTCTCAGACATCTGATGGGAAATGGTCCAGAGCAGCAGGGAGTGAGGGGAGGCTGGGAATGGTACAGTGCTGGAATGGTGGGTGACTGCTGGGGATCCTTGGGCTCTTGCCTTGGAGAGGAACACAGCTGAAGGAAGAAGCAGCAAGGCCACTGGCTGTCCTGGCCTTCAGCCTCCTTCCTCAATGCAAGAGTGACCCCCAAAGAGCCTCTAAAGATGAAAGCTTCTCCACACATGATGGAGCTGGGCCACAGGGTTCTCGTGTTGGATGTGGGGCCAGCCTGGATGACCAGCAACATCTGCAGTGACAGGCACTCCCAAAGCAGGTCAGAGTCTGCAGCTGGCCACACTGAGCTGGGGAAGACCACTTGTCTCATCCATGTGGCCAACACCATCACGGAGCTGTGACATTCACTAACCACTCCCTGTGGAATCATTCCCTGTGGTGAGTCAAGGCAGAGAACGCAAGGTGCTCAAGCTGCTGATACAACAAAGGGATAAGGAAGAGCACAGTGGAGCCTAGTCCTTTTTTTCCATGTCCTTCCATGGTGAGCTGAGGGATAGGAATCCATCCTCGAAATCCAGTGAGTCTTCAGCTCCTGGCCTGTGAACCTGGCACAGCTTGTGTAGAGATCCATGTGCAGGGTGTGATCTCCCTAGGAGGATCTTCCAGGACACAAATGCTTCCTGCAGGATGCACCTGAACCCTCTGCCCAACCAGCAGTAATTAGACACAGCTATGGGGGATGAGCAGAGGGCACTGCTGGGTACAATATGGATACTACAGGGGTGAGGAGGAGATGTCAGATACTCCTGGGGCAAAGAGTTCTGGTAGCAGCCATGTGTCACAGATTCACGGAATGGTTTGCGTTGGAAGGGATCTTAAAGACCATCTGGTCCCAACCTCCCCGCCATGTCCTGGAGAGGGTGTGGTGCCCACAGGGCAGATGTGCTTCCCAGGCATCGGGAAAAGTCGGGGCTTGTGGAGTGCTGCGGTGCGGAATTGGAGCTGGGTCTCACCTCGCACCTTCTGGGAAGGTCCTCCTTGACCCCAGCAGTGTCACTGGGCCTTGTGACCAACTCACAACCGCTCCACGTGGGAACTGGGGGAATCCTGTTCTCTCCTCACCGGGGCTGGCTCCAGGGGGACGGGGGAGGAGAAGGGTGCGGGGGCTCAGGGCTGCCCACAACAAGGATTTAGCAACTCCTTGGGGTTTTTGTTTCTTGTTTTTCATCCTGCTGCACGCGTCCCCGTCTCCGGACGGGAATCTCCTCACCCCCCGGCTCCTGCGGGCGGCGGCGGGGGCTCAGCCCCGCGGGAGAGATGCCCGGCCCGCGGTGCGAA
>VWZU01002637.1:24536-69919 GCA_013397095.1 Sterrhoptilus dennistouni
TTGACCACGAGAAGCTGGCGGTGCCAAGCGTGGTGTGGGCAGGGATTGGGGCAACATCTCCACCCCACCCCACTGCTCCTGCTGCCCGAGAGGTGCTGTTGGGTGGTGCTGTGGGTCGGTGGGTGGCTCTCGGGGCTCCTCTGCGTGTTGTTGGAACGTGAGTGACTTGCCCACCATCATGGCAGGAGGAGCGGCGGGCGCTGGACGCACCAGTGCCAAGGGATGGGGAGTGTGTCTAGGCTGGCCAGTGCAGGTGGCGTGTTTCACCCACCTGAGATGGTTGCTCTCAGGTGTGCTCCTCCATGGATAGGGATGCTCCCAGGGAGATGGTCAGTGGGCTTCCAGCGGCCATTCCCAAACCGTGTTGGTTTGGGTTTGGTGTGGTCCCCCCGTGCTCCTGCTGTTGCCTCTTCCCCTGTGTGTGTGTGTATGTGTGTGTCGTGGGACTGTGATTGTCACCCTCAGTGTTGGTGTGGGCAGCCAGCTCCCTAATCCAGCCTTCCAGGAAAAGGCTTCTGGAGAGCTGGCAAGGTGAAAATGTGTGGGATGCAGCTCCTTGGGCGTGCCTCTCCTCCTTCCTTAATGGAACTGCCTCTTCCCACCGCTTTCAGGGTGCCTGGATGTGGTGTCCACCTGCACCTCTGAATGCTCAGGATCCCTTCGGTGTGGATGGATGGACCCAACAGGAGCTGCTGGCCATGGAGGTGGTGGCTGGATCCACCATGTTCCCGAGGCTGCGGGGAACCTCCGTGGTGGCAGTGCCCTCCATCACCAGCCCCAGCGTATTCCCAGGGCCAAAATGGGGGCAGAAAAGCTTGTTCAGGGGAAAACCACAATTCTGGAGGATCCTGCCTCTTGAGTCCTGTTTTCAGCTCTGTCACAGAGCCTTTCTGTACTGCTGGTAATTTCACTTGTCTCCTCTGTGCCTCAGTTTTCCTAATTACAAGGCGTAAAATAATCCGAGCGTCTTTCCCAAGGGAGCCGCGAGGTTTTGTTAATGAACATGACAAAGTGCTTTGGGATCCGTGGTTGAAAGCGCAGCCTTAGTCAGTGCCGTTGTGTGTGGGGTGTTTATTTATCTACATGCTTTATATTTCTCTGTGCGCTATATATTCACTTGCATTTAACAAACCGTAATTAGAAACAAAGCCAATAGGGAAGGAAATATAAACAGGAGTGTGCATGGAAATTGGAAGTTGATTGCTCACTGGCCAGCAGAATGCATGGCTCGGGCTCGGGAGGGAAGGCTGTTTGGTTAAAACCGGCTCTGTTAAAAGGAAATGTGAAAAGAACGTAAAACATAAATCAATATGGAAAACAGGGAGGTGGATGACAACGTACATAAAGCAGAGGTTAGGAATTGCCTATAGTTGTGAAGGTGGTTGGAAGGTAATGTGTCTGCAGCTGAGAAAGTTCAGGCTTCTCAAAGGAAAGTTTTTTGTGTGTTTTTCAAAAAAAAAAAAGCCCAAAACCCAAACCAGAAAGTCACGAACAAAGGAGTCCTGGAAGTGTCTGGATCCCACACCGGTTGGTAACGCCGCTATCGCTAACGGCCCTGCTTTGTATTCCTGCTGCGTAGGCTGCGCGCCGATCGCAGGACTGACGCTCCTGAGGTATTTTGGGGGGAGCTGGGAAGGACACGGAGGTATTTTAAAATCAACAGCCTGCCTAACTCGTGTGCCAGGAGGGAAAACCAGCCCGATGGTGCTCCTCACCCCGCTGGAGTTAACTTTTCACAAACCTTGCGGCGCTGGCAAGCTTCCCGAGGGCTGGAGGAGGGCCAGCCCCGTGCCAAAAATGAGAAAGGAGACAGGAGATGGCCCTGCTATCAGTGAGGGTGTGGGCAGCACGGAGGCAGCGACAGCCTCCAATGGGCGGTGGAGAATTGCCCAGCGTGAGTTTTGCTGGGAAACAGGATCATGGGTGAGGAGATTCGGTTTGGAGCATCAACTGTGCCAAGCAGTCCTAATCCTGAGCCCAGTCCTGGGCTTGGGCAGGGATGCTGGGGCAGGAGGGCTGTATCCTCTCCTGGGGTGGGTATTCCCAGGGCTGAGGTGCTGGACACAGACATCCCTGCCCATCCTCCAAGCAAACTGGAGACAGGACTTCAGTGCTTCTGTGTATTTAACAGTGAATTGTAATATACATCATATTTACGGCACTCTCAGACACATGCTGGGATTGTCTGGGGGTCCTGTGCAGGGCCAGGATTTGGACTGGATGATTCTTGTGGGCTCCTTCCAACTTGGGGTATTCTGTGATTCTGTAGTATCCAGTCTATTTAATTTCACTCAAGTTGTAACATACTGCAGTGTTAAAACACAGTCTCTTCTCCTGTTCCTATGCTGAGCCCCTCCACATGGGGTGGGGGGAGATGCCAGGGACACAGGGTTGGTTTGGGCCTTTGTGTATCCATTTTTTTGGTCTCCATGAGGAAGCCTTGAGCCATCCCTTCAGGGTTATGGTCACATCAGAGCACTGCTCTGACCTTGGTGCCCCATGGAGGTGGATGTTCCAGGTGTGCCAGGACCATGGGAGCTGCAGGAGTCTCCCAGCAAGGGATGTGGCAGAGCAGCAGGTCTGGGGGAAAACACAGCATCTGTCAAGAGCTGATCCTTCCTGTGAGCTTGAGCTCCAGAACTGCAAACACTCTCCTAAGACGGGGAGGGGAGCAAATGGTTTGGGACAAGTGGGAATGAGGAGCAGAGCAGAGCCTGTGGTTTTGGTCTGGCCCCGTTCCCCTCCCCTCCATTTCCTGGGTTAATTTTTGACAAGGCACATTCCTTGCACCCACCTGCCCTTTGCATTATGGGGGCAGCAAAAGGGAAAGCTCTTTTTGGAGACCAAATAAATCGGTGCCACATTTAAACCTCCACGTTGCTGCCCTTGCTGCTCTGTTCTGTGGCTTTTCCAGGCGGGAGCAGCAGTCCTCTTAATCCCTGCTGACTTTCCAGCTTCTCTGGGTGACAAAAGCATAGGGAGGAGATACTGTAGGGGACAAGGGCTCGGGGTTGGTGTGGCCACTGATGTCCCCCGGGTCACAGAGGGTGTGAAGGGGACCTGGCTGTGCCTCGGGAGTGCTGCTGAGGGGTTTGGGGCTATCCCCAGGGATGGGAGCAGCAGTCCCCTTGGGGGCAGGCTAAGGACCTGCCTGCATTAGTCAGGGCCCTTTGTGTGCACATACCTGAGCTGCTGGAAAGAGGGGTGGGCGCTCAGAAAAGTGCCCGAGGAGCTGGGTAAATAGTGCAGGCCGTGACAGCTCCCAAAGCCTGAGCGCTCTGGGGAGAGGGATGAACAAGAGCCTGACCCTCCACTGCTGCCCCAAAACGTGCCTGCTCCCCACACACCAGCCCTGGTGGGATGGTAATGAGGGCTAGTAGTGAGTAATGGGATAGCAATGAGTAATGGGATAGTAATGGACGTGGCTCTGGCTGGGAGTGGGGTTCCCATCCTGCAGAAATCCCATTTTTACCGAGGAAGAGCCTTGTCAGCTCCCACCCTGGTTTGCAATCCCTCCCTTACTGGTTTACAGAGAGGCTGGGGTGAAGCACAGCTGCCAACTGGATCTGGTTGGGATGGGGGGAGTGGGGAGATCCTCAGAGGCAAAAGTTCAGCCGTTAGATAAGGGAAAGGATGGGGCCTCCTGTGATAAGGGGCTGGGCGGGAGGGAGAGGCAGTGCTGGGGGTTCCAAGGGGCTCAGCCCTGCCTGTACCCAGGGATTCAGGGATGCAGGGGGATCACTGGGAATGCTGCAGGTGGGCAGGGACCCCTCGGAGGCCAGGTGACAGCAGGAGGGAGGAGAGGTGGCTGGAGATGTGCAGGAATATGTTGTTAATGTCTTTATATCAATGTCAGACGTTTCAGGAAGGCGCTGGAGAGGTGGCAGGTTGTGCCAGGGTGCAGACACAGGGGTGGCTGTGCAGGGCATGGCAGCCCCCTGAGATAATCAGGATGAGGGACAGGAGTAGTGAGGATCATGCTGTGCTGTTCACCCCTCCATGAATTTCCTTGCTTGGGATGAAGGGAGCAGTCTCAGGTCTGACAGGAAGCGTAGCACTGATTGCCAAGCATTAAAGGGAGATGGAGCAGGCCATGAGGGCAGAAAACACAACTGTAATTGGGGCTGGTCTGTGCCTCCCTAAATGTCACATTCAGAAATGATAGTTTTAGTGGCTCAGAACAGTTGTGGTTCTTTGGAGAGCTCACAGGAGGAAGAATTCTGGATTTAGACCTGAGCAACCACACACAAGACATTAGATCTGCTTCATCCTCCCAAAGGGCATGAGAAGGGGCTGGGGAGCTCCAAAAGTTGGTGAAACTTTAGTTGATCCAAATAAATGATGTTCTTTCCACCTTACCTCTCTCAAACCATGGCATCCATAAAGCAACCAGCACTTAAAAACACCACAGATCATAGTAATGATCTGTGAGTAAAGCAAAGTGAAGGAGCTGGCTGAAGGGAGAAGCTAAAGTAGGAAAATACTTACCCATAATGTAGGAAATTTAATTAAACCTCAGAATAAATTCATGCAGCCACTTAACATGTGCTTCCTAAAAATAACCAAAAACCAACCAAACTTGATTAAATGGCAAATTGGAGGAGGTCATTGGAGGTAAAAAAATGTTCTTCACAAAGTGGAAATGGTATCTAAAAGGAGAAAATAGAAAAAAACCCAGAAACTGTGGTCTGGTGAATGTGAAGCCATATAAGGCAGGCTGAGAGGAGTTTGAAAAATAACTTTAGAGAAGAAATTGTTTATCCTCCAAGTTTCCCCTCAACAAATGCGTATTGGGAAGTTAAATGTGCAGGATGGGGCCCTTGGGGAGGAGGGGGATGACTTCAGTGTCACCCCAAAGTGGCCAAAGGGAGCTTTGCTTCCCAGGGCAGGGCTGGGAGACTGTTCTGAAGTGATGGCAGGAGAACTCGCATTTTACAATAAGTCAATAAAATGAATATTTGAGCCAGAGTAAACGGGACGAGCATCCTTTAAGAAGATCTCCCTGGGTGATCCAGGAAACTCCAGAGAAGTAATTTTAGAGGAAGGGCTCTCTTATGGATTAAAATCTGCTTAAAGAAGGGGAAACAAAGAGTCAGTTTTCCCACTGGACGGGGTCAGCGTGAGGCTTGTGCTGGGTGATGTATTCATAAAGTAGAGAGGGGTGGGAATGGGGAGGCAAAGAGTGTTTGCAGATTATACAAAATTATTCAGGATGATAAAAACAACAGTTGTCTTGAAAATATTGCAAAAGACTCTCATGACACTGGATAGCTGGGCTATAAAGTGGCAGATTAAATGTAGTCAGGGATGAATGAAAAGGGATTCACATGGAAAAAATTACCCTAAACCCATGCATGCACAGTGGCAGTCTTTAAATTACTTATTAGCATTTTGAGAAAGAGATCTTAAAGTCATTGTGGATGGCTCTTTGAAAGCATCAGCTCTGAACTGGGAAAAGGAGTGAAGATGCTTGTACAGGAGGAGCCCAGGGGAGGGGGGCTCCGGGAAAGATGCAGCTTGGGGAGGGAGGGGGCACAGAGGTGCATTGGACTGTGGGAGGTGCAAAGAAGAGGGTGATGAAAGGGTGATGATCCTTTATTTTTTTTTTTTTTTCCCTCTTTCTGGAGTTCTCAAGCAGATGGAGGGTGGAGGCAGGGCAGGGTGAAGCCCAGCCCTCCCCCATCCTGGGTACCAGGGCATGGGGTACCCGTGGTTGTGGTGTGCTCCCTGAGCATCCTGCTGCACTGCTGGGAGTGGGCTGGAGACCAGGAGCCCCTTTGGCTCAGCCTGCCATGGCAGGTGTGGTATTTGCAAGGAAGCAGGGAAAGGTGCCTTCTCTGGGCTCCCACACTGAATGTCCTGCTGGCCCCCAGCTCACACTTTGGCTTTCAAGATCATCTGCAGCTTCCAGGGCAAACTGCTGGGGATGTCCACATCTCTCTGGGTGCTCATGGCCGTGGTGAACCCTCTGTGTCTGGGAACACCTTTAACCCTCCACAGGCTCTTGATTTTGGCTGGATGGCCAAGCAAGGGGAGGGTCCCTTGGCTGTTGGTGCTTGCCTTCCCCTCCTTGGAGTTTCAGAGGCCAAGAGCATCTGGTTGGAACTAGGGAGGAGAGGAGCTTCCCTGAGCCCTGGGCTCACTTTGGGGGAGCTGGTGGCTGGGTTAGGGGAGGTGCTTTGGCCCTTGCCCAACAGCTGAGGAGGTTGGAGATGGTGAATGTGGCCAAGCTGTGTCAACCTCCCTGGGCAGAGGGGACACCTTGGGTTGTGTGAGTGTCCCTGGGCAGAGGGGACACTGTGAGCCATGTGAACCTCCCTGGGCAGAGGGGACACCTTGGGTTGTGTGAGGGTCCCTGGGCAGAGGGGACACTGTGAGCCATGTGAACCTCCCTGGGCAGAGGGGACACCTTGGGTTGTGTGAGTGTCCCTGGGCAGAGGGGACACTGTGAGCCATGTGAACCTCCCTGGGCAGAGGGGGCACCTTGAGCCACCTCAGGCTGGTGCTCCCAGGGCCAGACAAAGGGAACAATGGGCTGGGCTCCTGGATGGAGCTGGTGTCATCGTTCCCTGATGTTGGGTCCCATCCCTTGCAGGTCACTGTCCCCAGGTGATGCCTCTGTGAGTTTGGTTTCAAGCCTTTCTCGTGAGATCCATCATTCTTGCAGGCTTTGCCTTGGCAGTAGACTTTTGGGTGGGAGTAATGCCCCAGGAGGGGAGGTTGGTCCTGGAATCACAGAATCATTGCCTGGTTTGGGTTGGAAGGGACCTTAAAGCTCATCCAGTTCCACTCCTACCATGGGCAGGAACACCTCCCACTATCCCAGGGTGCTCAAAGCCCTGTCCAACCTGGCCTTGGACACTGCCAGGGATGGGGCAGCCACAGCTTCTCTGGACAGCCTCTGTCAGGGCCCCAACATCCTCTCAGAGAGGAATATTTTCCTGATATTCAGTCTAACCCTGCCCTCTGTCAGTGGGCAACCATTCCTCATTGTCCTGTCACTCCATCCCTTGACCAAAGCCCTTCTCCAGCTCTCTTGGAGCCCCTTTAGGCACTGGCAGGCTGCAATAAAGTCACCATGGAATTATGAGATGTGTCCAAAGCAGCTGTTTATGGTCTTGAAGGAGAGCTGGGAGTGCTCTGGTCTGCCAAATGCCCGTGCAGCTGGTTTGAGGTGAGGTGTGGCAGAAAGTCTGCTGAGGATCAGCACTGGGCCACCCAAATCAGCTGGGTGGTGTGGAGGGGAGGTCAGAGAAACCCTGGGCCATCAGCAGGAGGTTAGTGCTGGCCAGGCAGCCCCCAGGCAGGCAGGGCACAGCACGAGCTGGGCTGGAGCCCGTGGGGGTCACATCTCGCCGTGCCGAGGTTACGATCGCGTTTCACGATTTGCTTTGCTGGTAATCCCGTTTCCAGGCTCCACAACTGTGGCTCAGAAACCTTCACCGGGAGCCTCACTTCATAAATCTTGGCCTTGTTTTACTTTTAAGCCCGTCTGGTATCAGGGGACAGAGTGAGCAGGAGAAATGCGTGACCCGGGAGCAGCGTGGATGGAGTGAAACAAGATGTCCAGGCTTGGTGGAGCCTGCAGGGATGGGGCTGGCCAGGCTGCAGGGAGGTAACTCAGGCAAGCCAGCCTTGGGAAAGCATTTCCTGTGGATCTCTTCTGAGGGATCTCTCCTGCAGGATCCCAGGCTGCTTGCAGAGTGCCCTTGCAGGTGTCTCAGCACTGGTTCCGTGTCTCCAGCCTTTGCATGCATGTTGTGACACCTTGGTGGTAAATGGGAGCTCCCTGAGCTCCCTGTGGCTCCCTGGGCATTGCTCTGGGAGGGAAAGTGAGCTGAGGATGTTGTATTTTTATTGCCTGGGGAGCAGAGAGCAGCTGGTGCCTGGATGTGGGGAATGGCTGGTGGCAGATATTGATCACTCAGTGCTGGAGTGTGCTGAGAGGTGGGATGGAGGTGTCAGCTCCCCCAGACTGGCTACTGGCAAGGGGCACTGAGGGGTTGGGTCAGGCAGAGCAGAGCAGCCCCACCAGGGATAGTTTCCAGCCATGGAAATAGCTGCAAATGCATGGATGGGCAAATGCATTCCCCAGGCAGAGCCTGCAGTTGCCCTGTCCACTCCCTGTAAATGTTCAAGGCCAAGCTGGACAGGGCTTGGAGCAATCTGGCCTGGTGGAAGCTGTCCCTGCCCATGGCAGGGGTTGAAAGGAGATGGTCTTTAAAGTCCTTTCCAACCCAAACCATCCTGTGATTCGATGAGACTTGGAGAAAGCCCCACTTGTTCTGCCTGCCTTGCAGGGGAGGCTGGGGAAGGGTAAACTCAGGAGTGTGTGTGATCCTTGTGGAAATTTGACACAGACTCACAGCACAGCAGGGGCTGCCATGGGCTGGAGGGGACACAGTGCCCAGCACCTCCAGGACGTGTCCCTGTCCCCTGTCACCTTTGGTGAACCTCTGAGAGTCTGGACAGCTGCAGAGCAGTCGGGAGCAGGGCGGGCATGGGGAAGGTGCTAATTAGGATGTTGGCAGCATTAGCAGGGGTTGGTGTCTGGCTGGTGGGAGGTGTTGAAGAGGCAGTGTGGGCTCTGCTCTGTGTCAGGCTCGGTGCAGAGCTCAGGGTAGCAGGCTGCTCACAAGTCTGCAGGGGGGACCAGGCCAGCTCAGGGATGATGGAGCCATCCAGGGTAGGTGGGTGCTGCTTTGAGCCCACCTGGGTGAGAATCATGATGTGGCTTTGTCCTGGGGCTGCTGGGAGCATCCCCAGTGATGGGGAGCTGCCTGTTTCCTGTGGCTGTGCTGCTGCTGCACAGAACCAGCCCTGATACACCTGCTTTTCTTCTTTTGGCTCCTCACCTCTCTTTTTCTAAGGCTGTAGGTGAAATAGAGAGTAGAGGAGCTGCTGACATCGCTTTTGGGATTTTTTTTTTCTTTTTTTTTGATCTGATGTCAAATTTCTGCCATCACATTGAATAGCTGCCATGAGATTTTGGTGTGACTGACACCTGTTCTGGCTTCAGAGCAGCAGCTTTTGATACAGACAAATCCTCTGGAAATGCTGAATTTGCTGTCAGCTGCTCCCATGTCTCTCCTGGCCCCTGTTCCCAGCTTTAGCTCAGCCTTGCACCACTCAGGAGGTCGCTGATGCTCTGAGCACTGGCTGGGGGCATCTCTTGAGTTCATGGTGTGTGGGACAGGCAGAAGGTGCAGACCTCTGCAGGTGAGGCTTTGCCAGCCTGGTCCCTCTGGGCTGCAGAGCCAGTGGCTGTCCCCATCCAGCAGGACACAGCTCCTGGCTGTGCACATGGCAGGAAAATGGGCACAAGCCAAAAGCTGAGCGAGCCAAGGCGACGGTTGTGGCGTTCCCTTTGATCTCTGGCTGTTCCGGGAGCCCATCCTGCCTTATCTGGGGGGTTGGGGGTGAAGTTCACTCTCTCCAGGCTGGGTCCCACAGGACTTCTGCCTTCTCCCATTTTCCGTTGGTCCCTGCCTGAGAAAAGGTGGGGCTGCAGGGAGGGGAGCTGGATTCTGGACTGGAAAGTGAGGGATGTGTAGGGGACACTGCCAGGGGCTGTGGTGGGTTTGGGAGTAGCACATTTGGGACCAGTGGAGCCCAGACATCCCTGTGGTGTCCTGGATGGGATGGCAGGGGCTGCCCATGGGGTTTTGTGACCAAGCAGGTCACCCTCCGGCAGAAACCTTGCCTTGTAATTTGGGTGGCCTAAATATGACCTGAGCTCCTGCTTGTGGGTGCCGAGCCCTTGGAAAGCTGACCTGGTGTTTTACTGGATGTTTGGGAGGTCCTCTGTGTGTGGGCTTCAGAGGGAGAAGGGAAAAAAATGGGATTTGTGAGGTCAGCCCTGGGTGTGTCACCCACCAGCCCTGAAGTGCTCAGTGGCCACAGGGGTGGAGAAGGGCTCAGTCCCCCCTGGATCTGCTGGGGATGGCAGCAGGTGGTGGAGCTGTGGTGGTGTACCCACCCTGTGTGTCACCATCAAGGTGCCCGTTTGCCTGGTGGTGTGTTGGGGTCTGTGCTTGGAGAGGAGCCCTGTGAGTGCACAGGTTTAGGTGATGAAAATGCCCTGCAGCCTCCTTCCCTTTGGTGGCAGGAATGTGCCACGCACTCGCCCAGGGCTAGAATAAACCTGCTGCCCAAGTCCCATCCCAGAGAAAAAGCCTGAGGAGAACACATTCCTCTCCTGGCTGCTGTGGTGGGGATGCTCAGTGAGGGGCTCTGGTGGTGCTGGTGGTTTTTGTTCAGTGCAGAAGTCAATGCTCTGCTGTTGTTCTTGCTCCAGAGCTCTTGAGAGGGCTGTGGGCTAACGTGGGTGGTGAGAGCCCACCTAGGGTGGGTGTGTGGTGGCCATGAGGGAGACAATGCATCACATCAGGGAGGTGTCATGAGGGTGAACAGACAGACTGATGGATGAGTCAACAGAGCCAAAAAATAAAAATAAGAAAAAGGCAAACCTGGCTTCTCTTCCAATTCTATAAAAATAAAACAAAGCAGACTTCATGCTCGCATTGCCTGAAGAAATCCCACCCACCAGGGGAGACTCTGCTGGTCCACATCAAGTGATCACACTCTGACAATGCACACACATCCCCTGTGCTCTCCTCATCAATCTGCCCTTGCCCCACAGCCCCCCTGGCTTTTTGCTCCCCTTTCCAGTTAAGAAGAGTGTCTGGAGCAGGGCCTGGCTTTGCTGCACCTGCCTGTCCTCCAGCACAGGGTTGGTGTGACCCTGGGCCAAGCCTGGGCTCAGATTTCCCGCCCTTCCAATCTCTCCTCCTCCTCCAAGTCTTTGTTTCCCTCTTAGACAGTTAAATTTGCACTCCCTTCAGGTGGTTTGGCCCCAGTGGGGTTGGTTTCCTGGGTCAATGTCTGCTGGAATGTTTGGATGTCCTCTCCCAGAGAGGACTTTGCCCCTGCTGGGGACTGTGGTCTCAGCTACAGCCGTGGAGCATCAGCCTGGTAGGGGGGGGAGGCATCCACAGCTTGGAGCATCTCAGTTTAGTGAGGCTGGCTCAAAATCAAGTGTTTTAACCAGGCAGCAAATGTTGCAGTGGGATTTCTCCAGTGTTATAGGAGGGTGGTGGAGGGCTCTGTGCTCATCCTGGGGCTGCTTCTGGGAGAGGAAGACATTGAAGCCTGCTACTGAGAGCATGGTTTTGTTGCATCTCCTGCACACAGACCAAGTCCTGTAGGGGTTCTTGACCTTTTCCCTGGTCCTTGCTGCAGCTGGAGTAAATATTCACTAGACATGTTTTATTTCGGTGTCTCAGGCTCACCAGGCCAGTGGGATGGAGATGCCCCACAGTGGGGCTCGCCAGCCTGTAATACTTGGAGCACTTCTGCTGCCTGCATTTGCATGGCTCTGGTGTGGATGAGACATGCTGGTCTCCATGGTTTTATGTGCCATGGGACCGTGCCAACAGTTTAATCACAGCTGAACCCTCGCAGAGCAGCATAAAAAATGTTGTAGTTGGGATTAGGTTACCCATCCTTCCTATAAAAGACTCTATAAACAGTCCATCAAGGCCCAGCATTCCTGTGTTGGCTGTGAGGTCCTTCTCACTTAATGGATCTGGCATTTGCTTTGACTAAGCCTTTTTTGGGGGGGAGGCAGTGATATAAAGCAGCCCCCAAAGAATGGGTTTTCAGCTTGCTTTGGTGGGGGCACCCAACTGGGCTGGCTTGGCAGAGGCGGTGTTGGATGTCAGAGGATCTGCCTGGGGGGCAGCGGGTGAGAGGCAGCCGTGACAAGCCCGGGAGGCAGTGACAACAGCAGCTGCTCCCTCTCCATCACTCAGGGCTTTCTCCATAGGGATTTGCTGTTTGCTGGGGTATCTGAGAATTTTCCCTAGTCTTGGGGCAGGGAAGGACGTGGGACTCCCTCTCCCACCGCCCAGCACACTTCAGAGCTGTCTTGTCTCTGCTGTAGCTGAGGAATGCTGCAGAGTTAAAGCTTTCCCAAGCCTTCTAAAAACCCAAAGCTCAGTCTAGGGTCCAAGTGGTCTCTTTGTAGCTACAGATGTGCTCCCAACCTTCCCCTCCACCTTCCTCACCTTGCCCTTCACATGTGATGCCAGCCATGGAAGGGCTCCAAGTCTAACACCATCCATGGGACTTTATTGAGGTCTTTGAGTTTTGTTCATCCTTTGGGGAGCCAGAGGGGCAGGGAATGGATGGATACCCAGGTGGGAGACTTCAGTGGTGCCGTGGGTTTTCCTTATCCTGGTTGTTGTGTTGTTGAGGCAGGTGTGCACACCTTGGTCATTCCTTGGGGCTGCTGATGTGTGGGACAATGTAGGTGCTCGTGCCTGAGACATTCATCTCTCTCCTGGAAACCTTAAAGCCGTAGTTCTGCTCCAGCTCTCCCAGCAATGTAGGGAAGGAAGAGCCCTAACCCTGCTGGCTGCCAGGAGGTCCCAGCTGTGGTGGCAGTGCTGTGGGTGACACCTGCCTGCCTGGAAAGGGACTGAAGCCATCCTGTTGTTTCCTACACAGCAAACATCTGTCAGATGGGAGCTGCATCTGTGCTGTGGTGCCAGAGCTGGGCACAAGGGGCAGTCCCTGATCAGTGCCACCGTGTTACTGGGACCATCTGGAGCTTTTCCGGGCTGGAAACATCTGTTGAGCCACACCAGCTCCAGGGGCAGTTGCTGGAGGAGACCAGGCTTTCCAGTGCTTTTCACCACTGAGTTTAATTCATTTTAAGGTTTTTACCTCCCTAAATTTTCTACCAAGATGGTTTGAACAATTTAATCATTATCACAAAAAATGGGATTGCTAATACCAGCTGGAAGCAGCCCCCTCCCTGGGTGTCCTGCTGAGGGCAGCTCAGCTCACCTGCCTGACTGGCTGCTCTTGATCATCAGCCTGTCCTCAGAGGCCCTTTTCTCTCTGTCCTTACTATCTGGAGAAAATTAACAGCTGCATTAAAGTGGGAGCATTATTTTTTCATATGGTGAATGCCAAGGGAGGTGAATCCCATATCCTTCACTTGAGAATGCTCTGCCAGGCTGCAAACCCACCTGAGCAGTGCTTTCCTTCATCCCTCTCCCTCGTGCTGACTAAGGCTTTGTTACAGCTAACCTATTAGCTAGATGAGATAAATCTGGCCATAACAAACCCAATTTAGCTAACCTGGCTTGTTCTACAAGTCCTTGCGTGAATAAGAGGACTCATACAGAGAGCTTAGCCAGTCATGGTCAGTCCAAAAAGCAGACACTGGTAGGATATCACTGGTCGAGGAGCTGGGCAGGGCTGAGGCTCAGAGCAATGAGTGTTTAGAGCTGGGAGTTTTGAACTTCCTGTATAAGAGAGTTCTGAACAATAAAACAGGTTGTTTGTCTCATGATCAAGAGGACTCAAGTCGTGTTTTCTGTCTCCAGCCAACGACCCCTCATGTAACAATGCCCAGGGGTGCAGTTCTGAGCTCACAGTCAGTGCCACTCAGCTCTGCACAGAGCAGGGACACAAAACAAATCCTTTTCCTGCTGCACACCAAGGACAACTTTCAGGCCCAAAAGCACAAACAAGGGTGGCTGAAGGGAGGAACAAGAAGGATGGGACCTCACAGCCTGAAGCTGGAATTGGACAATTAAACCCCAATATGCAAATGGACCAAAATTTAGAAAAGTGTGAGACCTCATGACCAGTCAGCCATTGTGTGACCATTCTTAGTCCACCTTGGGTGTAGCCCTGGTCAGGCCCTGTCCTGCCCAAGGTGTATCCTGGAGGCCTTTCAATAAATCCCTACTTTATTCTCCAGCTCTGTCCAGTCTCTGTTCCAGGTCAGCCTTCCCAAGGCATCACAGGGCTGGTTCCTGTGGAGCCCACTAAAACCCAGCACTGGGAACTATTGCTTGGAACCTTCCACCTAATCAGTTCTTAACCCCCTTTTGAGCATGTTTTTTTTTATCTGGAGTACAGGCAGTGGCTCTGTTCCCCAGGCTGCCCTCACATCTCCTGATTCCAGCACTCAGACACTCCCCTGCCTTTACACGGCTCCTCTCTCCATCAGACTTGTAATCTCAGTGAAGAATGAAATCAGATTTGTTTGACAAGACCTGTTTCTTGTAGAAGTATGTTGACTGGTGCTAATTATACTCCTGTTCTTTAATTCTTTATGATTGGGATTACATCAGCTTTTTCATTATTTCCCCAGAAGTGATTTCAAACCGAGCAAGACCTTGAGTGCCTGCCATTCCCTCACGTTGTAATCCTGGTGCATCCACTAGACGTGATCCTTCTGCTCTGAGATGCTCTGCATTAGTGTCTTCAAGGACTTCCCAGCTTTCTTCTTCTCCAGGCATCTCCTCATGGGCTCTTGCTCGTTAAGTCTTGGAGTCTCTTGGGTCTGTCACTGTGAAACGTGGTGGATTTTGTTAGTTCCCTCTCTTTTGTGGTGGTTTAACCCCAGCTGGCAGCTCATCCCCACACAGATCTAATACACAGGTGGCTTTCCCTGGCACAGGCTGCCCAGGGCAGTGGTGTGGTCACCATCCCTGGAAGGGCTCAAAGGAGTGTGCGTGTGGCACATGGGGACATGGGTTAGGGGGGAACTTGGCTGTACTGGGTTAGTGGTTGGAGTTGATGATCTTGGAGGGTTTTTCCAGCCCTGGTGATTCTCTTATCCCTTAGTCTATGGGATTTACAATTCTGTAAATTGTCCAGAAAATGTTCACAATTGTCCAGAAAATGTCCACTGAATTAATGAGGTCTGTGACATTGAGCTCCATCTATTGTGGTGGTCACTCAGACAGGAGAGGTAACAGGGGGAGTTGTGATACTCTCTGGAAACAGTGCTGGAAAGAGCCACCCAGCTTTGTTCCACTGCCCAGTTACTCCTGCAAACCTTGACCAACACAGGAACCAGGCTGTGAAGTTTTCTTGTGGTTTTCTCCCAGTCTGACAGTGGCTTGTTCCAGGATTCGATTTTTCATGTCCGTTGTGAAGGTGTCATGCAGGAATTTGATGTGGTCGTGGTTCCTTGGGCTTGTTTATGGAAGTGTCATCACTGAAATGGCCAGAAATAAAGATAAACGATGGCTGGGGCTGTGCCCACCTCCACAAGGCCATTGTGCAGAAAACAGCCGAGGTCTTTGGGCACCTCTGTCAAATCTGTTCCAAAGTCTCAGTTATTTGCTAAAAGCTCGGAAACATGTGTGATTTTTAAAGGAATTACAGCCAGACGTTCCCTGGCTCGTTAGTTATGTATGAGCTAAGGAATCCTGGTGCACTCAGGGGAGGAAGCAGCCCTGTCCTCTGGAGGGCTGTGGAATAACATCCCGCTTTCCTAATAAAGACACAAGCTGGCTGACCACAGCCACCCTTCACACACCGGGAACTGCAGTGAGGGGAGCTCTGGCTGTGTGTAGAGTGAAAAAAACCTGTTAATCACCCTGGGAGTGGAGCAGGACTGAAGCAGGGCTTGAATCAGTGACAGCACCTCCAGCCCTGGGCTATCTCAATGCTTTTCTCTATGAAAATTCTCTATGAATTTTAACATTTTTACTTAGCATTTTTCCTGTTTGCTGAAAAGAACATCATCATAACTTTTTCTTGTCTTCAGATGTGGCTTTTCCAGAGGTTTCCTTTATTCACTTCCTGCCAGTCACAATAAAGTATGGATTGTGCTTATTCTCCTTCCATTTCTCATGCATTGCATTTGTGTGTGTGATTGTCACAAACACTTTGTTCCTCCGAGGCTGGTTTTGGTTGAAGTTGTTGTTTTCCTGGATTGCCTTTATTTATATATATATAGCTTAAACTTTTCTTACTAAATCATAGAATGGTTTGGCTTGAAAGGGACCTTAAAGATCTAGTCCCAGACCCCAGTGGTTTCCATTTGGACTTTTTGCTCCTGTTTCCTGGTTAACTCTGATTGTAAATTTGATGAGATTTTGGAAATTGATACATTTGGATCAACGAGCAAAGCCATTTCAGGTTTGGCCTGTTCTCCTTGTAGCCCACACACACACTGGGGTCATCAGTGCTGGGGCAACTCCACACTTCCAGTTCAGTGATTCAGCCCTTGTTCCGTGTCATTATCAGGTCCAAAATTGGAGACCTCAGGGTCTTTAATGTACTTTGTGCATTAAAATTATGTAATGAGCCTGTCCTCGGTGCTGGCAGGGTGTGATGCAGGGGAGCAGTGACAGATATTGACAGGTAGCAGTGTCTGCAGGCAGGGGAGAGGCAGAAATGTGGTGGTGAGAGCTGGGTCATCACGTGTTGGCTTTCCATCATGTGTGTCATTGCACAGCCTGACAGGCATGTCCTGAGCGTGTTTTGATTTATACTGGTGCACTGGGGGCTCAGCTGAACCAGTGTGAACTGAGGGGTCTTCTCCAGCATCCTCTCCTGCTGAGCTTCCCAATTCACAGAATCCCAGAATCACTGAGGTTGGAAAACCCCTCCAGATCACCAAACTCAATCATTAACCCACTTCTGCCGTGTTCACCACTAACCCATGTCCCCTGGTGCCACATCCGTGTGGTTTTTGAACACTTCTGGGGTGGTGACTCCACCACTGCCCTGGGCAGCCTGTGCCAATGTGTGATCACCCTTTTCATAAAGAAATTTTCCCAGTACTCAGCCTGACCCTCCACTGGCACAACCTGAGGTTGTTTCCTCTCCTCCTGTCCCTGTTCCCTGGGAGCAGAGCCCGACCCCCCCGGCTGTCCCCTCCTGTCAGGGAGTTGTGCAGAGCCACAAGGTCCCCCCTGAGCCTCCTTTTCTCCAGGCTGAGCCCCTTCCCAGCTCCCTCAGCTGCTCCAGGCCTGTGTAGAGCAGTCCCAGCTGATGTATTGATGTACCAGTGATGGTGCGGGGGGATCCCATCCTTTGCAGGGAGCTGGAGGAGACCTGCTGTGGGGTGGTGGCAGTGCAGTTGCTGTGGCAGCTCAGCCAGGCATGTGGTCACTCTGCACTCCTCTCTCCTGGCTCTCACCATCCTCCTCCTCAGGAGCCCTGCCCAGATTTCCTGCTGAAATGGAGAGGGGAGTCCAGGACTTCCTCAGCCTCGAGTGAGGCCAGTATCAGATGAGCTAACAGGATGTTTTAGCACTGAGGAAAGACCACTGATGGTGGATTTGAAAGGATGTGCAATGACCTTTGTCAACAGGACTCATGTCCTGCTTGGCTGCTGGAGAAGGACCCACTGCCCTGGCAAAACCAGCCTTCACCTGTGAAGGTGGCACCTGGCAGATATTTGTAGGTGTCTCTTGGTTTTGGGCTGTGCAAGCCCTGCTGCCTCAGCGCTTTGCTGCTGTTTAGGGAGGGACAGTCCTCTTGGCACCACTGAAGGGCGGCTGAGCCTCTGGATTTTCGGGGTGGAATGCCAAGGCACAGACTTGCTTGTGTTCCTGAGCCTGGTGTTAGTCCAGGTAGCCCCTGCCTTCCTCCTGCCTTGCTGGCTTAATGCATCTGCTGGAGTTTTGCTCCAAAACACAGTAGAGAGGAAGCAATGCTAACTTTTCCCCCACCAAAGTTCTGATACTCAACAGATGAACGTCCTGGATTAGGCTGAGGAGAGGTGTTTTTAGTGGATTGTAGAGGCTCCTACATCCTCAGGTAGTTAATGTGTGGATGTGTAGGAATGATGATATTCTCAGCCTGGATTCCCCTTTCTGGGGGCAAAATGTAGAGCTGCAGTTGTAGTTCCATTTGCCAGAAAAAGGGAGCACTGGGTGTTTGAATGAGATAGTGGCTGGGATCCTGCTGTGTCTCACCTTCCAGAAGAGCAAGATTTATCAGCTCCCTCTGTGATCAGAGCAGATGTCCAGCTCTGGTTCCCTGTCCCCAAGTTCCTCCTGCCCCAGCTGTAGCAGTGGTCAAGGTGACTGTGGATTTGGGCAGCCAGTTCCTGTAAACCTGCAGTGCTGGGGATCCCCCAGGTCCCTGGTGTCCAGACTCAGGGCTGGACAGCCCTCCTGGGGCAGGAGTGTCCTAAATCATCTGTTAATATCCAACTGGAACATCCAAAGTCACCATTTATATTTTAAAACAGTCTCTTGTGGGTCAGCATGTCCACCCTGGAGTGACTTGCTGTTCTCATTTTATGGGATGAGTCACTGGTCTTGTTTTATGGGATGAGATCCCATCTACGTAGCTGAGCGTGGGTGAGGGCTGTGTTTTCCCTTCATTACTTCCAGCTTTTTCTTTATGAAATTGCTTCTCTCTGGGAATGGCCATGGTCAGGGTTTAAACCATGGGTTTGGTTCTCATTTTGCCCAGGTGTTGGTGGTACACAAATGACTTTGCCTGGTGGTGCCAATCCCATTTGGCCATGGATCTCCATTGCCCCAGAGATCCTGTCACCAAAGGCTGGGGAAAGGAGAACCTGGGAGGAGGTGGGAGAGGAGCTAATTCAAAAGTTTATTTATCCATAAGGCGTGGCTCACAACCTTTCTGTGTGCACAAACTGTCTGCACACATCCAGAATTCCTCACCAGAACACTACACCAAACACTGGAAACATCAGAGGTTCTGTTCACAAGGGCACAGAGTGACAGGACAAGGGGGAATGGCTTCCCATTGCCAGAAGGGAGGATTAGGTTGGATATTGGGAAGAAATCCTTCAGTGTGAGGGTGGGCAGGCCCTGGCACAGGGTGTCCAGAGAAGCTGTGGCTGCTCCTGGATCCCTGGCAGTGTCCAAGGCCAGGTTGGATGGGGCTTGGAGCAGCCTGGGACAGTGAAAGGTGTCCCTGCCCATAGCAGGGGGTGGAATGGGATGAGCTTTAAGGCTCCTCCAATTCCAAATGATTCTGGGATTCTTTTTCCTTGGAGCAGAGATTTGCAGTCCTACCCCAGCTTCCAAAATCTCCTGACTCAGATGGGGGTGATTATTTGCAAGGTAGCAGAGCTGCCTCCTCCCACGTTCCAGAGCATCTCACACATGGGGGATGTGGCTGTGAATGATGACCAGGTGTGGGAGCAGGTCCATCCCAGCTCTGGGAATGCTCCCCCCATCCCTGCTCCCACCTGGTCCCTCCCTGTTGGCTGCAGCGTGGCCATGAACAGCCTTTTCCTTGTGAAATCAGAGGGATTGCGGGCTGTGAAATACAAATGATTCGTACTAAATGCTGTGTAATGGATTCCACTTGCAGCCTCTGGTGTCTGTGTGTTTCTAATAAAAGTCTGTGGAGCAAGGAGGAGGCTCCCAGATGGCAGGGGTCAGGGTGGAGGGGAGGGTGGCCCAGCCTGCGTGGTCCCCACGGGGCTTTTGGGCATCTGGGCTGTCTCCTGTGAGGTGGAGCTGCTGTTTTGGGAACAGTCATCTCTGCAGCCCCACGGGGTTGTGAACCAAAGGGGAAAAATAAATTCACAGAAATGCTCCCCAAGGGGGGCTGTACTTTCTCTGTGCTACCAGTGGTGATGTGGGGTTCACAGAATCGTGGTTTCCTGAGCTGGGAGGGAACCACAAGAGCATCAAGTCCAACTCCTGGCCCTGCTCAGGACACCCCAGCAATTCCCACCCTGTGCCTGGAGCTCTGGCAGCCTTGGGGCTGTGCTCATTCCCTGGGGAGCCTGTTCAGTGCCCAGCACCCTCTGGGGGAGGAACCTTTTCCTGATATCCAGCCTAAACCTCCCCTGACACAGCCTCAGCCATTCCCTTAGGTTCAGATGTGGGGTTTGGGGGGACAGGGCTGCAACAAGATGTGTTCTGCATCATCATGGGACACCAAGCTGCCCTGAGGATTCAGCTGCAGCTCAGGCTGGCTGTGAGGAAGGGGATTCCATGGAGATGTGGGATGTGCAGGGCTTCAGCCTGGAGAAAAGCATGTGGGCAGCACCTGGTGCTTTCAAAGCAGGGAACAGATGAGTCACCCCCAGAGCTGCTGCAGAGGTAAGCAGGGGGTTCACACCTTTAACGTGCAGTTCTGTAGCATTAGGAGTAAGAAGGGGTTTCCACCGTGCTCCAGCAAGAGATGGATTTACAGGTGTGTCCTGGAGGGGCTAAAAATTGGCTGGTTAGAGGAAAATAATCCAAGTGGCAGATTCCCCTCTTGTACCAGTGTTGGGAGAGCAATAAAGGCCAGAGGGGGTGGGTTGATGACACCTGAGGGAATTCAGCTCATCAGGAAACAGGATGAGTCTGAGTATGGCCATGCTGTGTCTGGGAGCACAGTGTGGTCCTCAGCTATGGGGCATAACCAGGAAATCTCTGGCTCTGAAAACACCTGGGAAATGGGACACTCCTGGAGTGAAGGAGCTGCTCAGGTCCTTGACTGGTGAGCCAGGACAACCCTGCATGTCCTGTCCTTGTGATCCCAAGGCCAGCCCTGGGGGCCTCTGAGATTGTTCCTGGTGTCCACAGCCAAAGGAGAATCAAAATAAAAATAAACCAGTTTAATGGTCATGACTCAAGGTGTGGAATCGTGCCCATTGTTGGCCTTATTCAGGAGACTGAGGAGTGCCTGCTGCCCTGTCTGCTGGTAGGGGCCTGGAGGAAGGACTGTTAGTCGGGAAGGTCTGTTTAATTAGACAGGGCAGGACTCTGTGCCTTAGAAGCCAGACTAATTCAGCCTAGTAGAGGAGCATATTTTTAATAACGTGTCTAATTAACTGTACAGCAGATCACCCAGGGGTGGAGTTGATTCACTATTGCTCGAATCTGTACATCAAAGGTGCCTAATTTCTCATAAACTGGTTTTGAGCCCTGGGGCTCTTCCCTCTGGCTGATGCTCCTCCGTCTCCAGCCATCCCTGGCACGTTCTGGCCAGGCAGAGCCTGGGTGACACCCTCTGCCATGGCCAGGGACACCTTCCACTACACCAGGTTGCTCCAAGGCCTGTCTAACCTGGCCTTGGACACTTCAGGTGGAAGGCTGGAGATACCTGGACACAAGCTGGATCTGGGTTATCCTTCTGGCATCTTCCAACCACATGGATGTTGACAACTATGGAATCACTGGCACTTACCCTGTGCTGCTCCTGGTCCCTCCCCATGGGCACAAACTGGGGCTGGGCCTCTCCATGCTGAGAATTTTAACAGCAGTATTGGCTGCCTCCTTCGGAACATTCACCCTTGCCTGAATAACCCCAGGGAAATCTTTGCAGCAGAGCTGGGCAGGGCCAGAGCAGATGTTCCCCCTTCACCCGTCTGACCTGGGGATCGATGGGGCTGGGAACTGCCTTTGTTCCCTGTCCTTGTGGCTGCCCCTGGCCACAGGGGTTTGGGGCCTGCTGCCCCTGCCTGGAGGTCAGTGCCTGGTGCTCCCCTGCCCTGTAGCACAGAGGGGTAAAGCTGTTTGGTTCATGTGTGTTAGGGGATGCTCAGGGTGGTGTTTTCCAGGGTCTGATGTTTCTCTGCTCTGCAGGGAGCAGAAACATCTTGGTTTGGGGAAGGGGTGGCCAAAGCAAGCACTGCCCTCAGCACTGGGTGGGAATTTGCCAGCCTTGTGCCACCCCTGTAGGGAATGCTGGGGAGGTTCTGCTCAGCTCCATCCCAGTGCTCACAGTACCCACCTGGTTGGTGCTGGCAGAGCTCTTTGGGTGTCCCCTCCTGTCACCTGTGTTTTCTGTAGTGCAATATTTTTGCTCTGCAAGCTTTGTCACACGAGTGACCTTGAGCAAGTCCATGATATCTGCAGGTAAAGAAGTTACCAGGGGTGAAAGGCACCAGGAGTCTGATGGTCTTGTTTCACATCCTCCCAGCTGCTTGGTGCTGGAAGCCAGCTGGCTCTCCAGAGCCATCACAGCTGACTCCTGCAGGGATGCTCTCCCTGCCCCTACCCCTGCACACTGTCCCTGGGATCAGTCCCAGCCTGGGGACATCGTGACATGGGGACAGTGAGTGTGTGGAGCTGAGGTTTGCCACTGCCCTGTTGTGATACAGGGAATGTTACAATGTGTGCCATGCTTGGAATGGGGGCAGCTTTAAGGTTTCACTGAGTTCTTTAAATCAGAGAATCCCAGAATGGTTTGGGTTGGATGGAATATTAAAGCTCAGCTCATTCCACTCCCTTGCCATGGGAAGGGACACCAGAACTACTTGAAGAGTTAATTATTTTCTCTGAGCAAAGTAAACAAAGGCTCTGCTGAGGGATTTTTATCCATCTATAAATCCTGGGCAGTGTGAGCAGGTGGATGGGGCCAGAGCATCCCACTGGCCCTGGGGCCTCTGTTCTCCAGGCAGGATAAATCAGGAGACACAGAAGAGTGCTGCATCTCCTGCAGGAGAGAGGGCCCCTGCTCATGGATCAAGGAGGTGTTTTTCACTCCATGGACACGTTTTCCACTGCCCAGGCTGCTGCAGTGCCATGGGCTGCAACAGAGTCCCAGGATGGTTTGGGTTGGAAGGGCCCCTAAGCTCATCTAGTGCCACCCCTGCCATGGGCAGGGACACCTTCCACTGTCCCAGGCTGGTCCCAGCCCTGTCCCACCTGGCCTTGGGCACTGCCAGGGATCCAGGGGCAGCCACAGCTGCTCTGGACACCCTGTGCCAGGGCCTGCCCATCCTCACAGGGAAGAATTTCTCCTCAATATCTGATTGAATCAACCCTCCTGGCAGAGCAGGGACTGGCTGGTGCCCCCTTCTCTGCCCACCAAGCACATGGGGTTTGGGGAGCCTTGCCCTGTGCATTTGGGCTGTGTTATGCAGGAGGCACCTCCTGTAGCCCTGGCAGCCCCAGGCTGTGCTCACCTTGTCAGCGCCCTGCCCTGGGGACAGGGAGCCAGGGGGTCACATCTGAGCTCTGGTGACACTGCACTTCCTGGGTTTTCCTTGGCACTGGGGGCTCATTGGTGGTTTTGGGATGTGCTGTGGTGCCAGTGATGCCCACACAGGGAGCTGAGTGCAGCCTCCTGCTCTGCCTGGTCTTGAGGACATCAGTGTGGTCACTCAGCCCAAGCTGCATGTGTTCCTGCTACAAATCCCCTGTGCATCCCCGTGCTCCTGTGCATCCCTGGTTCAGGCCTTGTACAACAGCACCTGGGATGCTCCCAGGGGCTCCATGTCCTGGGAGCACAGGAGAGGATGGGGGTGCTGAGGTGCCAGACAATTGAGTGTGGTGCTGGGAAATGGGAGAAGAGCAGTGTCCTCTTCTTTTATTGCTCCCTGGGGTTTGGGTGTATCCCTGGGCGCTCAAGCACGTCCCACAGGTCACAGTCTCACCCTGAGCAGTGGATCAGCCCTGGAGAGATCCCTTCCATCACACCTGTGGGGTTCAGGGATCACTGGGAGTGCAGCAGCAAGGGGAGGGTGAACTTGCTGCTCCCTGACGTGTTTTCCCCCTGCAGACATTGATTTATGAAGGCTGCTCCGTGCTGAGTAGGGGATTTGGGGGATGGGACATTCACTGCACAGCACTTCTCACCTGATTGCCCATGTCAGGGCTGATGTCAGGTAATGCCTTGCTCACCCTGGATTTTGGAAGTGTGGTACTTTCATGAGGCTGAGGCAGCAAACCCTAAATCCTGCCAAGCTGTTAGAGGTTGTCTGTGAATCCTTTGCATCTTTAGAAGATGCAGGGATGCTCTCTCTTGTTAGAGTGGGGAGGGAGCAGGGATGCAACTGGAGGATCCTTCCAAGGTGCCCAAGATGCCTCCATGCAAAGAGTTCTGGAGGATTGGGGTGCCAGGGAGAGGGTGCAGACATAGCCTGGCTCAAGGAGATGTTGTCACAGCAGGAGCTGCAGGTGCTGGATGTGTCTCTGGGCATGGGCAGTGTCAGCTCCTGTGGTGTCACTTCAGTGTCCTGTGCTGGCAGCCCCAGTGGTGCTGATGGTGACAAGGGGACAGGATGCTCTGATCTCCCAGACTGTTCTGGGCAGGCAGTGTCAAGGGCTCTGGAGAAGAGCAGTCTCTCCTCCTGGCACAGATGTGGCTTTTACCCACAGGCAGTGAAAGAGGGACTTTCTCCACTGAGCAGTGACAGAAGGACCTTGCACAGTGGCCCTGCTCTGTCCTTCCCCACCTCAGCTCCTGCCCACAGGGCACTCCTGATGGCCTGTCCTGTGTCTGTGCTGTTGGGGGTGGCCCCAGCCATGCTGAGGGATGCAGAGGCACCACAGGTTCATGGCTACATCTGTCACCTCTGCTCCTTTATCCTCAGAGCTTGTTTGGGGTGGGGGGTCCATTGCTGCACCTCCACAAAACATTTGAGATGCAGACCAGGGAGGTTCCAGTGCAGCTGGGAGAGTGTGAACCCCCTGGATTTTGGCTTGCAGAGCTGTCAGCATTGGATCCACCCTCCCTGATGCTCATTCTGCTCTCCTGTACCCTGGCTAATGCCCTGGTCATCTTTCTGGTTTGACTCCTGCCAGTGTGTTGGCTGAGTTGTCTGGTGACTGCTGTGGCTTCCACAGAGCTGTGGGGCTGTTTCTCCTCCCAGGATTTGGTGATCATTCCTGGGGGGAGCTACCATGGATTCTGCAGCAGTGCTTGTACAGCCACCATGGCCTCTCTGCAGGCAGCACTTGGTGCTTTAGGATCCTCCTGCTCCAGGAAGGGTTTGCTGAGCAGCTGGATGTGTCCACATCACTTGGTGGTAAGTCCTTGAGGCACTGGGACTCCCTCCCACAGCTCTCCCTGAGCCCCAGCTGCCACAGTTTCCTAGTGGAGATGGGGTTGAACCAAAGACCCCTTTCCATCAGCCCTGTGGGATGCTACAAGATCATTCCCCATCCTGGGAGTGCCCTGTCCCTGCTTGGTGCACAGCACAAGGTGCTGGAAGGGGAGAGGGGAGCTCTTGGTCCTGGGCAGTCCTTGCCCCACCAGTCTGTAGGGCTCTGCTGACCACACCACGTTGCTGCTGGAGAGCAAAGGGTTGTTGTTCAGGAAACAACTCCAGAATTGCTGTCCCGGCCCCACAAGCTCCAGGATGGGCAGTGGGATGCTGCCAGCCAGGGGTCTCAGGTGTGTCTGTGTCTCTGGAGCTGCCACAGCTGCTCTTCCTTCCTGGCTGTGCCCTTGTTTGGGTTGGGGTGTCTGTGTTTGCTGCCTTCACACTTGAGCATCCCCTTGGACTCGCCTTTCCACAGCTCTCGTTGTGTTTGATTTTGGTGTGTTTAAAAATTCGTTTTCTTCCCTCCTTTCTGTCTCCTGGCAGTCAGTTTTTTCATTGATACATCCTTTCGCAACTGTCTGCATCTTAGAGCTGCTAATTCACTGCTGCCAACTTCCCCTGGGTTTAATTTATACAATATGTTTATTTTTACTGCAATTTTTCCCTTTTATTCCAAGCCAAGATAATTTTGAACTCAAGACGCCTTCTTTTATGATCGCAGATTTATGAGATTTTGGCAAAGCCGCCATAAGCCGTAATTACTCTTCATTGTTTTTGTTTACATTTCCCCCGATCAATTTTTGCTAATAATCCCTTTCAACTTGTGGAAATTGCCCTTTTTCCACCTCCGGGTGTGTTTCTTGTTTGATGCATGCAAAAATCCCTTCCCACAGCCGTGGAACAGGATTAGGGCTGTCTGTCTGTACCTGTACCAGTGCTCATCCTCTGCTCATGCTGAGCTTTGCTCACATCCATTGTTCTGTGAAGGAAATGAGGCTCCACCAGCCTTGGGGTCTCCAGGAGCCCATCCCAGTGGCAGCCTGGACCCCAGGGTGTTTTCTCCTCCAGCTCCAAGAGCCACACAGCCACACCTGAGACTCCTGGCTGGCAGCATCCCCCTGCCCTGGGCAGATGCTCACCCTGCCCCATCCTGGAGCAAGGGCTGAGAGGTCATGGGGCCAGGACAGCAATTCTGGAATTCATTAGCCACTTTCCAGGCTGGCCTGCAGAGCTGTGGGTGCATCCCAGAGTGGACATTCCCCACTCCTGTGCTGGTCCCTGATCCCCCCTGATCCCCCTGCTGCAGCCCCCGTGGGTGATGGCAGAGGGGCTTCTCTCTCCTGGTGGTCCCACAGCCCATCTCCTGCCTGGTCTAGGGCTGCTGCTTTTCCAGTGGGAGGGAGCTGCTTGGTGGACAGCACATGGATGGAGGGATGGATGATTGAAGGGATGGATGAGGGAGGGATGGAGGGATGGGAGGGAGGGATGCAGCACATCCCTTGCCCAAGCAGGACCACCAGCACAGTGGCACCCACCAGTAGAGCACCTCTCAGTTTAACCCATTGAGGGTGAATGAGTGTGTAAGGAGGAAGAGGGAGGCCCTGTCCATGTTGAGGTGTTGCAGATGGGATTTTCCCAAGAAAAGAAATGTTTGTCTCTCACTAAAAATTCCCACTATGCACAGCTGCTGCCTCCTCTGGTGCTTTATCTGCCATGGTGGGGTTGGAGGGGATGCAGGGTTTGCATCTCTGGAGATGGAAAAGGATGGCAGTGGGGAGATGCTTTGGCCTTGGGAGGGACTGGGGGGAAGCCAAGCTTCTTGAAGGAATTTTGGGCTTTCCTGCATCTGTCCTGAGGAGAAGCTTCCTCCAGCCAGGAGCCTGAGCTGAAGCCCCCCTGCTGCCCAGAGGATCCCTCCCATGCTTGACAAAAACAAGGCAGCAGCTCCTCATGAGACATTCCTGCTTGGAGCTGCCAACCAGAAGCACATTTCCAACTTGCCAGTAACAGAAGGCAGAAGTGTCAGGTAGATCCACAGAGCCAACGTGTGTGGTGGAGAGCATCCTTGCTCACCCTGTGCTCAGGTTTGTGGGGGATGCACAAGGGGGCCTGGCTCTGCCTGGCACCTGCCAGAGGAGCAGGAGCATCCACAGGCTCTGGTGTTTGGGTGCCCAGGTTAAGGTGGCACAAGCCCAGAGGTATTTGATATTTGCTGTTTGCTGGGGGACCCTAATCCTGGATCCCTGGTGCAGGTGTAGCCTGGTGGCACTGCCTGTGCCTGCCTGTCCCTGTGCTGCCATCACCTCCCCACAGCCCTGCTGAGCTCTGACATGCACTTCCTGCAGGGGATGGCTGGAATGAGGGGTACTTGGAGCAGCTGCATGGGCTGCAGCCTGTGGCTGGGGGAACAGCAGTGCTGGCAGCAGCTTTGGGCATCCCTCTGCTCCCTGCTGCTGCTCTGCAGAGACCTGCTCACAGAGGGAGTTGCCCAGGTCAGTCTGAGGCTTGGCTGCATCAGGGACTCATCCTGCTCTTCAATTCTTCTTCACTGGCCCCTGGTCCTGCTTCCCCCCACTGGTGCCTCAGCGTGGCCCAGGCAGGCTGTGGGGGACAGTTGTGTGTCACTGCAGGGCAGTGGGGCTTTTGCTGCTGCTCTGGCTGCTTGGAGATAACATCTTTCCCTGTAAATGCTATTATCCTGTGCATGTTCAGGCCGGGGAGACAGGGGGGTCACCATCTGTGTTTTCCAATAAAAGCAAATTAAAATTGAAGCCCATTAAGGATAGCTCAGTTGGGATTCTGAGCAGGACTCTGGAGCCTGCTGGGAATGAATTGCTTGCAGCCTGTGCCACCAGGCAGGGTGACAAAACCTCATTTAGTGCCAGCGGTGTTGGAGGTGGCACTGGCTGTGCTCACTGTCCCCACTGTGACTGGGGGTGGCCCCAAGGGGAGGAGGGACAGAGCTGACCTCAAAGCCATGCCCTGGGCTTGTGTCACCTCTCCTGGTCCCTTCCATGCTCCTCACATCAGGGGATGGGCAGAGGTTAGTGAGGAAAGGGGTGATGTTGTCCAAGAACCAAGAGTGTGCTCCTTACCCAGTGATGCTCTCCAGGCTTCCTGCTGCACCCCCCATCTCCTGGGGTCACCCTGTGCCTGGGGACACAGGACAGTGGGGCTGGGAATACAGGAGGGTGGCTGTGGGTGCCAAAGGGGACTGGGCAGTGCTGCCCTGCACCCTGGGCATTACACCCTGTACCAGTGGCTGCAGGGCACGGTGGTGGGAGCAGGTTATTATGGGATACAGCAGCTTTTCCCCAGGAGCTGCACATGGCACCTGCTCCTGCACACCAGTGACAGTGGCTCTGTGTTTGGGCAAGAGGGGTGACAGCAGTGTCCATCCCCCAAGGGGTGGCTGTGCCATGCTCAGCTGGACCAGGGCAGTGCATGGTGGAGGCTGATGGTTCCTTTGGAGCTTCTGGGCATGGGACTCCAACCTCCCAGAGCACTCCTGTGTCCATCCCCAGGAGAGAAACAGAGACCTGGAGGCTCTCGGGAGGGACATGGCCCTGTGCCATCCTCTTGGAAAAAGGCTTAGTGGGGAATTTAGTCTCTGCTGGGCCTGGATGAGACTGGATGCAACAGTTTCCCTGGGTAACCTCCCCCAGGGTATCTCACAGCCTGTGGGGTCAGTGCCACCACGGAGAGCCATCAGCAGTGACAGTAGCAGTGGCTGTTAAACGCCTGCATCTGTGTCTCCTCTGTGTGGCTCCTGCATTCCCAGCAGCAGCAGGAGGGCCTCTGCTCGCTGGCATTTGGCATCTGCATTGTCTCTCCCCAGCAGCCTGCCCTCGCCTCAACTCAGACCACCTACAAGTCCCAGCTCCTTTCAGGACAGATGCTGCCAGTGGGTCCCTGGTGCTGCTGGAGCAGCTTTCCAGAGAGCTCTGGTGGGGTTATCCTGTTTCTGCTGCCCTCTGGAGCAGCTGGTGTGGGGAAACTGGGACAGGCAGGATGTATGAGCAGCCATGGGTGGGATAATGCAGCAGCCAGGTGGAGAGTGGTCCTGCCTCACATCGAGCCTCACCTGCTTCTTCAGCAGGGGCTGAGAGATCACAAAAGCAGAATTCCCTGCTGACACCTGGAGCTCTCATTCTCCTCCCAGCCAGGCAGGTGGGAGAGACAATCCTGGATGGGCTGAGGGTCAGTTGAGTCCTTGGGAAGCAGGACACTTGCTGGGGTCCTGCAGGACCCCATGGGCTGTTGAGTTTGGCTTCTCCTTGTTTAGAGCTTCCCAGCAGTGGAGCAGTCAGCACCCTGCAGGGCAGTGCTTGCACAGCCAGGCCTTCACAGGGAGAGGAGGAGCTGGGAAGAGGGTCTGGGAGCTGCTGGATTTGGGCTGTGACTGTGCTCAGATCAGCCCTGGCTCCTGGCTCGCCCATTAGCATTGCCATGGTCCTCCCCATGGCCACCTGCAGCTCTGCTCCAAACCCAGTTTTCTGTATTTTCTGGTCTAGCAGGGCTGGGAGCCAAAGGCCAGTGGTTTCTTTCTGCACAGCAACATCAGCCCTGGGTTTGGTCTCCTGAGGATGGACCAGACAAGGTGTGGGCAGTCAGAGTAAGGGAGGGATTTTGGTGGGAATGGGAAAGCATAGCCCAGCTCATGGAATTTCCCTCTTGGAAATGCAGGGGGAGTCTCACCTGGGACTGCTGAAATGCTGTGCCAAGGGCAGGGCCTTGGGACCATCCTCTTGTTTGGCACCAGTCCTGACCCCAAGTGTCACAAGCAGCTGAGCACCACCCAGTGAGAGTGACCCAGCAGGTTCTGCTGAGCCCCACCAGCTTCCATCCCCTGCTCCCCTGCTGGCTCTGTGGCTGCTCCTGTCTCAGGGCTTGCAGGAGCCGTGACTGATGTCCCAGGGAACTGAGGAGCCAGGAAGGCTCCATGACTCCCCCAAAGTGAGCACATCTTTCCCCTGCCAGTGCTGTGTGATATCCCTGGGGTCAGCTCTCCCTGCTCCATGGACTATCAGCCTGGATCCTGCTTGGGGGGTCAGAGGCACTCTGTGTGATGGACATGATGGACATCATCCTAATTCTTAGTTCTCTGAGTCTGGCTGGACCTAATTTTTCAGGGAAAGGCCCTGAACGACCAGGTACCTCAGTGCTGGGGTCATGGCTGTGACCTCAGGGTGGCATTTGGGGTCACAGCACCGAGACCACCCATGACCCACCATGGCTGTGACCTCGGGGTGGCCTTTGGGGTCACAGCACTGGGACCACCCGTGACCCACCATGGCCATGACCTCGGGGTAGCCTTGGGGCTGTGGCAGTGGGGCGTGCCAGGGTCCCCATCCCAGCTCAGTCAACCCCCTCTTTTCTCTCCCTATCAATCACTCTCCCTCTTGGAGTTTAAGTGGATCCCTGAGAGAAGTATCCCGAGTCTCCCGTAGCCGCGGGCTCACAATGCAGAGGGCTGTTCCTGCGCCAGCGGCTCGGCCGGGGGGGGTTTTGGGTTTCAGCTTGTTCCGCTGGCCCCCGGCCAGGCAAAGCAAAGCTCAGGGCTGCAGGGAAGGGCCACTGGCTTTGCTCAGCCCCTCTCAGCTCTCGCTGGCAAAAATATCATAATCAGGCTCCAGTAGAGCACGGGAGGCAGAGAGGGGCCTTTCAGCTCGGGGAAGGGTAAGGAGATCTGTGGGCAGATCCTCAGGCAGGGACAGACGGGTTTCTCATCAGCCACCCCCTGCCCGGGATGTGGTGCCTGTGCCTGAGGCCAGGATGGGCCCATGGTTCCTGCATGGAGGAGTTCATCCTGACCTGTGGTGTCTCCAGAGCACATCCTGCTCTTGCTCCACCTGGCTGGGCTCTGATGTTGTGTGTCCCTCCATTCTGGAGCTGATGAAGTGTTTTAGGTGGGCTTCCAGGTCACGTAAGGGACGCGGTGACAAGCAGTGATCTCTCACTGTCTCTGCCTTAGGATGACTTTGTTCCCAATCTGTCAGAGCAGGCTGGGAGCTTCTTGCCTGCTTTGCACATCCAGCCCTGGCCACAGCTCACGGGTCCACGAGAAGGTTGTTCCCTGTGTTGATAATACTGGAGCAGGATTAAAATCCTGGCAAGTGTCCTACCCTGAGAGAGGAGCTGGCGTGAGGAGTGAAAGGGGAAGGAAAAAGTTGTGGGTGGAAAAATGAGGGTGGAGGCTCCAGCTATCTGTGGGGCTATTTATTTGTCCAGCTGTTTCTTTATCTGGATGAGCTTGGAGCCTGTGAATGTGAAGCATTTGCCAGGACTTCTGAGAAACTCAGGTCCAGATGCTCTAAATTGGTCTGAATTGGCAAAACTCCATGGAAGTTATTTTTCTGGATGGAGAGAAGTGTGTCTGCAGCATGCACAGCTCCTCTGTTAATCTGTTTCACCTCCAGCCTCTGCCACTGTCCCGTGGTCCTGCCACTCCCCATCCCCACTCCTGCCACCAGCAGGACCCAGCATGATCCCAGACTTGTCCTCCCCTCCCAGTTCTGTCCACCAGTCTCGTTCCTGATCTGGCCAGATGGGAAAAGCTGCTGCAGCTGAGAGCCCCACACTCATTTCACTTATGGCTGAGCAGCAAGAAGACCCAGTGGAAGCACAGGAACCCCCACCCAGGTATTGTCCCAGCAGATCCTCAGCATGACGCTGCCCTAGCGTGGCTTTGAGCACCTGGAAGTGGTGGTGTGGGATTGATGATGTTCCTGGAGATGCCAAGTGTCCCTCCAGAGTCAGGGCATGCCCTCAGAGCAGGCAGCAGTGCTGGGAACAGGCAGGAATCTGCTCAGAGAAAACATCTTCAGAGTGATTAGGACGGGCCGTGGTGTGTGAGCGTCCCGTGGGGAGCGGCGCGGTTCCCGGTGGGAAACGGGCCAGAGCTGCCTCTGCTGCTTTTGGAGCAGCTGCAGATTTATTTATAATGCCGTGGGCAGCATGTGAAGCTGCAGATAAACACACAGGAGGGGAGAACAGAAACAACACTGAGAAGATGCTGCTGTGCAGGGAGTGCTGTGCTGAGCTGCAGCTATCGCAGCCACCAGAGGTGGGACAGGGGCCAGACTCCCACCCCTGCCATGGCTTTGCTCCATGGCCTGGGTGCCATGGGGATCTTTGTGGGGCTGCCAAGGCATCAGCACCTCACCCTGTTACCTGGTGCTGCCAAACCAGCAGGATGGCACCGTGAAAGTGGCCGTGACAGTAAGTGAGGTGGCCAAGGCAGTGGTCAAGGCATTAACAGATGGGCTTGGGGTTGTCCATTGATGCCTTGGGAAGGCTGGCCTGAAACAGAGACTGGACAGAGCTGGAGAATAAAGTAGGGATTTATTGAAAGGCCTCCAGGATACACCTTGGGCAGGACAGGGCCTGACCAGGGCTACACCCAAGGTGGACTAAGAATGGTCACACAATGGCTGACTGGTCATGAGGTCTCACATTTTTATAAGTTTTGGTCCATTTGCATATTGGGGTTTAATTGTCCAATTCCAGCTCCAGACTGTTAGGTCCCATCCTTCTTGTTCCTCCCTTCAGCCACCCTTGTTTGTGCTTTTGGGCCTGAAAGTTGTCCTTGGTGTGCAGCAGGAAAAGGATTTGTTTTGTGTCCCTGCTCTGTGAAAAGAGATGAGTGACACTGACTGTGAGCTCAGAACTGCACCCCTGGGCAGCACAGAATGTGAAATACATGAAAGCTCAAACTTAAGGCATCACCATCCTGGAACTGGTCTGTGTTTGTTGTCCCCAGCCCAGGAGCTGGTCCTGTTGTGTGCTGCATGGGGCAGCCCCAGGTAGGGCCAGGGAAGATGCTGGGGGAGGTCTGGCTGTGACGCCCACTGTGGGTCACCATGGGCACAGAAGGGGCAGGGACAGAGGGCAGCCTGGAGGATATTGCAGGTGGAGGGGCTGCCTGAGGAGGATGGTGGGTTGCCACGCCGTGGGGCTTATCACATTTTGTGTGGAGCTTATACCTGTGGCAGAACTTTGTCCAAATGATGTCCCTGGGCCTGGAGTCACCTGTCACTCAGAAGTGTCCCTGAGCATCTGGAACAGGTTGCCCAGAGAGGTTGCCCAGACTCCCCATCCCTGGCAGTGCCCAAGGCCAGGCTGGACAGGGCTTGGAGTACCTGGGGTAGTGGAAGGTGTCCTTGCCCATGGCAGGGGGTGGAATGAGATGAGCTTTAAGGTCCCTTTCAAACCAAGCTCCTCTGGGATTCTATGATTCATCAAAGATCCTCAAAGAGCAGCTGATGTCATTGCAAAGTGTCTCTTGGTGATTTTTGAGCAGTCTTGGGATTTCAGAGAGGTCTCAGCTGACTGGAAGTTGGTGAACATTGTCCTAATTTTCAAGAAGAGCAAGAAGGAGGACCCTGGAAACTCCAGGCCTGTCAGTCCCACTTCACTGCCTGGTAAAATCAATGCAGAGCATTATTCTGAGAAGTATTGAAAAACACCTGGAGGACAGTGTAGTCACTGGTCACAGCCAGCATGGCTTCATGAGGGGAAGTCCTGCTTATCAAACCTGATTTCCTTCCCTGACAGGGTAAACCCACCTGGCTGATCAGGAGAAGCCAGGAGATGGAATCTTTTTTGATTTCAGCAAAGCTTTTGATGCTGTCTCTGGCAGGATCCTTCTGGACAAACTGTCCAGCCCCCAGCTGGACAAACACATCACAGGGTGGGTGAGAAACTGGCTCACAGGTCAGGCACAATGGGGAAGGGTCTGGAGGGAAAGCCACATGAGGAGTGGAGGGGGTCACTTGGTCTGCTCAGCCTGGAGGAGACTGGAAGGAGACCTCACTCTGCTCTTCAACATCCTCCTGAAGGGCAGCACAGGAGCAGGTACCAATCTCTTCACCCTGGTGAGCAGTGACAGGACTTGAGGAAATGTCTGTAGCTAAGTCAAAGGAGGTTTAGGTGGGATATTGGGAAAAGGTTTTTCACCCAGAGGTTGGTTGGGCACTGAACAGGCTCCCCAGGGCAGGGGTCACAAGCCTGGCTGAGTTCAAGGAGCATTTTGACAATGCTTTGTGCTCCTAGGCCCAGGCTGGGGCTGTTGGGGTTTCCTGTGCAGGGCCAGGAGTGGGACTTTATGATCTCTGTGGGTCCCTTCCAGGTCAGCCTATTCTATGATTCTGTAATTCTGTGTTGGACAGGGCTTGGAGCAACCTGGGACAGCGGAAAGTGACCCTGCCCATGGCAGGGGGTGGAACTGGATGAGATTTAAGGTCCCTCCCAACCCAAACTATTCTGTGGTTCTGCAATTCTGATTCACATCCACTTGTGCTGACCCTGCAGGGTCACTGTGCTTCACACTGGCTTCACAGTTATTCCCAATTTTCTATAATTCAGGCACTGTCTGCTCAGTGTAACCCCATCTCCAAAAGGACTTCAGCTGGGCAGCACCTTGGTGCAAAAACTGCCCCAAAAGGGACACATTGGAGTGTTGGAGCTGTGTGCCATGGGGACCACAGCCCTGGGACCCCCTGCACAGTGAAGGGTGATAAACAGGAGCCTCAAAGACAGGAACCTGGTTTAGGGAGGAAGAAGAAGGAAGCTGAGCTAATTTAGCTGTCTTGGAGATGGATCATTTGCCACCCGTGAGCACCACAAGAGGGAAAGGTTTTGGACTGCAGAGTCTTTGTAGAAGGAAAAGGAAATCCAACAACTGGCAGCTGAATGGTGTAAATCCAGACTAAAATTATTGGAATATCTGGTGTTTTTTTATGAGAAGATAATTTGCCATTGGAAAAACTTGCTTAAAACCTGCAAATTTCTTCTCCTCTTTGTCCCTGGGCCAGCCAGAGTGGATGCAGAGCTCCAAGGGGATCCTTCAGCTGAGGATAAGGGGGTGGGGGCAGTGATGTACTGAGCATGACATTGCCACTGAACAGAGTTTTCATTAAGTAAAAGGCATTTAAAAATGCAAAATGCTTCAAAATACGAAGTTTATTTGGGGAATTATTTGTAATGAGTTAGAATATATCTTCTTTTCCATTTTAGTCACTGCTATTAATGTACTTACTATGCACCAGTGTCATTGATAGTTAAGATAAAGTAACAAATTCAGGGGGTTTTTAAAGCTTCTTGCTAGCACTGGGTGAAAAATGTTGTTTTCCTTTCAGATCAAACGCCACTGGTGTTCTAATGAAAAAGCCAGATCCTCTGATAAAGTAAACACTATTATTGACCCATGTAAACAAATATTCAGTTTAAAAAGAAATTTCATAAATCTGACCCACAACATTTTGGGATTAGCTGTTTTCCAGAACTCTTCCTAGTGGGAAAAATTGAAAAGAACTATTTTTTTGCTTTTTTTTACTCTTGGAATAAAACCAAATTTCGAAATCCTGGTTTCCTGTGAACTGGAAACCACTGGCTCGAACCGGGAGTAATGAACAAGCCACAGTCTGAGCAGGATTTACTGCCAGGGGTAGGTGCAGGGAGCACAGCAGTGTCGAGGCACTTTTTGGGGTGCCAGTGGGGAAGGGGAGGTCATGGGGTTGGAGTTGTCACCTCTGCATCCAAGCCTGGCTCTTCAGTGATGGATCTGTACAAGGCTGAGCTTTTCTTCCTTTGTTTTTGTTCAGTGGAGTGAAAGTGGAGAAGGTGGAGATGCTCTTGGGGGGTGCGTGGCTGAATGCTTGTTTTTGTGGTGGGGAGAAGGACAGCAGAAGGACGTGGTTACATCCAATAACTCTCCATTCCTGTTCTGGGACTACCCTTGGCAGTGGCTAAGGCCAGGTTGGACAGGGCTTGAAGCAACCTGGGACAGTGAAAGGTGTCCCTGCCTGTGGCAGGAGGGTGGGGCTGGATGGTCTTGGAGGTCCCTCCCAACCCCAACCCTTGTGGGATTCTTAAGTGTGTATGGGATGGACACTTCCCAGCATCCCTGCAAGTGCAGGTGGCATCCCCAGGGCATGTGCTGAATTCAGGGGCAGTTTCATGTTGTCCCTGCAGTGCAGGGAGACAGAATTTTCTCTCTGGGCATCACCGTGGTCTCAGCACAGAGTCACTGGCCATGTGCAGCCCTGTGCAGTCTGTCCCACCATGCTCCCCTCATATCCAGCCTCGGTGTTTGGAGACATTTGGGCAGAATTTCTAAACTGCATTTCCTAAACTCGGGAATATTGTCCTGTTTTCTTAAACTGTCAGCCTTGGGTGTGGTGCAGAAAAATCCCTGTATTGCAGTGAGCTGCAGACCTGGAGGACTGAGAGTTACCCAGAGTGTTTAAAGCACTCACGGAAGTGTCAAAATAAAGACTTTTGAGCACTCCCTGGGAAGTGTTAAAGAAGTGTGTAGATGTGGTTAGAACCATGGTTTAGTGCTGAACATGGCAGTGCTGCAGTAATGGCTGGACTTGATGATAATGGATGGCTTTTCCAACCATGACTCCAGGTGTCTGTCCCATTTATTTCTGATGGGGCTGACTGGCATGTTCACCTGCTGATGTTGGCCCAGATTTTGGGGTACCATAACCTGAGCACCCCCTCCTTGTGCCATCAGTGGAGTTAAAGCAGCCCACAGCTATTTGGGATGGAAAGAATTCCAGTGCTGGAGGTATCAGGAGCTGCAGTAATGGTGAGGAGGATTTGCTGCTGTGTGGCTCAGGAGGACTTGTCTTGCTGGTTGGTGGTAGCATCCCCTGACCTATTTCAACCCAAATCATCTGGAAAACCAGCTTTAACAGTGGTTTAATTTTTTAGTACTTTTAAGTCCTAAAAGTACCGTTCCTTCCCATATTCTGCTGCTTCTCTGAGGATTCTCCCTACTGTGCAAAGTGCTGAGAAAGAAATATCCTGCTTTTGGCAAAGGAAGGTAGAAGGTGATGGAGGATCCCTGCTCAGACTGCTCATCATGTACAAGGGTAGAACTGAGCTGGGGGTACCTGGATTTGGGATTGAGAGGAGGAAAATACAGCTTGGCTGATGGGTGGAAGCGTCCCCATTCATAGCAGGTGACTTTGCCTGTGCTGGGCACCTCGAGGTCCCACCTCAAATCCTGGGGTCAGTTTTGTGTTCCAAATGAAAATTAAGACATTGAGGGGCTGGAGAAGGAAATGGAACTGGGGAAGGGTCTGGAGCATCAGGAGTGACTGAGGGAGCTGGGAAAGGGGCTCAGCCTGGAGAAAAGAGGCTCAGAGGGGACCCTGTGGCTCTGCACAACTCCCTGACAGGAGGGGACAGCCAGGGGGGAGTTGGGCTCTGCTCCCAAGGAACAAGAGACAGGACAAGAGGAAACAGCCTCAAGCTGTGCCAGGGGAGGTTTAGATTGGATATTCCTTCCCTATTCTTGTATTCCCTATTCCTTCCCTAATTCCTGTTCCTGGATAGGGAAAATTCCATCATGGAAAGGGTGGTCAGGCATTGGACCAGAGCAGTGGTGGAATCACCATCCCTGGAGATGTTCAAAAAATGCGTGGATGTTGCACTTGTGAACATGGTTTAATGATGAACATGGTTGTGGTGCTGGGCTGATGGTTGAACTTGATGATCTTGGAGCATTTCCAATCTGAACATTCCATGATTCTGCACAGGGGCCAGGCAGCAGTTGGGTGGAGGGAGCAATACCTGGGCCCCAGCTGAGATGTGGCCAAAAGGCTCAGTGTGGGTGGGCTCCAGCCCTGCAGACCTGGGCTAGCCCCTCTCCACCTTTATCCCTGTCTTCTTCTTCAGTCCTTTCATCAGCATCCAGTGACTCCTTGTTCCCCTTCCTTCCCCAGAGACCCTGATGGACTCCACAACGGCGACAGCAGAGCTGGGCTGGACAGTGCATCCTCCATCAGGGGTAAGGCATCACCTTAGGGGGGCCTGGAGCTGCTCGGGGTCTCTTCTGCATGTGAATGTGGCAGACTTGGCCCAGCAAAAGTCAGGCATTGATTCAGTGCCTTGGTCATTTGGGAAGAGCACAAAAGGAGGTGATAGTTGAGGTTTCCAGTAGTTCTCTAGGAGATGATACTCCAAGAAAAACCCCCAATGTTGGTGGGATGTAATTCCCACCCCACAGAGTCAAAGCAGTGTGGTGCTAGAGGAATCATACTCTCCACAGAGCTGGCCTGCAGCCACCTAAAAATGAGGAGAGCAAGAAGCAACATGCCAAGGCCACAGTCATTTGTCCACAGTGTGTCACTTGTTGTTCCATTGCCTGTCACTTGTAGCAGGGTGAGGGCATTAGGGTCTGGTCCTGAAAGGACTGTCCAGCATCCCTGGCGTCCCACAGGGAGATGTTTGCTGGCTCAACAGAACTCTCTGCTTTACCAGGGCCGGTGTACCCTGAGACACACCCAAAGACCACCCTGAAGAGGCTTCTTTAAAGAAGAGCTTGGGCAAGGCTTCATCATCATCAGGTTCATCCCCCAGAGGGTGCTGGCACTGCCCAGGCTCCCCAGGGAATGGGCACAGCCCCAGAGCTCCAGGAGTGTTTGGACGATGCTCCCAGGGGTGCACAGGGTGATGTTGGGTCAGGGTCAGGAACTGGACCCAATGATCCCTGTGGGTCCCTTCTAACTCAGAACATTCTGTGATTCCATGATTTCTGCACCTTCCATTTACGGGACAAAACCAGAGTGGAGGCACCTCTGTGTCCCACGTGGGGCATCAAGGTGCTTCAGGAACATCCTGCCCACCTCTGCCTGCAGTGACCAGCAGCAGCCACAGACCCCAGACCTGCTCCCCTGCACTTGGGTGGCCCAATCCAGCCTGGCCAAAGCCAGGGGATCCTCCCATGCCTGTGCATGGCAGTGATGGCTCAGGCTCTGTCCTGCCTTCCATCCATCCTCCACAGGGGCTGGATGAAGACGTTTCCGTGGCCCTCACCCCCGGGCTGACAGCGTGCCCCCGACCTGAGCCGACTTGGCAGGAGAGAAGAAAAGAAGCAGCCAAGAAAAGCCTGGTGTGGGGGGAATGGAGGGAGCAGGGGCAGCGTGGCTGCGCCGGGCGCTGTGGCCGGGCCCATCACCATGATAAAGGGCAGAGCTGCCCCAGCCCCGCCGGTGCCCGCCGAGGGGGATGACGGGCACACAATGAGGGGGAGCAGAGGTCAAGTCTTTTTCTCTCCTGGACCAGCCTTTCTTGTTTCACGTNNACCACACCCCCATGAAAAGGGCCACGCCTGCCCCGCCCCCGCCGGTGCCCGCCGAGGGGGATGACGGGCACACAATGAGGGGGAGCAGAGGTCAAGTCTTTTTCTCTCCTGGCCCAGCCTTTCTTGTTTGCCGTGTTTCCATATGTGAAGCACGCCCTGCTCCCTCTCCCCAGTGCGGCCGTAATGAGGCCGGGGCCTGCTGGAAGCCTCTCCCCGGGTTATTGTGCTGCTGCCTCCTTTTGAGCTCCCGGCATGTTAATTAGAGAGCCCAGAGAAAGGGAGAGGCTTCTAATTAAGCGTCGGGGAAGCGCAGGGGCTGGTGCACAGGGGGGGGATTTTCTCTCCCATCTGGGAAAAGGGAAGTCTGGAGGCGGCCGCTGGCTGTGGCAGGGATGTGGGAGGATGATGGGGGATCCCAGCCCGGCCCCCAGGGTGTTCCCAGGTCCCTCATCAGGGTGGAGATGCTCATCTGGACAGTGCCAGTGGTTGGTGGGATTACCTGCTGTCTCCACCTCTGGGCAGGGCCCTCAGGGGGGATGTGGCACACGGTGTCCCGCTCTGTGCTTGTCACGGGTGACAATTCTGCAGGACAAGGCAGTGCACCCCACTCAGAGGTGACTGGCCAGGTTGGGTGCAGCCAGCATCACCTGGAAGACAGAAGCTGCTGTGTGCTCCTTTTCAGGGATTATTAGAGACCCCAAAGCCCAAAGAGTTGCTTTATGTCTGGCTCTGAAGCTCTTGTGCCATTCACAGATGTCCCCAAGCCCTGGAGCAGCATCTCCTGTTCATCCCAACCCTCATTCCACCATGTGCTGCTCCTGCCTGACCAAGGCTGAGCTCTCTGGGCTTGTGTCCTTACCCTCCCTGGGGGCTGGGCAGGTGTGGGTGGGGGGTCCCTTGGTCTTGCTGGCTGCCTAGGTGGATGTCTGGAGTGATCCAGGTGAGGGAGAGCCACATCAGAGGCTGGGCAAGGCAAGGAATTGCTTCTGCATGCCTTGCCCTTGATTCCCTCATTCCCCTCCCAACCAGTGCCCTGAAAAGCAGGGAGATCCTGCAATTTTCCACTAACACACCAAATTTATTTCTGGAAAACAAAGGAAATGCTCCGGCTGTGTTTTGCGAGGATGTTCTTCTCGTCCCCCAGCCCTGGCAGCAGATTTACAGCCACTGCCAGTCTGAAGTGGTTGGAGCTGTTGGGGATCTTCCCTGACAGCCTTCTGTTGGGCTGTGAGCCTTGACGTGCGAGGAGCAATCTGTCTCCCATCTCCTGAGCCTCCCTCCCCAGTCCTGGGTGCCCTTGTGAGCCCATTTACAGCCCGAGGGGCTGGGGGTGCTCTGCTCCTGCAGGATTTTCCCTGGATTTGGTCCTGGCACTGGTGCTGGATCTGGGCTGTGCTGCTGCCGTACCCTGAGTGTTGTGATCCTGCACCCAGGGCAGGGTTGTGCTTGGGGTGTAACATCCATGGGAAACAGCTCGGCTTCCACTTCAGCAGGTTTGTGAGCAAATTCAGAAGGAGCAGTTCCAGCTGGCAGGGACTGTGTCACATGCCAGCAGGACTCTGGTCCCTGCTGCCAGCATCATCAGGGTGCCCTGGGTGGGGATGGGACTGCAGGGAGATGCTCTGCACTCTGGCAGGGGCTGAGCTGGGGGAGATGCTCTGTGAGCTGAGGGTTTTTCTCCCACAAAGACCCTTCCCTGTTGTTTCTCTCCTCAGAGGAGCAGTGACCAGTCACAGGCTGCAGCTCATGCCTTGCATCTCCCACTCTGAAGCAGCCCCATCCTACACAGAATGGAGACAACAAGTGCTGGAGGATTTGGGGGGAAAAAAACAGCCTGGGAAAAAGGCAAAGAGCTGGAGAAGGCCAGGAGATGTCACAGCAGCCCTGAGCTTTGTGGGGACAGCTGGGAGTGTGTCAAGGGGGTTTAGACTGGATCTTAGGAAAAGGTTCTTCCCCCAGACAGTGCTGGGCACTGCCCAGGCTCCCCGAGGCTGCCAGAGCTCCGGGAGCCTTTGGACGCCACTCTCAAGCACAGGGAGAGATTGTTGGGGTGATTGCGCAGGGCCAGGCGGTTGATTTGATGATCCTTGTGCGTCCCTTCAAGCTCAGGATATTCTCTTCTATAATTCTACAGACCTTCCTCCAGAGCTGGCAGAGTCAGTCAGCTGGGGGGAGCTGGGCAGAGCTTCCCATGGGGAAATCTGTCAGCTCCGAGCTGTCTTGCTGGGAAGGATGTTGCTGTCATGGCATAGCTCACGGAGATGTCTGCATCCTATAGATCCAGTTCAGGACAGCTGGGGCTGGGGGGACCTGAGCACCTGCTGCAGGAACCCCAAAGCATTTGACCCTCAAGGGGGCAGGGATAAGGGCTCCAGTGGGACTTACCCAGCACCTCCCTTTTTGGGAACACAGTGGGACAGTGTGTCCCTTCCTGTCCCTGGGAAGAGGCACTGGCTGAGGTTTTATGGCTTGTGGGGTAGCAGGTCCTGTCTGCCATGTCTGTGACCACAGTAGCACTGGTGGGAATCCCTGTGCAAAAGGCACCATGTTCCATGGCCAGAGGCACAGCTGTGCACTGTGGCCTTGGGCACAACCCCTACTGAAACCATTTCTGCAGAGCAGTGGCCTTGCTGTCCCACCAGCAGCGGAGAGACTTCGCCATGAATCCAGGCATGGTGCTGGTGGCAGTGAGGTGGCCCCATGGAGCCCCTTTGTCCCCACAGTGTGGAGCCTGCCTGGGGCATGGTGTAGGTCAAACCCTGCCCGAGCAGGCACAGGGCACCTGCAGGGGGTACTGGGATGAGGTGCTGGGTACTATGGGACAGCCTGTGGGATGGGGCGGGCACAGAGAGGGGCAGCTGGTGCTGCAGAGCCTGCTTGGCACACGGTGGGGATGGGAAGAGGTGAGGAGTGTAGGGAAGAGCTGTTGAGTGCAGCCCCCTGACTGTCTGTGTCCTGCCCACAGTGGGAAGAGGTGAGCGGGTACGATGAGAACATGAACACCATCCGTACCTACCAGGTGTGCAACGTCTTTGAGTCCAGCCAGAACAACTGGCTCAGGACCAAGTACATCCGGAGGAGAGGAGCACACCGCATCCATGTGGAGATGAAATTCTCCGTGCGGGACTGCAGCAGCATCCCCAACGTCCCAGGCTCCTGTAAGGAGACTTTTAACCTGTACTATTTTGAGTCGGACTCTGACTCGGCCACCAAGACTTTTCCCAACTGGATGGAGAATCCTTGGATGAAGGTGGACACCATTGCTGCCGACGAGAGCTTCTCCCAGGTGGACTTAGGCGGGCGGGTGATGAAGATCAACACCGAGGTGCGCAGTTTTGGGCCCGTCTCCAAGAATGGTTTCTACCTGGCCTTCCAGGACTACGGGGGCTGCATGTCCCTGATCGCCGTGCGCGTCTTCTACCGCAAATGTCCCCGCGTGATCCAGAACGGGGCCGTCTTCCAGGAAACCCTCTCGGGGGCAGAGAGCACCTCGCTGGTGGCAGCCAGGGGCACGTGCATTGCCAATGCTGAGGAGGTGGACGTGCCCATCAAGCTGTACTGCAACGGGGACGGCGAGTGGCTGGTGCCCATTGGCCGCTGCATGTGCCGGGCTGGTTACGAGTCAGTGGAGAACGGGACCGTCTGCAGAGGTAACCATGGGCTCCCCCCTGCTGCTGGGGGCGCTTGGGATTTGCGTCTGAGATGTGCATGAACCTCATGGGAGGGACCTCTTTGGGCGTGTGTGGAGGCTGAGTCCTTCCCCAGCTCCTCACTCCCTGACCTGGGCTCGTTGTTGCAGAGGCTGTGTGTGACCTCCGGGTCCCTCTGGGTTCAGGGCTGGCATGTGGTGCCAGTTTTTTGGCCTTCCAGTTTTTTGGAGGCACACACGTGTGGTGCCTGTCACCAGTCTGCAGTTGCGTCCCAAAATCCTGGGGCTGTTTTGCTGTTGGTTTTGCTCTGTGCTTTGGCGTGGGCTGAATCTCTTCTTGGATGAGGGGAGTGAGAATGCAGGGCCCCAAAAGGGTGCAGTGGGAGGGAGCAAGGTGTCTAGAGTGTTTTCCTGGTGGGGTGCAAGTGGCCCAGGGCGGGACATGGTGGTGGCCTGTTCAGAGCTACCTGACCGCTGTGCTCCTCAATAGCCAGAGCTTTCCTACCCTATAAATGTTCTGCCTCTGGAGATGTTCTCCTGCCCCTGTAGATGTTCAAAGCAGACTCAGTGAGTGCCTGCTGAGCTCAGCTGAGGACCATGGAGCCAGTGTGGTCCCAGGCCAGCCAGAGGCTCAGCACCCTCTCCCTGAGCTGATGTCTGTGCTTCTGTCCAGTAATTCATGGGATCAGGAAGGTTGAAAAGGAGCTCCTGGGGTTGCTGGGAAGGAGGTGGGGACCCCAGAGCTGTGTGATGGGCACCTGCAGCTGTGCCATGCATGGAGCAAACCACAGAGTTGGGCAAACAGGATCTTTTTCCCCCTGTCCTGGCTGAACATCCAAATCCTTCTGCGGTTCCAATAGCATCGGCACACTCCAAGCAGAGCCAGGGCTTCTGAGGTCAATTATAGATATGTCTGTGGCCACTGCAGAGCCAAGGGAGGGGCTGTGTCTCCTCCCTTCTGGCTGTGAAGGGGTGGCTGAGCAGAACTGAGCATGGGGGAAGGTGCTGGTAGTGGGAGACAGACGCACTGGAGAGCAGAATGGACAATCTGATTGTGCCCAGGAGGGACTGCAGGGCTGTATGGTCCCCTTGGAGAGGGCTCCATGTCTGCTTCTGGTGGCTGGGCTGCTCATGCACCAAAATCCAGGTGCTGGTGTGCTGTGGGGATCATTTAATATCCCTGATTTCAGCTACTCCTCACTTAGCCACTGAATGCTTCTTCCCACCGAGCTCGGGCAGATCAAGTGTCTTCCAGCCTTAGCAGGGATGGGGATGGGGACACAGGGAAGTCCTGCTGGAAGCTGAGCCCGGCTAATCCCTGCCTCGAAGGGCAGACAGGGGTTTTACAACTCCCAAGTGAAGCATCCGTGGCAACACCAGAAAGCCCCAATGATTCATGGCAGCTTTTCCGTCTCGGGCTGTTTTTAACCCGAGCAGAGCCAACCCTGCTCAGAGCATCTTGGAGCTCCCAAATTTCGAGCCCAGCCAAGGGCAGTGCCCTTCCAGGACCCCTCCTGCAGAGCCCTGTGCCCGCAGGGAGCAGAAGGGGCAGGAGCAGGCCGAGGAGGGAGCGAGCAGGAGGGAGAGGCCGGTCCCCTCTTTGTCTGGGCAGCAGCAGGATTTTGGGAGGTCCGGTCCCTCGGCAGCTGTTTCTGCAGCCGGTGCTGGCGAGCGCCGGCCCCGCGCTCCCCGCCCTCATTAATCACGCGGTGGCCGCCAGCCCATCGTCTCCATGGGGCAGCTGGCTCCGGGGCTGCCTCCTTCTCCCTTTTCCTTCTCCCTTCTCCCTTTTCCCTTCCCCTTTTCCCTTTTCCTTTTTCCCTTTCCCTTTCTTCTTCCTTCCTGTTCTCATTACCTTTCCCTTTTCCCCTTCCCTTTCCCTTTCCTTTCCATTCTCCTTACCTTTCCCCTTCTTCCCTTTCCTCTCCCCCTTCACCTTCCTCTCCTCCTTCCCTTCTCCTTCCTATTCCCTTCTTCCCCTCTTATTTTCTTTCCCTTTCCCTTTCTTCTTCCTTCCTGTTCTCATTACCTTTCCCTTTTCCCCTTCCCTTTCCCTTTCCTCTCCCCCTTCCCCTTCCCCTCCTCCTTCCCTTCTCCTTCCTATTCCCTTCTTCCCCTCTTATTTTCTTTCCCTTTCCCTTCCCTCTTTGCCTTTGCTTTCCCCATTCCTTCTTTCCCTTCCCCTTCTCGTGTGGGGTGGGATCAAGGCTGGATGGGCCCCAGGTCTGTGCCAAACTGGGACACCCCCTCCATTTTTCCCTGGCAGCCCCAAGAAGAGGAGTGGGGACTGGGAGGAGAGCCAGACAGAGTTGGCAGGACAGCCACGGCATCCCCATCCTCTCTCAGGCCTCTCAGTGAGCTCCACGAAGGGCTGGGAAGGGGCTGGTGGCCCCAGCTCTGCTCGGGAAGGACCTGCGGGATGTTTCCTGCATCCCTGCCCTCCTCCCGCCGGGTCCTGCCCCTGCTCCCCGCCGAGGCAGCGGCAGAGCCGCCTGGCTGGGAGGGAGGACTCCCTCCTACATGTGGCTGGCAGGTTTGCTCGTGTTTCCAGGGGTGGGAGGGAATCTGGGCCCCTCTCCAGAAGCAAAACAAAAGCAAATCCGAGCTGCCTTTCGGAGTGAAGTTCTCTCACACGCTCAGGCGCACAAACAGGACGTGGCAGGGAGCGTGGGGGGCCGTGCTCCTGCCCCACCGAGGGGTCCAGGTGGGGAAGGGCATCCCAAGGAATGGACAGTCCTTCTGTGCAGCTGGAAGGAGTTGCTCATTTTCTCTGCTGGGCTTTTCATCTGGCTAATAGCGCTCCAGCCCGCTGGCGGCGGCGTGCACGGGGGATATTTATGGAGGAAGTTCATGCATCTAACAGCTTAAGCTCTTCTAAGCTCACAACCCCAGCACAAAAGGATTTGGGGGCAGTTAACAATTCTGTGTGGTTAAGAGATTTTCATTTCGCTGGGCCTGGCTCGCTGCTCCCGCAGGGCCCTGCGAGGGGCTGCCTGCCCCATCCTCTCTGGAGAGGAGCTCCACACCCGCCCCGTCCTCCCTGCTTCACCTTCTGCTCCCTGCCTGCGTCTTTTCTCTCCATCTCCCTGTTCTTTGTCTGCGCCTCCCCCTCCCCT
>VWZU01002637.1:77577-88471 GCA_013397095.1 Sterrhoptilus dennistouni
GGATGGATGGATGGATGGATGGATGCATGGGTGGATGGACGGATGGATGGAGGGATGGATGGAGGGATGGATGGAGGCAGGCTCCAGGCAGGGGCCCCAGGTGCCCATGTGTGTGGCACAGGCAGGAAACAGGGCATTGCTGGACATCAGACCCTTAACCTGGAATTTCTGAGGGGCTGATCTCTCTCCTGAGACATTTCAGTGGAAACCAACTGGTTTTTTCTGAGCCTTTCTCTGCCCCTTTCTTTCCCTTTTACCTTATCCCTCATCTCATGTACTGGTGACAGTTCTGCAGTGCATGTCTATATTGCTGTCACCATGATCCCAGAGGATTATTTTGGCAGATTCCCTGTTCACTCCCACCTGAATGGTTTGGGATCCTACAGAAGCACCTTTGGCTCTCAGGGATCTCAAGGGAGGAGGAGGAGGAGAAGGTGGTTCCTCAGTGGATGCTGGAGCTGCTCCCTCAAGCCAGCCATCATCCAGAGGATTCCCAGAGCTGAAGGCAGGAAGCTCAGGAGGGTTTATCCCAGTGGGAATACTCCTGCTGCAGACCTTTCCTTGCAGCACGGTGAGCAGAATTAATTCTGAACCTTTCTGTGCATCCGTGCAGCCTCATTAATAAAACAGAGTGTGGAAAAGCGGGGAAAGCAGGAATAGAAGAAACATTTGGGGAATGACTCATAGACAGAGAAGCTTCTCACTCCCCTTTCCCTACAGTGCACCCCAATGATGGATTAAAGCCTGCCTTCCTTTGCCCTTGCAGTGCTATTTGTCCTGCTATGGGGACAGTGAGCACTGCCATCCTGTCACCTCCACAGCTCCCACATGGATCCAGGCAGGAATGGTGCTGTTTGACTCTCAATTTACACCCTGGGAGTGAACTTGTGGCACCAACTAAAGAGTAAGAGATGAGGGAGGGGTTGTAGGAAAAATAATAATCTCCAGGTTTTCTCCAGCTTGCTTTTCCATCCAGGCAAATCCCAGCCTGAGGACCTTCCTGGAGCATGTCCAGAGACAGGAATAGAGCTGGGGAAAAGTCTGAAGCATGAGTCTGATGAGGAGTGGCTGAAGGAGCTGGGAGAGGGGCTCAGCCTGGAGAAAAGGAGGTTCAGGGGGGACCTTGTGGCTCCCTGACAGGAGGGGGGGTCGGGCTCTGCTCCCAGGGAACAGGAGGAAACAGCCTCAAGTTGTGCCAGGGCAGATTTAGTTTGATATTAGGGACATTTCTCCATGGAAAGGGTGGTCAGGCATTGGCACAGGCTGCCCAGGGCAGTGATGGAGTCCCCATCCCTGGAGGTGTTTAAACAACAGCTGGATGTGGCACTTGGGGACATGTTCAGTGGTGAATCTGGCAGTGCTGAGTTAATGATTGGACTCAATGATCTTGGAGAGCTTTTCCAAGCATAGGGATTCTATAAAAGGAGATGGCAGGAGGCTCTGGATCACCCTCAGTGAGTGCTTACTCTGCTTGGTGTTCCTGCTTTCCAGAGGGGATTATGAAGCAGGAGAGGAATGCCCGGTGCTCACTCACGTTGTCACCATGTGTACAGCTAATCTGGAAACAGAGTGACAAATCTGAGTGTGTGTGTCTTCATGATACCCTATAATTAGAACTGGTCTTTTTTTTTTTTTTTTTTTTTTTTTTTTTTTTTTTAAAATCTCTGAAATGCCAAATCTCAAGGACTGGAACTGAGAANGTTTTGCTGTCTGGCACAGATGGAAGTGATCCCAGTTTGTTTTTGTGCCTCTTGAATTAGAGCGTGGCTGCTCTTTCCAGGATTTCCCAGGCAAAAATATTCACACAGGGGCCTGCCCAAAACACAGGGTGGGTCCTCTGGGACGTGATTTTATGTTCATTTGGCTCTCTGCACCTTTGCAGGAGCCGTGGTGGGAATTTCCTCTTGTCCAAGGGCTGGTTTTCCAGCCCTTCCAGGTGCAGGGCAGACATGGAGCCTGTCAGGAAAGGGGACATGTGGGAAAAGAGCTGGAGCAGAGTGTGCAGAGCTGAGCACAGGGCTCAGACAGCAGCCAGGTGCAGGTTTGCTGCTCAGACCTGCCTAAAGAATCCTGGAGTGGTTTGGGTTGAAGGGACCTTAAACAACCTCATGCAGGGACACCTTGTCTTGGTAATGTCCAACACACCTTCCTCTACCCCAGTTTGCTCCCAGCCTCATCCAGCCTGGCCTTGGACACTTCCAGGGATGGGGCAGCCACAGCTGCTCTGGGCAAACAAGGAGAGAGGCAGTGATGTTCCTCTGGCAGCAGAATTCCTCCCTCCATCCCAGGCTTCCTGACCCCAGGGCTCAGGAGGGCTGTGGGGAGCTCAGGAGGGGGTTGCCCAGCCAGGGGTGGGGTGGCAGGACACGTTTTGGGACCACCAAAGCAGCACCAGACAGACTGTTTTGTACATTTTGGGGGTGCCCCCCTGCCGTGATGGGGTTTCCATGGAAACCAGAGTAGTGATTTCCTGCATGCTGATGTGCTGAGAGGCCAAAAGCAAAGGTGGGAGGGAGGAAGCAGAGGATGGTGGGCAGCAGCCCCTCCCTGGGGAGCCTCAGCCCCCGAGGATGGAGGAGAGGAGGGAAGGAGGACATTTTGCTGCCCTGAGCTGTGGTACCTGCACTTCAGGGAGACGTTGTGATGTCCCTGGTGCTCAGGGCATGGCTGGGAGCAAAGGCTGCCCCTGGAAGGGGCTTTGTGGGGGCAGCATCTGTGCAGGGGAGGGTCTGGTGTGTGTCAGCTCAGGCTGGGGAGCCCAACAGGAGCTGGCAAGGACACAGCACCATGACAGAGCTCCATGCCAGTCCAGGCAGCTCACTAATAAGCAGAGTCCATTAATTAGCCTGGGAGGAGCTGCAGCAGCAGCACTCTTGGTGTCTGGCCTGTGACCTGGCTGTGTGCAGTGGGGGGGACCAGGGCAGGCAGGACAGGGCTGAGGTGACACCTCTGCACTCAGACAGACAGACAGACAGACAGGGGTGTCACCTCAGGCAGGTGTGCCAGGAGGGTGGCATCCCTCAGGCAGCTGCTGGGTCCCCACACAGGCACATCTGGCCCACATCTGGTGCCAAGCACAAGATCTGTAGAGGTCCCAGGTATGAAATCCTGCCTGCAGCCTCCTCGGAGTGTGGGTGTGTCCTTCCCTGGTGCCCTGAGTGTGTGGCACTGCCCTGGCCCTGCCGTGTCTGCCCCCGGGGCCGATGTCCCCATGTCCCCAGTGTCACCCACCGCCTTTGAACCCCGGGCCGGGCTGTGGCTGCGGCGGCACCGACTGCTGGAGCTGCGAGCAGACTGGAAATGTCTTTTGTCAAAGCTTGAGATGCCTCCAACCTCCTTTAATTAAAGACAATTACTGCTTTCAGCCCCTCTTCACAGCTCAGCTGGGTTGTTTGCAAACACACAGCTGCGGGAGGCTTTGTGCCCCTCTCCGAGTCCCGCTTCCCTGGAGACGAACAGAGGTTTCTTTATGATCAGCCTTAGGCTGGCAAGCAGCTGAGGGAGAGGAGGGGGTGCCCCGGGCTCCTGGGGTGGTTGGTGGTGCAGCCTGGAGCAGCCCTGCCTGCTCCTGTCCAGCTTCTCCTGCCAAAGCCCCTGCCTGGAGGGGACACTGCTGCTGCCAGAGGGAGAGCAGAGGGGAAAGTGGGAATGGACTGTGGGGAAGGTAGCTCTGAGTAGATGTTTTTCAATAACTCTGCTGAGTTAGCCATGACTCTGCATCACCTTCCTGTGAGAGCTGCACGGGCAGCCCAAATCTGGGCTCCTCACCCGAAACGCGCTCGGAAAAAACCCAAAAATCTGAACCCTCCCTCCGTAAGCAATAACCCCCTTTTCTGTGCTTGAATAACTAAAGAGGCAGCCAAAGGGAGCTCGACCAAACTTTCCAAAACAGTCAGGGCTGGCAGGAGAACAAGCAGCATCCAGTGCAGCCCTCTGGGATGCTGTTTCCAAAAATACGAGCCCCGGCGCGTGAGACTGTCTGGGAGCCCTGGCTCTGTGCAGCCCCCGGGCCTGCCAAGGCCGTGCCTTCTCCTTTTCCAGGTGCTAATGGTGTCCTCGGGGAGGGGGAGGCCAGGGGGGAGGCCTCTGCCTGCCTTGGAAGCGTTTGGTTGTTAAATGTGAATGGTAAGTGCTCAGCCGTGGGGCTCAGGGGAGCCAAGATCCTTTTTGAGCCTCTAACAGCCTGACACTGCTCTGTCTTCTCAAATTCATTTTGCAGCTCCGATTCCCTGGTGAGCACTAATCACTGGGCTGAGCATGAAGGGAAACATACCCCTCAAATGGGAAGCCCAGAAGCTCTTTCCCCTTAAACAGCCTCTCTGTGGACATCTTTGATCTGTTTTGGGGGTGGTTTCTTATTCCACAGCAGGCTCGGGGAGGCCAGCAGAGGATTGGAGCAGCCTCCCAGGACAGGTTTAAATGCATGCTCAAGGACTGTGATTTAGCACAGGGGGTGGGTGAGCAGAGTCAGGCTCACAGTGCAGAGATCTGCTCCTGTGCTCGTGTCCGTGGGGGTACTGAGGTGACAGGGACACAGTCCATGCCCTGTAGTGGGACATCACAGGATGCTCAGGGCCACAGTCTGGTCCATAGGGTGATATAATGGGAAATCAGGGTTTCAGGGACAGTTCATAGTGTGATATCATGGGAAATTGGGGTTGCAGGAACAGTTCATAGTTCATAGTGGGACATCATGGGACACTGAGGGGTCTAGGGACACAATCCACGCTCCATAGTGTGACATTATGGGATGCTGAGGTCTCAGGGACACAGTCCATGGTTCATAGTGGGACATCACGGGATGCTGGGAGGTCTGGGGATATAGGCTGCACTCCACAGGGGGACATTATGGGATGCTGGGAGCCTTGGGACACAGTTCAAACTCCATAGTGTGACATTATGGGGTGCTGGGGTTCCAGGGACAGAGTCCAGGCTCCTCAGTGCAGTCTCCATAGTGCTGAGGGTCTCGTGGGGAGATGGCATCTGTCCCTTGCCCCACAGTCTCTCTCTGTTTGGCAGCTCCTTCACAGTCAGTTCCAGGTGTTGGCACTGCTGATGTGGTTCACCAGGAGCTGTGTGTGGGGCTGGAGTGTGGACATCCACCACTTGTGTCTCCTGGGAAGCTGCTGGCTGGAGGTCCCTGATGCCTTGGGAAGGCTGACCTGGAACAGAGACTGGACAGAGCTAGAGAGTAAAGTAGGGATTTATTGAAAGGCCTCTGGGATACACCTTGGGCAGGACAGGGCCTGACCAGGGCTACACCCAAGGTGGACTAAGAATGGTCACACAATGGCTGACAGGTCATGAGGTCTCACATTTTTATAAGTTTTGGTCCATTTGCATATTGGGGTTTAATTGTCCAATTCCAGCTCCAGGCTGTGAGGTCCCATCCTTCTTGTTCCTCCCTTCAGCCACCCTTGTTTGTGCTTTTGGGCCTGAAAGTTGTCCTTGGTCTTCAGCAGGAAAAGGATTTGTTTTGTGTCCCTGCTCTGTGCAGAGCTGAGTGACACTGACTGTGAGCTCAGAGCTGCACCCCTGGGCTGCACAGAATCGGAAAAACATGAAAGCTCAAACTTAAGGCATCACCCAAAGGGTGCCAAGCACTTGGTCTGGGCAGACCCAGAAACATCCAGGAAGTGTCCAAGGAAGAGGTCCCCACACTGGACAGGACCAGTGTGAGAGATAAACTTGACCTTTCCAGGAACAGCCTGGTGTTGGTTGGTTTGCAGAGTTCTGTACTGGCCAGACAGCAGAGAAATAAGGGGTGGATGAGTGATGATTCTTCCTGTCCCCTGCCGTGCTGTTCATATTTCCAGTGCCCAGGGTGCCTGTGGCAGTAAGTTATGCAATTTAATTATGCGCCATGTTAAAAAATATGTCCTTGCACGCTGTATGAAATTGCAAGCAATCTATTGCCATTCACGTCTCCCGTATTCCTGATGGCTTTATATCCCTCCCTGAGTGGCCTCTTCTCACGTGGAGGCTCTGAGTTGATTGACTCTCCATGTGGAGGCTGCTCTGTGTCCCTAATCATTTTTATCAGCTCCCTCACGCCCTTGTCTCAGGGTGACCACCACTGCCATCATGTTCCAGCCGTGGCTCTATGCATGGCTTAATGACATTCCTGCTCTGCACTGGGCTTCTTTCTTCATAATTCCTTACATTTTCTCATTTTTTTTGATGATGGATGAGCTTTGAACCGATGTTTTCAGAGCATTATCTCTAGTGCTGCGAGATCCCCTCCCTGCATGTTAATAGCTAATTTAGTGCCCATCATTGTGTTTGTATAATTAGGGCTCTTTTCCCCCAAGTGCATTTGTTTCCTTTTGTCAGCGCTGAATTTCATTTGCCGTGTTCTTGCCCTGTTCATTCAGCGTCGGGAGATCTTCCTGTCACTCAGCACCAGTGACTGCAGCTCTGGCACACCCAGATCAAACCCCAAATCAGTCGATTTGGGGACACCAGGAGGGTGCCCTGTGTCATTCCTCACCCCCTGCCCCAGCCCCTGGGGTGCTCAGGGCAGCTCCTGGTTCAGCATCAGCAGCACTGACACCTTTGGCATCCAGCTCAGCCTGTGCCTGCCTGGGGATGTCACCCTTGGTGACTGATGGGTGCCACTGGGAGAGGAGGGGGCTGAGGGGACACTCAGCACAGTTGCAGCTGCCTGGTGAGGGCAGAGGAGAGGCAGGCACTGATCTCTGCTCTGGTGGCAGTGACAGGACCTGAGGGGATGGCCTGAGGCTGTGTCGGGGCGGGGGGGGGGTTAGGCTGGAGATCAGGGAAAGGTTCACTCCCAGAGAGTGCTGGCACTGCCCAGGCTCCCCAGGGAATGGGCACAGCCCCAGAGCTCCAGGAGTGTTTGGATGGCACTGCCAGGGATGCCCAGGGTGGGATTGTTGTGGTGTCCTGGGCAGGGCCAGGAGTGGGACTGGATGATCCTTGTGGATCCATTCCAGCTCAGCATTTTCAGGCTGGATGGAGATTTTTGGGTGGGTTGACATCTGTTCCAGATCTCAGCACTCTGGTGCTGCCAGAGGCCTTTATCTCATGTCTCAGGAAGTTCTTTCCCTCCTGAGCAGCAGGGTTGGACCCTGTGCTGTGTGGAATAGTGGAGGGATGTGGCTTGAACTGCTGCTGCTTTGGCTGGAGCTTGGCCTGAGCTGATTTCAGCACAGTGGAGGGAACCTGGGGAAGGAAACCCAAGAAGGGATCTCAGCACAGCCACAGCTCTGTGTGAGGCTGTTAAAAAAGGAAGGAGCCAGGAGGGAATAGCAGCCACAAGCTGCAGTTCGAGAGGTTCATGGTGGGTTTTGGAAAAGCAGGGAAGTTCCTAGAGAGGTTGAGCATCAGCAGCCACAGGGATTCCCAAGGCTTGGCTGCAGGCAGCTGCCCTGAGCCCTTAGGACTGAGCCCTTCTGTGAGCTGGAGAGTGGACTTCAGAGGTGCCTTCCCACCATCCCTGCTGGGATCCCATGGGTGCCTCTGTGCCAGGACCATGGTGCCAACTTGACCCAAGCACCACCTCTGCTCTGCAGATAGAGCAAGCCCTGGTGGGGTCCTGGGATCAGCTCGAGCTTTTGGGATTGCTCCACAAGTAACAAGTGGTGGAACGAGGGCTAAAAGCCTCAAATTGTGCCAGGGGCAGTTTACATTGGATATTGGGAAAGATTTCGTCACTGGAAGGGTTGTCAAACAGGAAGAGGCTTCCCAGGGTGGTGGTGGAGTCCCTGTTGGTGTGGCACCTGGGGACATGGTTTGAGTGGTGGACATGGCAGTGCTGGGTTGGACTCAATCATCTCAGAGGATTTCCCAACCTGAGCTATTCTGTGATCCTAAATATGATCTTCAAGTGCACAAGGGGACAGAGGATCCCAGCATGGGTCAGCAGCACCCAGACCTGCTGTCATTGGTAGGGAGTGGAAAATCTCTGCTGATAAAACAGCAAGTGAGAAAGTTTTGGAGGTCATGCCCAGCCACATCTCAGATGAAGAATTTAAATGCAGAATTTGCGTGTCCTGTAGCCTGAGGTCAGAAAAATGCCTCCAAGGTGAGCAAAAATGCCTCCAAGGTGAGCAAAAATGCCTCCAGGTGAGCAGAGCACCCTGCTCTGCAGGGTTCAAGTGGGATATGAAAAATAAACCTGGAGGGTGCTGCAGGGAGAGACAAATGTCATTCCATGTAAAATGCCCTTCCATTGGGGACTGAAAAGCTCAGTAGCTCAGAGACTTCTCATAATGAAGATTAGGTGAGATGATTACCAGGAGGAAAGCTCAGCCTCTAAAGGGCTTTTATCTGCCAAAGGAAGGGATAACAAGAACTGGTTGGTTTAAACTGAAGCTAAACAAATTTAAAAAAATTAGGCATGTGTTTCTAAGTGATTAGCCACTAGAGCAAGCTAATGAGGTGAGGGGCTTCTCCACGTTTTGGAGCGTGTCAAACAAGATGGTTCATTGCTGAGTGTTCCTTTAGCTGAGGACCAGCCATTGGGGTATCAAAGAGTGGGGCAGGACCCTGAACCCCAACTCTGTGCAAGGCTGTGCCCCAGGGGCACTGAGAGGACCCAGCAGTGCCTGTGAGAGCAGGAGCAGTGTCCTCTGTGCCCTGGCCCTGCTGGCAGCACCCAGATCTTGCCAACAGCTCTTCCCACACCTCCCATCCCCTGTGGACAGGCACTGGGCTGCACAGCTGGTGATGCTGGTGGAGAAGGAGGGAGGTGTCCCCAGGATGTGACAGCCTTGGCAGCAATGGCTCCTCCCTTATAGGAACAGGGTAAAAAGCTGGCCTGTCATTTCTTCTAAGTGCTGCTAACAAGCAATTTGTAAGTTCCCATATGAAGCTATTTTAAGAATGTTCCTTTAATGCAACCATCTAGTCTAAGAATGAAAAAATAAGTACACCTATAATAACAAAAAAAATCCTATAAAAATCAATAAAAATATATATAAACAATAAAAATTAATAAACAATATGAACAAATAAAATAAATAAAATGTCTTTTACTAACCAATAAAATAATTAACAAAAAAGCTATTAACCAATTAAAAATTATAAAAACTGTATAAAAAACCAGCAGACAACCATAATGAAAGAGCCTTCTAAACTTTTATACCCGTTCCTTGCTCTGTAGTGCAGACCCACAGCAGCACCCCAGGACAGCCCTTGCTTCCCCCCAGCTCTGCCCGAGCACCTTCACCCCACNTATCACTCTATATATGATAACCATCCCAACAACATTCCTGGTATCTGGGTGGGGAGACTGGAGGTCCCCTCCACTGCCTCCTGGGCTGCAGGGGGGCCTGAGGACAGTGAGTCCCCAGCACAGCATCCTTTGGATCATGGGGATCTTAAAGCTCATCCCGTTCCTTGCTCTGTAGTGCAGACCCACAGCAGCACCCCAGGACAGCCCTTGCTTCCCCCCAGCTCTGCCCAAGCACCTTCACCCCACCCACACCCATTCTCCGTGTCCCATCCTGCACCCAGCACCTGGCAGTGTCTCCTGGGTGGGATGAGGCAAAGATCAAAGGCTCCTGCGAGCCCTGGGTGCCTCCTGCCACACGTGCTGCCCTTGTGACAGTGACAGTGACAGCCCCGAGGACGCTGCAGCACCAGCGGCTCAGCATCAGCCCCGAGCTGAGCTGTGCTCTGTGACCCCCGCCCTACTGCAGGCAAGAGCAGTAGCACCGGGCTGATTTGCCTTCATTAACCAGATTAGCTGCTTTAATCTGCTGAAAGTGAGAGCTGCTCGATCCCTGGGAGCCGCACAGGGGATGGATGGATGTCAGGGGGAGCGGGGGTGGAGGCAGCAGGGAGCTCCTGGCTGTTGCTCTGGCTGCTTCTCCTGCAGGAACAGATTTACCCCTTCTCCTCCCACCCCCTCTCCACCCCTTTCCTTTGTGCTGATGAAAAAGCATGTGGGGTATTACTCTGTCCCCCCATGGATCGCCTCCACGGATGGATCCTGAGCCTGAGTGTTCGACCACCCTCAGCTTTTCTGCATCAGACAAAGAGCTGTGGGGTGATGGGTCAAACCCCTCCCTTGTTGGGTCAATTCTAATCTCCCCACCAAAAAAATGCCCTTTCTTGGCCAGCCGTGTGTGTCCAGCTCCAGGAAAGGGCTCTGTGGTCAGCAGGGTGCTGCCCTCCAGGCAGGAGGTCTGGTGGGTGCCTGCACATGCAGGAAATGTTCCCCAGCTGAGCAGGACCCCATGGCAGGACCAGGAGCTTTAAGGTTGTCCCCAGGTGGGGACAGGTGTGCTCATCACCACTTTACTTACAAACCTCTGCTGGACCAAGAGTGCTCCATCCTGGAGAATGAAGGCTCCTCTCTACATCTGTCTCCAGACAGAAATCACCTTTCCAGATAGAAGTCACCTCTCCAGATAAAAATCACCTCTCCCGACAAAAATCACCTCTCCTATATGTTCCATTGCTGCCCCCCTGTTTGCCCTCCACAGAGGGGGAGCAGGATTCCCCAGGGACTCTCCAGAACTGCTCCTAATCCACTTTGGGTCATGGAATACCCCTGAAGGATATGAATTCCTGCCCATCAAAAGTGAAGGTTGTAGTTTCCCAGGTGGGAATATGGTTAAAAAGAAAAGCCTGGGAACAATGTGAGTGCGTCTTGGGTTTGAGATTTTTTTCCCCCCTTGTGCCATCTGTGTTTTTTCTGGAGGAAGCCAGGGACGAGTGGAAGGTGTTCCTGCCCATGGCAGAGGAGTTGGATTATCTTTAAGGTCCCTTCCAACTCAACCCATAAGGAGTCAGGGGCAAAGCTGGGATGCAAAAGCCAAATCCCAGCCCTGAGCTCTAACCCTCCACTCTTTGCCTCCACTCTGCATCACTACTTTTCATTTCTTGGTGCACTCCAGCTCTTTTTTTTTTTTTTTTTTTTTTT
>VWZU01002637.1:88503-109323 GCA_013397095.1 Sterrhoptilus dennistouni
TTTTTTTTTTTGCCCAAGGAGAAAAGGATCATGCAAATTATTTGCCCCAAGGGATTCCTGGAAGCTGTTTAAGGCAGCAAACGCCGATTTCTCCCCAGCTGTGCCAGGCAACTCCATGTGCTCATGAATTTCCCCTCCCCTAAGTGCAGGAAGGGGCTGACAGATGTTAACACACAATCAGTGTCTCAGGAGAGAGGAATTAAAGCCACACTGGACCCTTCGAAGACACACATTAGTGTCAGAAATTTCTAATCAATCAGCTGGGAGCCTCCTGGGGTCAGAAGCCTCTTTGAAATTCAAATGGAGAATGGCTCCTAATGGGTTTTATTTTGATTGCCATAAATTGATTAGCGTTAAGATAAACAAGTTTTGTTTCTTTCTGAAGGCTCTAAATACGCTCTGGGGGAGGAGGAGCAGAGGAGTCTGATTGCTTCCCATCAGGACATCCCCTCTTGGCTCCCACCCATCACCAGTTTGCACAGCCACAGGAGACACCTTCTTCCTCCAGAGCTGGCTAGAACACAGAATCACAGCGGGGTTTGGGTTGGAAGGGACCTTAAATCTCATCTCGTTCCACTCACCGCCATGGGCAGGGATTCCCTGCAGTAGCCCAGGGTGCTGATGTTGGATCCAAAGAGTTTATTGTGGTGCTGGGGTAGCACACGGGTTAGAGAAGGTGTGAATTACCCTCCTGTGTTCTCCAGGGTGAGAGGTGAAGGTGCACCTTGGTTCTGGGTGTGTGGTGAGGGCTGTGCAAGGTTTGGGGGCTGGCACAGCCCAGCAGCTGGAATATCACTGGGAGATGCTCCATTGCAGCTGCACTTCAGGGTGACAGCTCAGCACTCAACACTGTGACTGTCACTGGGCACAGGAGCACTCTGGTGTCCCCAGGACCCTGCTAGGGGCTGTGTGGGGCAGGCAGGCCCTGTGGATGGGGTGATACCAGGAAGAGCTCACAGGGGGATGAAGTCAGCAGGCTGGGGGTACAGTGAGGAGCAATGTACCCATGGCTTGTGCTGCACTAGGAGTGGGACCAGGCCAAGAGCTACTGGTGGGCTCCCTCAGCCACTTCTGTGCTCCTGCAACCCTCTGTGAGCTCCCTTCAAACTGTGTCTGTTATCCCTAACACCTGTGTGTGTTATCCCTACACCCTGTGTGTGTTACCCCTAACACCTGTGTGTGCATCCCTACACCCATACTTTCCCTACACCCCTGTGTGTGTTATCCCTAAAACCTGTGTTTGTTATCCCTACACCGTGTGTTTATCCCTTCAATTTGTGTGTGTTATCCCAGGGAACAGGGATAGGAGGAGAGGAAGTGGCTTCAAACTGTTCTGGGGGAAATTCAGGCTTCATGAAAAGGGTGATCAGGCACTGGCACAAGGCTGCCCAGGGCACTGATGGACTCACCACCCCTGGGAGTGTTCAGGAACCATGTGGATGCGGCACCTGGGGACATGGGTTAGCAGTGAACACAGCAGATCTCGGTTGACAGCTGGACTCAGTGATCTCAGAATTATGGAACTGTTCAGGTTGGAAAAGCCCTCTAATGTCCTAGTACCTTTCCAATGTTCAGGATGAAGAGAAACAAAATCTGTCCATCTTGTGGAAGTCAGTGGGTGCCAGTTTTAGGGAGTGCTGTGGGTGGGTGCTGGGCACCATTCAGCTTCCTGGCAGTGACACAGGGGATGGTGTCCATGAGGGACCTGGCCAGAGCTCACAGGGAGTGCTGGGGGGTCCTGCTGGGCATGGTGGGGTGGAATGGGACCTTCTGGCTGTGGGACATAGGGTAGGGACAGCATTTTGGTGGCTCTGTTCTGGGTGTCTCTGTTCTGGGTGGTGGTGAGGGTCTCTCTGGTGGTGAGACATGGTGAGATGGTGGTGATGGTCCTGCTGCTGGTGGTGAGGGTCTCAGTGGAGGTGAGGGTGGCACTGCTGTTGGTGACAGTGTCTCTGTGGGGTGGTGACAAGGCAGGACGTGTCCCCTCACAGTGACCGAGTGATCCCGTGTGCTCCGCTGCACGTGAAGCCCAGGAGATCAGCAGTTCATATTTCTGTACTGAACAGGGAGCTGACATTAATGAACAGCTAATTAACATCACAGGGCTTGATGGTTGCAGTGTCAGCGTCCCTAATTAGTCTCGCACTAATCTGCTTTAATTAACTGTCCCTGTCGCGGTTTTAATTTAATTTTCAGCTCTAGACCAGCGAGAGCAGTCCTGGGAGCATCTGGGTTCCAGCACCATGGCACTGCCTGTGCTGGGCTGGACTGGAGGGCAGTGGTGGGCAGCACAGGGCCCTGCTGTGCTCTGTGTGCAGGGGATCCCCAGGGTGAGCAGTGCCCCAGCCCAGCCTGTGCCCCCCAGACAGGCTCTGTGGGCTGGGGGACACACCATGAGCTGTCTGCAGCCTCTCCTGCTCTGCTTTGTGCATGCAGCCTGTTCTGTGGGGTGCTGGTCCCTGCTCTGGAGCACAGGGAGGGGCAGAGTTTCCCTGGGCACGGCTGTGTCTGCTTGGGTTTGCTTCTCATGGCTTGGAGGGACCAGTCAGAGAATCACAGAGTGGTTTGTGTTGGAAGGAACCTTAAAGATCATCCAGTGCCATTTCTGCCATGGCCAGGGACACCTTCCACTGTCCCAGGCTGCTCCAAGCCCCATCCAACCTGGCCTTGGACACTGTCAAGAATTCCTTCCCAATATTCCACCCATCCCTGACCTCTGGCAGTGGGAAGCCATTCCCTGTGTCCTGTCCTTCCATCCCTTGTCCCCAGTCCCTCTCCAGCTCTCCTGGAGCCCCTTTAGGCCCTGGCAGGGGCTCTGAGCTCTCTTCTCCAGGTGAACACCCCCAGCTCTCCCAGCCTTTCCTCATAGAGGAACTCAGGACCAGTGAGGTGAGGTACAAAGAGTCAAAGCACCCTGAAGATGCTGGAGGAGCTTGTGTTTAGTCCTGGCAGAGTTGCTGATGTCAAAACAGGATCTCCTGGTCCTTGTCCTGCCAAGCAGAGCCCTGCCTTGCACACAGTCTGTGTGTCCTTGCCCATGGCATTGGCTTTCTGAGGAAAGCCAGGCACTGCAGTAGTGCAGATGGAGCCAAAAGAAGCAGGAGCAGGTTGAAAGAGTCCTCCAAGACCATCAGGTCCAACTATTGATGCAGCACTGCCAGGTCCACCACTAAATCCTGTCCCTGAGCACCATATCTGAACCTCTAAACACTTCCAGGGAAGGTGAATCCACCACTGCCCAGGCCAGCCTGATCCAATACCCTTTCCATGAAGAAATTTTTCCCAATATCCAGTCTAAACCTCTCTTGGCATGTCTTGATGCCATTTCCTCTTGTCCCATCACTTGTTACTGGGAGAAGAGTCCAACCCCTACCTTAAAACCACCTCCTTACAAGTAGTTGTTGAGAACAGTGAGGTCCTCCCCTACTAATAAGGCAATTCCTTGTTAACATCCCTGCTCTGCAGCACGTCCCTGCTGGGATGAAGGATGAGGATGTGTCAGCTTGGGGAATTTCAGGGGTTTGCACTCTGCTGGTGAGGATTACAGCAGGAGAGGGCTGGGATGTGCATCCAGCCTGGCTCTGCTCCCCCCTCTCTGCTCCAAGCCCACATCCTTCATCAATCACAGCTCAAATCTTCCCAAACAGGAGTGTCTCCCCACGGGACCCTCTCGGGGCTGGGTTAATCTGTGTGAGCAAGTGGGGCCTTGCAGGCAGGGGCTGGCGCTTGGCAGAGTCCCAGGGAGCTGAGCAGGGCTGGGCTTGGCTTGCCCGTCTGGATTAGCAGGGCTCTGCCATCTGTCCTGCTCCCAGAGCCTGGAACTGCTCCAGGAGGCTCCTGCTTTGAAGAAAACCCTGCTCTGACCACAGAGCCCCTTTTGCAAATACTCCAGCTGCTTCCCACCGAGGCGGCGTGGCCCGTTCCGCTTCTCCTGTGCAGACAGAGGAAATCCTGGTGTCAGCCCCAGCCCTGCCACGGGCTTTGGGAGGGGTAACCTTGGGGAAAAGGCAGTGAAGGTCTCTGGAGAGCAACTGCTGGGACCCCTCTTAGCCAAGTGAGTTGGATGCTTGGGCAGTTTGGGGGGTGAGGAGCCCAAATGTCTCTGTGTTTTCACACGGCTGCAGAGGGGATTTGGTTGTGCCACGCTGCCTGTGCAGGTTCTCACAGCACATCATCCAGGCCTGATCCAAGGGGTTGGGCATTCTCTGCCTTCAAAGGATCCCAAAATGGTTTGGGTAAAAAAGGGCCTTAAAGCTCATCTCATTCAAACCCCTGCCATGGCCAGGGACACCCTCCACTATCCCAGGCTGCTCCAAGCCCTGTCCAGCCTGACCTTGGACACTTCCAGGGATCCAGAGGCAGCCACAGCTTCTCTGGGATTTCCAGCCCAGCCCCTCCCCACCCTCCCAGCCAGGAATTCCTTCCCAAGATCCCAGCCTAATCTCCCCTTTCCCAGTGGGAAGCCATTCCCTGTGTCCTGTCCATCCATCCCTTGTCCCCAGTCCCTCTCCAGCTCTCCTGGAGCCCCTTTAGGCCCTGGCAGGGGCTCTGAGCTCTCCCTGGAGCCTTCTCTTCTCCAGGTGAATCCCCCCAGCTCTCCCAGCCGGGCTCTTGAGGGGCTCCAGCCTTTGGAGCCTCTCCATGGCCTCCTCTGGACTCACTCCAGCAGCTGCACATCCTTCCTGTGCTGAGGACTCCAGGGCCAGAGGCAGCATTTAGTGGGGTTCTCACCAGAGCAGAGTGGAGGGTCCTCTCCGTCTGAGCTCCATTGCTGCAGCTCCATGCTGGGCTCTCACCCTCCCCTGGCTGATTCCCATCCTGCTTTCCCTGTGGCACAGAATTCCAAGTACCACGTTGTGCAGCACAGGGCTGGGAGGCTGCTCTGAGTGTCTGAGCCTGCTCTGCAGAGCCAAACAACACCAAGAAAATATAACAGGGCAGTTCACTTCAAGTCACTTGTTGCACTTTTCACCTCTGGCAGTTCATCACCTTGGCCAGGAGAGCTGAGCAGCTCCTGCCCTTGGAGATCCTTTGGCGTGGTGTGATCCCTGTGTCTGCTTCCCTGGAATGGCCTCACAGAGCCAGATTTCAGCAGCACCAGCAGCAGCATCGCAGAGTTTCCTTGGCTGAGCCTGAAAGCTCTTGGGTCCCAGTTATCTAATCCTGCTCTGGGAGCCCATAGCTGATATTCCTCCTACTTCAGGAGGAATGGAAAATTTTAGGGAAGCGTTGGTTATGAAACAATCCCTCTCCATGCACATGCTGTGTGATTTAATATCCCTTTCCTTCTGTGGCACAGTGGATGGTTTCCCCATATTTTGGGATTTTCCCATCTCTTGGCTGTGGCTTCATTTTTCTTGTGTCCTTGATTTCCATCTTGTTGCTGTTAATCTTAAGGGCCCTGTTCTTTCCACTGCTTTTACCAACTGCTGTATTTCCTGCTGACTAATTTAAAGCCACTGCTGCCAGTTCATGACTTTTTAAGATGCATTTTTACTCCTTCGCTGTCATTTTTGGTTCAGAATTAATTTTTGTTGTAAAAATATGAATTGCCTTTTTTCCTGGGGGCAGCAGCAACTTTATTTGAGGCTATTTTTGGTTATTATTTACAGTGGTTCATTTGTACTCTGTGTCTTTGATGGCCTTGTTGGCATCTCTGGGAACCTGTCCCATGTTCATGACGGGGCTGGCAGCCAACCCTTGAGCAGAGTGGGAGAGCCCTGGAAATCTGGGAAATAGGGAAGACCCTGATTTCCAGAGAGTTATAAATGCACAGAGGCAGGGGCTGGGTTCAGCCTTCACACTCTGACACCAACCAGCATCTCCCAACCTTCTCTTTGAGCGACCTCACATCTTTCCCATCTCCAGTTCCTTGCACTGCCTTCCAGTGAGATTAGGAAAATCTGGGGGTTTGGAAGTCTGGGAGTTTGGAAGTATGAAATCTGGTGGAAGAAAGCTTTCACATGTGGAAGGTGCATTTTGATGGATGCAGGCAAAACCCACCCAAATAATGGGAATTATGAGCTGTTGAAAATTGCCTCTCCCTATCTGTTTTGCAGCATGCTCAGCTCTCAGATCCCTCCATTGAGCACTGCTCCTGATGGATTTAGAGAGATAATTATTTGCTGCTGTTTTTCCCTCATCAGAGCATCCTTTTAGAGAAAGTTATCAGTGGAATGGGGGCCTGGGGACTGAGGGCTCAGCCTCCTCCCTCTGATGTTGATCCCTCCCAGCCCTCAGTGCTGCACGAGCACTACAGCCCAATGACACATGGAGTGCACAGGGAATGTAGACAGTGGGAATTGCTCCTGGGTGTTTGTTCAGCCATGAATTGTGGCAGTCATTACACTCATGCAACACAGGGAGGCTTTATAAAAGATTTCCTGGGAAATAATGTCTAAAATCCCTACTTCAGCTTTCCTTATGTGCATGTCCCTGGCACAGGGTGATCTTGGCAAGGCCACTCTGGTGGTTCTCAGGTGCAGGATGGTTCAAGGTGCTCTTTGCAGGTGACAGGGGTTTTCTCAGACTTCCCTGTACAGCCCCACATTGTATTTCCTGGTTTCTATCAGAAATTCATGGGCTGATTTACAATGATTTGTCCTCCTTCTGTGCATTCCTTGGTCAAGGGATTGGAGCACAAGTCTCATGAGGGGCCGAGAGAGCTGGGAAAGGGGCTCAGCCTGGAGAAAAGGAGGCTCAGGGGGGACCTTGTGGCTCTGCACAACTCCCTGACAGGAGGGGACAGCCAGGTGGGGACTGAGCTCTGCTCCCAGGGAACACAGACAGGACAAGGGGAAATGGCCTCAGGCTGGGCCAGGGGAGGTTTAGATTGGATATTAAATAAAATTTCTCCACTGAAATGGTGATCAGACATTGGCACAGGCTGCCCAGGGCAGCAGTGGCATCACCAATCCCTGGAATTGTTCAGTGGATCTGTGAATGTGACACTTGGTGGTGGCCCTGGCAGTGCTGGGTTGGCACTTGGACTCGAGGATCTCAGAAGGCTTTTCCAGCCTCAATGATCTCAGCCATGAGGGGCCTGTTTCAGTTTTTGGCAGACTGGGTGCCTGCAGACACAGCAATTTTGGGTTATCCTTGCAGTTCCCTTTGCAGGAACAAACACAGTGCTCCAACCTCAGCTCTCTGTGGGATGGAGCTGCTGCAGCTCAGGTTGCTGGGGAAGCCCTGGGAACATCTGAGCACCAGGAGTGAGGGAATCTGAGGTGGCAGGGCCAGATGGAGCTGTGGAGCAGAGCTGGAGTCACAGGCTGGCACTGCAGCCCCTGAGCTGTGGTGGTGACAGCACCAAGGGCTCTGCCCTGGGGAAGGGACCTTGCTTCAACTGGGATTTCTTTAGCAAAGGGAAAAAATGCTTTTCACCCACTCTGCTCCTACAGACGATTCCTGCACTGTGGGAAATGGATTTATAGAGAATTCTTAAAGTCTGGTAGAAGGCTCACAGAGTATGTGTCTGTATGTAAACTTTGAGATAAGAAATGCTGGCTTAGAAATGTTATAGAATAGGACAGACATTGTTGGGAGAGAAATGGAATTAGACACAAGTTTCAAAGGATGGCTTTGTAAATAAGACTGGATACTTTAGAGAAATAGAACTATGAAAGATGGACCCACGAGGGGTAATTTTAGATGATTGGCTTTAAGGCATCAACAGCATTGTGTGGTAAAAGCTGATAGGCCAAGAAACATTTATAATGGATTGTAATTAGGAAATAGTTTGGTTTCTGATTGTGATGGTGTGAATTGTAACATCTGTATTGTTTCACCCTTCACATGAGACTGAAAATGGAATAAAAGTTTTTAAAACTCCTCTCAGTTACCCCATTCTCTGGGTCAGAAAAAGGTAAAATCCGACACTGGACCTTGAGAAGTGGGAGCTCAGTTGGCTGTAGGCAGCTGGAGGGACAGAAAAGCAGCTCAGCTCCCAGGGGGAGGCTGTGACTGTCCCTGAGGATGTGGATCCCTGTGCTCCTGGTCCCTCCTTCCAGTACTTGACCCCCTCATGGTGAAAAACGTTCTTATGTTGAGCTGGAATTTTCCATGTGCCAGCTGGAGTCTTCCCCTCCTTCTGAGGTCTGGCTCCACCTTCCTCACGCCCTGCAGGCAGCAGCAAGGTCTCTCCTCTGCCTTCTCCTCCCCAGGCTCACCTCCATCCTCAGCCTCTCCTTGCCCACCATTCCCTGGAGTCCTTCCTTGTACTGGGGAGCCCAAACTGGAGCAGCTCTTCATTGCCAGAGAGCTTGGGAGGAATTGCACTTTTTCCTTCATTGCCAGCGCACTTGGGAATTGCCAGTGCACTTGGGAGCTTTTGTTGGAGGAAGGTTGGTTCTCCTTTGTCGTTGTAGGACACGAAAGAAAGATGAGAGACTCCAAATATTTCAGAAGGCAAAGAGCATAGAAAAAAGGCTTCACTGTATAATTCTTACTATATTTTATAAGGTGTTCCCATACAGACTGAACATGGTTGGTGAATAGGAACACCTCTCTAATGGCATTGGATAAACCAGAGAAACAGCAAAACACCACCTGGAGAAAGATTATTTTGAGAAAGGAGAGTTGTTTGCCAGGATTGTTTTGAGAAGAAATTTTCTTGAGAAATTTTTCCTTGGGAAAAAGCAACTGCTAGCAGGCTAAAATCTCTCAGACCCAGAAATATCAGGCTCACACTCCTTGGGTTCTGCCTTTCCAAGGCCTCCTTCAGGGCATTTTGGGAGCACAGGTGGACAGTGTGTGCCCTTCCCAGGGCCTGCTGCCTCCCCACAGCTTCTCCACTCACTGCAGGCCAGGAGGGAAAGGTTCTGTGCAGCTCCCACACCACAATGGCCCATTTTTAATCACCCTCCTGCCAGTTCTGCTCAGCACCAGGGGCTGACACAGAGCAGTGCTGTCATCTGGAAAGTGGCTGCTGGCTCCAAACCAACTGGCACTTTGAGCTTGTCCCAACTGGGTGCTAAGCAGCATTAAAATGTGATGATTAAACGTGCCCACTCCCATTCCAAGGGTTCCTGGCCATCCCCAGCTCCACCTGGGAAAGCTGTTGGTGCCCTGGGAGTGGCACCTAGAGGGGTCTGCAGGGCCCTGCTGGAGATGGGGAGGGGAGTGTGGGGTGGGAGGGCTCCTGGTGCTGGGGAAAGTCAGGGCAGAGCAATTTGGGAATGGGGCCACTGGGGATTCCTTCAGAGGCCCCATCTCAGGCTCTGACACTGCTCTTCCAACATCTGAGACAAGGGAGTGGAGACAAGACAGGTAAAAACACTGAGCAGCCCCAGATGCACTTGGAGGAGCTGGAGGGGGAGGCACAAATCTGTCCCAGGTCTGATCCTGGCTCTGCTCAGGGCTGGGAATGTGCAGACACTGCCTGGTCCAGTGCCCCCAGTCTGTGTCTGGTCCTGGGGGCTGTGCCTGTCCCCAGCATCCCCATAGGCTGTGACCCCACATTGGCACGAGCACCAAGGGGACATTTGAAAGGCTCTTGTGCAGGAAAAGCTCCCTTTTTGCTCTCCTGTTTCCTTTAGGATTAAAGTTGTTCTCCTCGGGCTGGAAACATGGAATGTTTGTCAAGTTTATGAGGGCTTTTAGAGAGACTTTCAGAAAGAACATCCTATCCCTTCTTTTATAGGGCTGAGATAAGATTATCTTTGTTTTAACACCAATTAAAGCAGGAAGGGTTTATGGGATTAGGGGTTTTCCATCAGTGCAACTTTGATGTCACCACTTCCCTGCTTAGTTTGTTCCTTTCCCTGCCTTAAATCCTTGGGAAGCGTTCCTGTAATGGTTAACATCTCCTCCCTCCCCAGGCAGAGCTCTCCCAGGCAGAAGCTTTGGGAAACAATTAAACAAGACCAAACAAAGTAACAAAATGTGAAGGTCCTAAATTCTTTAGGAGACCTCTTGGAGAAAGCTGGCTCGGAGCAGTCACTGTGTGGGTCTGCAGTGCTTCAGTGTTTACATCAGGAGAAAACGGATGTGCTGCTGGCCTGAGCAGCATGTTTAAAATAAGAATATAAAATTGTAGACTCCCAGAATGGTTTGGGTTGGAAGGGACCTTAAAGCTCGTCCAGTGTCCCCCCTGCCATGGGCAGGGACACCTTCCCCTATCCCAGGCTGCTCCAAGCCCTGTCCCACTTGGCCTTGGACACTTCCAGGGATCCAGGAGCAGCCACAGCTTCTCTGGGCAACCTATGCCAGGGCCTCTCCCCCTCACAGCCAGAAATTCCTTCCCAATATCCCATCCGTCCCTTCCCTCTGGCAGTGGGAAGCCATTCCCTGTGTCCTGTCCATCCATCCCTTGTCCCCAGTCCCTCTCCTGCTCTCCTGGAGCCCTTTAGGCCCTGGCAGGGGCTCTGAGCTCTCCCTGGAGCCTTCTCCTCTCCAGGTGAACACCCCCAGCTGTCCCAGCCTGGCTCTGGAGGAGCTCCAGCCCTTGAAGCTTCACTGTGGCCTTCTCTGGACTTACTCCAGCAGCTGCATGTCCCTCCTGTGCTGGGACTCCAGGCATGAAAGCAGTGACCCAGTGCTCCCCAGGGCTCCCCAGGGCTCCCAGGCAATGCTGTTGTCCAGCCCCTGGAGCTCTGGTTCCTTCTGTGTGTGGCCAGCTGCCCAGACAAGGTTTGACACTGTGCAGGGTCCTGCTCTCCCCATACCTGGCACTGGGATTGCTCCTGGGCCAGCAGCACCTGGCATTCCTGGGGTGGGGAATGTCCTGCTTGGGGAGACCACTGAGCTACTGAGCTTGGCCTTGGAGCAGCTACATCCTGGGCTGCTCCTCTGGTGTCTGCAGGAGTTTGAAGGGATCTGCTGCCACCAGCACTGTGCTTCTGAGCTCTGAACTCACCCCTGAGCATCGGGGGGTGTTTCAGAGTTCAGCTTCCCATGGAGGCTTCTGGAAGTGTGCAGGGAGCTGGGCCTGGGCTGCAGCCAGCCCTGGCCTACAGCAGCACGATGGACACACAGATCCATGTCTGCTTGGGATAGAACCAGGGAATCATGCAATCATTAAGGTGGGAAAAGCTCTCTAAGACTGAATTCAGCCATTAAACTAGCACTGCCAGGGCCACCACTAACCAATGTCCCCAGCTGCCACACTCATGTTTTTTGAGCCCTTCCAATGCTGGTGACTCCACCACTGCCCTGGGCAGCCTGTGCCGATACCTGACCATCCTTTCCATGACAAAATTTTCCTTAATATTCAATCTAAACCTCCCCCTGGTACAATTTGAAGCTGTTTCCTCTTGTTGTTTTGCTTGTTTCCTGGGAGAGGAGGCTGACCCCAGCCAGGCACAGGGCAGTCCTCTCCCCTGGTGTATGCATGGCCCTGACAGGATAAATGCTGCATTTTGCTCCTCTCCACCTGCACCCTGAGGATGTTGGCGACATCCCAGTCCCACATGCTCAGGCAGGGACAGAAAACTTCCCCATTTCTCTTTAAGAGCCCGTGGCAGGCTGGGGAGGCTGAGCCAGGCTGACAGGGCAGGTGAGGAATTCCAGGCGTTTCTCTGTGACAGCGAATCCCATCAGCACTGATGGATGTGCCCTCCCGCCCCCAGCAGCACTGGGAACTTGCAGGTGTGTTGCCCACAGGTGTGCTGGGCTCACCAGATGCTTGAACTTGGGAGCAGTGCTGGAAGGGAGGTGACCTTGTGAACTCTGCAGGGGGGGTTTGCTGGGAAGCCCCCAGTGCACAAAGCCTCTCCCAGGTGAGAGCTCAGCTCTCTCAGCACGGGGAGAGCTGCCTGGGCTGGGATGAGGCTGCTGCTGCCCAAGGTTGGGGATGCTCTCAGGAGAGCAGGGAGCTGTACCTGCCTGGATTTGGTGTGTGATGGGCACTGTTGGTTTGTCTCACGGTGTCCAAAGGCTGGATCCTGGATCCTTGGCCCTTGGCCTGGCTCTGTGGAGCTTTGGGCTGAGTTCAGCCTGGCCAGAGGTCAGGGTATATTTGCCCCTTGTAAGACATTCCAAACTGGTCTGTTCTGGGGAGCTCCCAGAGCAGGGCATCACTGCCCTACCCTGTCCTCTCCAAACCTCTGTGACACCCCAGCACTGAGGCCCTGTCACAGCCCCACGCTGTCCCAGCACTGCCCCAGCACTGCCCCTCTTCCCAAGGACCAAGGGACACAGGAGATGATGCTGAGAACGAGCTGTGACCTCCTAAACTACCATGAGCAGGGTGCACAGGAAAGTGAAGTCCTTGGCAGGGCACTTTTGAGGGAGTTGTGTCTGAGGGAGCCTGGGGTGGAGCTGGGGGCAGGTGAGGTGGCTGGTGGGGGGCCCCATTGCAGGGACTGTGGGGTTTGCAGTGCTGGCACCTCCAGCTGTGAGGCCAGAGCAGCAGTGGACAGGTGGTGGACAGGTGGACAGGTCCTGTCCAGTGGACAGGAGCAGCAGATGGGACCCAGGTGATGTCCTGGAGCTGCTGGAGAGGTGCAGGGTGCTGGCCCAGGCAGTGGGGATGTGTCTATAAGCCAGGAGGAGGCTTTTGCAGTTTGTGCTGTCTTACTTCCATTCCTGTCCCATGGAGAATGATGAGGTTAAACAGGAACATCTGCATTGGGACCATTCCCTTTATTGACAATTCTGTAATCCACATCATGGAGGTTTCCCTCCAGTTAATCTCATTTAACCCTGTTTTCCCTCCTGTATTTCCTTCCCCTGCTCTCCAAACGCTGTCAGAGCTGTTGGCAGTGACAGCACCTGGCAGTGGCATTAATTGCTTATCTGAGGATGAGGTAACAGCACGGGCTGCTAATTAAATTTATCCCTAAGGAAACCAGAGGACCCATGTGGCCCCAGGAAGGGAGAGTGCAGAGAGCTGGCACCTACAGGTCCCAGCTCCTGTTTTTTTCCAAGCTGGCAGCCAACTTCAGTAGCCAACGGGCTTGGGTGTCACCACCTGCCTCCTCAAGGCCTGACTGAGTCCTTTCCCTGCAGCACTCTCCAGGCTGGGGACACCAGGGCAGAGTTGGAAGTGGACCCAAAGGCAGCATTGCTGCTCTGGGTTGTCCAAAGGCCACCCTTTCATTCAGAGGACAAACCCCATCAGGTGAGGGATGGGACAGGAACAAGCAGAGGAGGAGCAAATTTACAAGTGAGACAAAGTGAGCCCTGTTTGGATGCAGAATTGAAAAGCAAGGGTCAAGGTGGAAGGGACAAAATGGAGTGGAATATGGGCAAAGTGACAATGTCATTGGAGCACCCACCTCATCTTCCAAGGAGGGGAATGGTTGACAAAAGGAAAAAGGGGGAAATTCAGAGCTGGTGAGACATAGTAGTTCTGCACAGAACATCATAAATGGCTTTAAATTGGAAGAGGGTAAATTTAGATGGGATGTTGGGAAGGAATTCTCCCCTGTGAGGGTGGTGTGAGCCCTGGCACAGGGTGCCCAGAGAAGCTGTGGCTGCCCCTGGATCCCTGGCAGTGCCCAAGGCCAGGTTGGATGGGGCTTGGAGCAGCCTGGGATAGTGGAAGGTAATTGAACCTGAGATGAGCTTTGAGGTCCCTTGGAACACAAACCATCCTGCCATTCCAGGATTCCATGAAATACCCCACACACCACCAACAGCAGAGAGCCAGAAGTGCTGGTCAGAGAGGGTCTGGGCTCTCATGTCCAGTGCCCATTTGCACTGTGGCTGCCACCAGCATGAGCTCAAGGCAGCCATGGAATTCTGCTCCATCTACCCCAAGGATGGAACTCTACCACCCCTCTCCCTCATCAGCACCATCTTTTGGAGAAGTGGCTTTTCATAATATCCTGTCTGAACTTGTGGTCCTTGTCCTGCCTGGCAGAGTCTGGCACCCTGAGAGGTGCTTCAGCCTCTCTTCAGTAAGTGCAGCTAGATCCCCCCTTACCCAGTATCCCCAGTTACCCCATCCAGCTCTTCCCACCTCTCCAATGCCCTGTGCCCCTGGGTTGACCATCTGGGTGACCCTCCACTGGCCTCTCCTGCTTCTCCATATCAACCCTAACCCAGCCGTGGCAGCATTCCCAGTGCCTGACAAGGGAAGGGAAAACGCCTCCCCCAGTGTCCTGGCTGTGCTCCTCCTGGCTTGGCCCAGGACACTCTTTTCCTTACTCTCCATCAGAGCATATCTGTAGGACTCATTTTATGTGGGGTTGGAGTGGGAGCAGCACTGGGGTGTGGGGCCAAGGGTTTTTTGGGGTGATGAAGGTGCCAGTGGGAGCAGGGGGGGCTGTGGGGCAGGGACCCCAACAGCATCCAGGAGAGATCCCAACAGCATGGAGAGAGACCCCCAAACCCACAGAGGAGGGCAGGAGGCAGGATGTGGCCCAGGGGACTGGCCCAGCACCAGGGAGGCTGCAGAGGCAGCCCCCAGCCCCGGCCCCCAGGGAGAAAGGAGCCAGTGGGGAGATAAGGCTGGGGATTTAAGGCTCCTGGCAGATCCTGACAGCCAGGACTGCCTGCTTTCCATCAGCCTTTAAAAATGCCTCGCTGGAGTTCAGGGATCCTTGCTGCCAGAAGAAACAGGGCCAGGCAGAGGGGGCCAGGAGGATCCTTCCTTCCTCAGAGCCCTCAGCATGGGCCGAAGGTGCCATTTTAGGAACTTTTATTGCAGGAGGGAGCTGTTTGCTCAGAGCTGTTTCCAGGAGGGGCCTGGGGTGGGTTCTGAAGGCCAGGGCAGCCTGGTTGGAGCCTGCCCAGCTCGCACTGGATTAATTAAACATTTGGTTAGAGAGAGACACTGAGACATGAAGGAACAGGGAACCCCTGTGTGGCCCCTCCTGCACACTTGGCCAAAGGCTTTCCCTCAGCCATGGGGTGCCTTTCCCTGCTGAGCTGCCCCAGGACAGGAGGGCTGGAAGCTTGGTGCCAGCAGCAGAGGTGGCCTTGCCTCCCACATCCTCTTGGTCCTCTGCAGGGAGGGCAGGATCCTTGTGGGCCCTTCTGATGGCATTCCCTGCTTTCAGGAGTTGGACTCCGTGATCCTTGTGAGTCCCTTCCAACTCAGTTTATCTGTGATTCTGTGATTAACCAAAGCATGTGTCTTCCCAGGCACAACCACCTTCCCATGCCCTGGGAGGGAGAGAGTGGGAAACAAGGAGCCCAGTGCTGCTCAGCATTCCCAGCCTTGTTGGAGAAACCCACAGCCAGTCCTCCAGGCTGTCTTCAGAGCTGTACCCCAGTGGGGCAGCCATCCATGTATCTGCAGCAGAGAGGCAATTAATTCACAGAATTTACAGAATCACTGAGTTGGAAGAGACTTTCAAGATCATCGAGTCCAACCCAGCCCCAACACCTCAACTAAACCCTGGCACTGAGTGCCACATCCAGTCTTGCTTTAAACACATCCAGGGATGGTGACTCCACCACCTCCCCAGGCAGACCATTCCAGTACTTCATCAGTCTTTCCATGAAAAACTTCTTCCTAATAAGTTGTTGATATTTCCCGTGGTACAGATTGAGACTGTGTCCTCTAATTCTGTCAGTTGTTGTCTGGAGAAAGAGACCAACCTGAGCACAGCCACCTTTCAGGGAGTCGTAGAGAGTGATAAGGTCACTCCTGAGCTTCCTTTTCCCCACAATAAACACCCCCAGCTCACTTAGTTGTTCCTCACAGGGTTTGTGCTCCAAGTCCTTCACCAGCCTCGTTCCTCCTCTGGATGTGCTCGAGAGATTCAATGTCCGTCCTAAACTGAGGGGCCAGAGCTGGACACAGCATTCAAGGTGTGGCCTCTGTTCATCTGTTCAAGGTCCATCTATTCCCTGTGAACTCCTGTCAGCATCCCATTGGTGCTGGAGGTGCAGGAAACTGCTGCAGTGATGAGGCCAGAGCACAGGCACCAAAATTGCCTCCCAGGGATGAAAGAAGTTTGAAGAAAGCAGAAATTTCTGTGCTTTCACTGTTTCAATTCCTTCTTCCCAAGCAGGAATTTCTAGGGATGTCCTTGTTGCAAGCTTAAGGAAAAGCAGCAATGTCCCAAAGCTGCTGTCACCTCCCAGGGCAGAAAACTGGAGTGTCCTCGTGTCTGTGTCAGGCTGGACATGAGGAAAGGTTCTTCCCCCAGAGGGTGCTGGCACTGCCCAGGCTCCCCAGGGAATGAGCACGGCCCCAGAGCTCCAGGAGTGTTTGGACACTGCTCTGAGGCACAGGGTGGGATTGTTGGGGTATCTGTGAAGGGCCAGGAGTGGCACTGATGATCCTTGTGGGTCCCTTCCAGCTCAGGATATTTCATGATTCTGTGATGCTTCCAGCACATGGTGAAAACATTCCCATTGTTCAGGCAGGAGGGGTTTTAGCCCCTCTGTGAAGATTTCACTTTTGATTTACAGTTTACTCTGGAAACAAGAAGTTGGGTGGATTCCTAAAGAAAATCTGTTTTCTCACCCAGGGGAAGACCTGGAGGGAGCAGAACAGTTTTGAACACAATGTTAATTTATTTTATTTCTGGAGGTTGTCATTACTTGAAAAAAAATCAATTAAAAAAAAAGGGCTTTGCATCAAATTTCAGTGATTTTCCTGTCTTTCCACATGATTTCAGAACATTTAACTTCAGAGAAGTTCTGATTTTTTCCAAGAATATTTTCTCCCATGCGGGACCTAGTGGGGAGGAAGAGACTTGCCAGAACTCCTGGCTATGTTTTGGTGGCTCATGCAAAGAGTTTCAGTGTCCCAGCTGGGCAGTTTGGAGGAACAACCACTGAGCCTCAGTTTTTATCCCTCTCCAGCCATTGCCCTGTGCCAGGGTCAATGTGGGGAATGTTTTTGGAGCAGTCACTACATTCCACAGCCTGGGCACATCTCAGATGTCTCTCTGTCTTGATGCAGAAGAAGCATGATGGGAAAGTAGCTGTTCTTAAAATAAACCTCAGGAAGGTGAAAGAGGCTCCTGTCTGAAACCATCCTGGCTGCAATGACCCTGCATTTCATCCGGGCTGGCAGATGAGAGCAATTTTATGTGTTGGTCTTTTGTGTGTCTCAAATATTGGTATTAGTGCAGGAAGCCTGTTATCATGTCCCCATCACTTCTGGGGAATGCAGAACTGCCCAGCCATCACCTCTCCCAGCAGCTTAACACCCTCTGAGTGGGCTGGTCCCAAAGGAAGTGGGTTGGGAATGGAACTGAACAGGTGAGGGATCGATGGAAAGATCCAGGAACATGAGGAGAATCCTGGTTTTCACCAGCTCTTTTGGCCATAAGAGGGGGGAGGAACAGTGCAATCAGGAGGGCTGAATTTTTTTCTGTAGAGCTTTTCTCATTGGAAACTCAGGATAATTCTGGAGGAAAGGAGACGAAAACTGAAAAAAAAAACAAAAACAAACAAACAAAAAAACCAACCACAACAACAAAAACCACCTTCTTTTTTTCCTTTTTCCCCAAATAAGAAATAGCTACTTCTTAGCAATGGTTCTTGCTCCCAGCAGCCTCAGTGAATGTTTTTCCCAGGGTGTTTTCTGATCTGCCTCATTCCTGGGAGCTTTGGCAGGCAACTGAAGGAGAAGTTTGTTAAACTTGTTTCAGCACAGGAACCACCTGCCTCCCCCCAGGCCCTTCAGGCTGTGTAAGAATGAACAGCAACACAAAGTCCCAACAGGAGTAACCACAGAGGAACAGTCTGAGCTGGGCTTTTCCTTGGGTACTGATGATCCCTGGGCTTGGAAGGGACTTTCTGGTGTTGAGGGCTTTTATCCATGAGTGGTGCATCTGTTAGTGCTGGATCACAGCGTGGTCCAGCCTTCACCACCATCTGCTGTAGGTCCCCGTGTCCCCCTGGCCCACCCTGTGGGGCTGGACACACATGGGATTGAGTGGCTGCTGCTCATGGAGCATCTTCTTCACCTGTGAGAGCTCAGAGCCCTGGAGGGAGAGCCCAGCCCACTGTTACTGCTCAGCAGAACCAACAATTTATTGGTAATGTTGAGTCATTAAATCATTAAGGTTGGAAATGCTCCCTAGGATGATCAACTCAGCACTGCTGTCTCCCCAAGGACATATCTACAAAGTCATGAAGAGAAAACTCTGTGGAGAGTTGCAGAAGGACCCCATGAGACAGGATGGCCAGGGAATGAGAAGGCAATTGGAGTTCAAAAAGACTTGAGGTGATACAAATGGGAGAAAACAACCCCAGCTTCACAGAATGGTGAAATCAAAGAACGGTTTGGGTTCAGAGGTGCCTTAAAGACCATCTGCCATGGGCAGGGGGGTCTTCCAGTAGACCAATTCACACACAGCTGCACAGAGATGAGCTGGGAGTTGGCCCTGATGTCCCTCACCACTCAGATCTTGGGGCTTTCACAGTCAGTCCAATGGTGGTTAAAAAATAACGTGGGCATTCCTGAAAAACGATAATAAAGCAGTGAATGTTGCCATCCAGTGTGGAGCAGGACAGAGATTTGGACAACTCTAGAGGTTGTGGGCAAGGCAGATGGCAATTGAGTGTCCATCAGCAATGGGAATGTGGGATGGCATCAGGAATGGCAGCTTGGCTCTGAGAGCAGCAGTTTCTTCCTGCAGTGTGTGGTTACAGCACAGGGCTCTTTATGGGTGAAACAGGTGCAGGACATTTGCAGGGAATAAAAAATGGGTGAGTAACACAGTGGGAGAAACACCCACGTGGGGAATTGAGTGCAAGGAGCTGTGGCTTAGAAAGGAGTGGTGAAGTGTTGTGGGCAACACATGCCCTGCTCCGTGGTCATGGAATCATGGAATATCCTGACTTGGAAGAGATTCACAGGGATAAAATCTAACCCTTGACCCTGCACAGACGCCCCAACAATCCCACCCTGGGCATCCCTGGGAGTGCTGTCCAAACACTCCTGGAGCTCTGGCAGCCTCAGGGCTGTGCCCATTCCCTGGAGAGCCTGGGCAGTGCCAGCACCCTCTAGGGGAAGAACCTTTTCCTGATATTCAACCTAAACCCCCCTGAGAGTCACTATTGGGGGAGTATTGTGGTGTCTGTGGTCAGACCTGGTTCAGCCACTCACATCTTCTTACGTGGCAGTGGATAAAAATCCCCTGTGCACTTCTACAATCCCTGTTCCGCATCCATGGTTGGGGAATGGGGACAGAGGTGTCTACACAGGGACCCATCTCTGCAGGTGCCACCTCAGGGCTTTCTAGCCAGCTGCTCCTTCTCTCCTGTGCTCACCTCCAGCTGTCAGGATTCCCTTTGGACTCTGCAGAGCCCCAAGGATGGTTCTGGCAGCAGTGCTGGGCTCCAGGCATCCCTCCCCAGCCCCCTTCTCCCTGCTCACCACTGCTCTCCTTCTCTTCCAGGCTGCCCCTCGGGGACATTCAAGGCCAGCCAGGGGGATGAGGGGTGTGTCCACTGCCCCATCAACAGCAGGACCACCTCGGAGGGGGCCACGAACTGCGTGTGCAGAAATGGATATTACCGGGCAGACGCCGACCCCGTGGACATGCCGTGCACCAGTACGTGGGGCTGGGCAGTGGGAGGGCACCAGGGGCTGGGGAATCATGGAATGATCCTCAGTCAAAGCACCAAGGGGTGCTTGATGTGAAAAACAGAGTTCACTTTCCTGGTAAATTTTAAGAAATAGGTTTAATAATAAAAAATAAGACAATTAGGGAACAGAAAACAAAGTACAGCATTCAGCTGAGTCCACAACCTGCTATTTCAGTGGCTTTCTTCAAAAACACCCTTTCTATTGCATCAGTCTTGTTGAATATTCAAACTTTTCCACAAACTAGTTTCCATATTCCAGGAACTGTTTTGCATGGCCCCTCCTTGGGTTTGCCTTTTTAGAGCATTTGTGTTTCTTGGCTGTGTCTTCATTATCACCTCCAGCTTGGGTCTTGGTCCATACTTTCTTCAGATGGGAGATGCTGATAGTTGGTGTATCAATAGCAGAGTCTTCTTTAAATGTTCACTAGGTGTTATCCCAACCAAACAGATAGTTTATAAACATACTGTATTAATACAACATAACTTTCTAATATAACACATATAGTATTCATTTCAATATTTGCAAAAAGCCAAGCATATAATATATATTTATAACACTTGTCAAAGGTGTCTGTCCCAGTGGGGTTTTGAGGAGCACCACACAAAATAACAGGTAAATTTTGCTAGGGCTGTCACACAAACAAATTAGCCTGGGGTTTGTTTGGACTCAGTGTTTATTAATTCTTATCTATAGTACAGTCTCACGAGTTATGAGCTCTAACTAGCAAGGTAGAAAATGGATGTGCTTCTAATTCTTTCCAAGGTTATTTAAGCACTAATCACCTAATAACGAGGTGACACCTATATTATTTATATTTCTGACCCAATAATCGACCACCCAAGGCTCGCAATGCAGTCCTTTTTCAAAAAACACCCAAAACCAAGAAGAAGAAGGTGAAGAAGAAGGACTTAGGCAACACCTTAAATCCTCCATATTGCCCCATACATATTACTATATACTAAAACCTTGAAATCTAAGTTTCACCCTGTGAGATCACACAATACCATTCAAACTCCACACCCACAACCCCAGTGCCATCACTCAATTTCAGAAGCCTGTTCCACGGCCTCAGGTCAAATGTGGTTCTTGCTTGAGGGTCAATGGCTTTTAGCACAGAAAGCCTGAAATTCTCAGCCTCCAGGGTTCCAACATGGGGTAAGAGGAGTGGTCTCATTCCCACTCTTGCCTTTGGATGTCCAGCTTGCTGCAACCAACTAGGCTGTCCTGGTTTAGGGCTGTTCTAGTTTAGGGCTGTCCTGGTTTAGGGCAAATTCAGGAGTAAACCCCCAAATGGGGTCCCTCTGGGAAGCAAACCCAAACAGCCCCTCATGCAATCAGTCCGGGAAAGGAACTTCCTTGGAGAAAGGTGGAAAAAA
>VWZU01002637.1:109343-194906 GCA_013397095.1 Sterrhoptilus dennistouni
ATGGAGATGGAGATGGGGATGGGGATGGGATGAGGATGGGGATGGGAACAGGGATGAGGATGGGGATGGGGATGGGAACAGGGATGAGGATGGGGATGGGGAGGAGGAAGGGGTGCCGCCATCTCACACTTTCCCGTCTGTTCCCTTTGCAGCCATCCCATCCGCCCCGCAGGCCGTGATCTCCAGCGTGAACGAGACATCCCTGATGCTGGAGTGGAGCCCCCCGCGGGACTCGGGGGGCCGGGAGGACCTGGTGTACAACATCATCTGCAAGAGCTGCGGGGCGGGGCGCGGGGCCTGCACCCGCTGCGGGGACAACGTGCAGTTCGCCCCGCGCCAGCTGGGCCTCACCGAGCCCCGCATCTACATCAGCGACCTGCTGGCTCACACCCAGTACACCTTCGAGATCCAGGCTGTCAACGGCGTCACCGACCAGAGCCCCTTCTCCCCTCAGTTTGCCTCCGTGAACATCACCACCAACCAGGCTGGTAAGGTCCACATCGAGCTCCTCACGCCACGGTGGGGTGGGTGGGCAGCATCTCTGGGTGTTTGTCTTGGTTTTAGGGCTGTCCTGGTTTAGGGTAGATTTGGGAGGTAACTCTCGAATAGGATCCCTCTGGGATGTTGCTAGAGGATACCAAAAGAATGTCACTCATGCAGCCAGGTTGTCAGAGTAAAAAGAGAGGTGTTTATTTCTTGACTTTGATTTATATAGATTCCAGACAATGACCAGAGACTGGAGGATGAGGTTGCCACCTCTCCAACCCTACTGGTCAAACTAGAAGTCCATCAGTTGTCCCTCCTCCAGAGAGGAATGTATATGGTTTCCAAAACATCACTTTTGTTAAAAAGAGAGGTGTTTATTTCTTGACTTTGATTTATATAGATTCCAGACAATGACCAGAGATTGGAGGATGAGGTTGCCACCTCTCCAACCCTACTGGTCAAACTGGAAGTCCATCAGTTGTCCCTCCTCCAGAGAGGAATGTATATGGTTTCCAAAACATCACTTTTGTTTACCTAAAAGTCTGTGAGAAACTCCACTACAAAAGTGCAAACATCAGAAGGCTGAAAAAGATCAGAGTGACCCTGGGAAGCAAATCCAAACGGCCCCTCCCACCATCAGTCTGGGGAAAAACTTCCTCAGGGAAAAGTGGAAAAAACCGTTTATTTAACAAACAAAATGACCACAAACATAAAGAATGAATAATATGAAGCAATAAAACCTCTCGATGTTCTGAAGAGAGATGGCAAACTCAGAGAAGGCCCTTGCTGTGGGTGTAGCTTGGCTTGCTCAGTCTCTTATCAGTCCCTCTGGTGCTGGAAAATGCCATTCTGGGCCATCCTGTGAGCTCCCAGTGCTCCTCTGGGTTTGTCAGTCCAGAGCAGGTTAATATGAAACAATAAAACCTCTCTTTGCTCTGCAATGAGATGGTAAATTCAGAAAGTCCTTGCTGTGGTAGCTCAGCTTGCTCAGTCTCTCATCAGTCCCTCCAGAGGTCCAGGCCCTGGTGGGCCACAGGTGTGAGCTCTGGGGCTCCTCTGGGTTTGTCAGTGCAGAGCAGGTTTAAACAGTCCCAAGAAAAAGGAAAAAAAAAAACAGTCCAGGGAACTTCTCTGCCTCAACTAGCTAATCTAACTAAAGGACAGGAGATCTCTGTCTCACTGTCGATCTGTGCTGCAGATAACACAGTCCAGGAGCAGAATGCAGAGGAGTGAGAGCAGTTTTCAAAAGAAACTCAGTGCTTCTTCTCCCTACTTTGCTCTCAGAACCAGTCTGAAAGGTACAGAACACAATATCCAACACAAACAGGACAGACAGCTGGGGATACAAGCATCATAAAGGCACCGCAGGACAGCAGTGCTGGCTGAGCCCCTGAGGGCTGGGAGGGGATTAGAGGTGGGGTGAGGTGTTGCTTATTCCCTAATGTCGGTGGTGATGGAAGTGCCTGGAGGTTCCTGAGTGAATCCCAAGCCTTGGGTGTGAAAGTTTCCTTATTTCAGTGAAAAGCTGGAGTGTGCCCCAAGACAGAGCTGCCTCCCCATGGTGGCAGCACAACAGCTGGTGGCACTGTCCCCTGGTGTCACAGCATCACTCTCCAGTGCTGGGTCTGAGGCTGTTGCCTCGGAGCATCATTGCAGGCACCATCAGAGTGTTGCACACTCCTGGTTCCTGGGGAGGGAAGGTGAGGCATCTCCAGTATTTTGAGAGGAGCTGCAATCCCTGCTTGGGCTGTAGAGAGAGCCTGGACAGAGGAAAGAGAGAAAGCAAAGGAGAGCTGCACATGAGAGGGGCTGGGAGATGGATATTTGGGATAATGGTCTGGGAATCTGCTCCAGTTCTTGTGCCACTGCAGAGTCACTTGGTGAAGCAGCTGAAGCACAGAGCTGGGAGGGTTTCATTTGGATCTCCAGCTCTGTGCAGGGTGGCTTTGCTGGGGGGAGCAAGGATGGTCAGAGTGGCTGGTAATGCTCCCAGGAGAGTCCCCAGCAGCCCCCTGGAAGCTGTGCTGGTGGCAGGGAGCCCCAGTGAGCTGCTGGCCAGGGCTGCCTTCCCAGCCCACCTGGAAGCCATCTGGAGCTGGGCACAGGCTGGGGCTGGGGCTTGGTTTAATGGGATTGAGATGGAAGGATGCCAGTGAGGCACAACCCTGCTTGGGAGCAGGAGAGATTCTGGTCCCTCTGAAGCTGCCCTGGACACCCCCTGAGCCCCAGGGCTGAATTTGGCAGCAGTGGGTGAATTGCCTGGGGGCTGTGGTGTGTTCTGGCTGCTGGGCATGGTGGGTGAGGGAAGACAGCAGTCAGGCAGGTGGGAATCACTTGGGCATCACTTCCAGAGCCTGAGGACAGAGGGAGCCTGCAAAAATGTCTGGGTGAGCCATTATGGAGCCCTCTGATCTGGAGTCAGCTCGGGAGCCAGGCCAGGGTGTTTTGGAAGCCCTGAGGGCAGGTCTGGCACAGGCTGAGCTCTGGTTTGGCCCCAAGCAGGGACAGACCTGCCCCCAGGGAGGAGAGGGGAGCTGGTCTGGATGACCAGCTTCCTTTACCTGAGGGAGATGGGGTGGCTGCAATGCTGCCTGGAGCTAGGAAGGGTGTCTGCACCCTCCCACCGTGGTCCTGTACAATGGATTAATAATTTGATATTTCCTACTTGCATTTCTCTGCTGTGCTTGAACCTTCATGTATCACCCGTGGCTGCTCCCACCTGAGCAAAACCAGCAAGCTGAGTCGAAGGCAAATCCTTTTCAGTCCCCTGGATCCTCCTCCTTGTGTTTTCCTGGTTTGACACTCCTTTATTATCAGGGCTCACACTTCTCAGCCTGTGTGATGTCTCTCTTAATGTATCTATTCATTAGCACTAAACACTAACTGTCTGCTTGCTAATTCCTCTGTAATTAGAGGCTCTGAATTCTTCTGCTTACACTCCCCACCGCCTGGCAGCCTTGATGTAGATCATTAGCAGTTGGTAATAGAAGCTGCAGACACAAAGGCAGGGCTGGGACAGGAGAATGGAGGGTGTTGGGGGAGACGAGAGGGAGCAGAGGGAGGATGAGCCTCCCTGTGCCTTGGCTCTGGATGGAGGAGCCAGCTGGGGCTCCATCTTGAATGTGTGATGGGGCTGTGCTCCTGCCACAGCTGGACAAAGCAAAGTGGCCACCACCCCTCGGGGTCCTGCAGCCCTGCAGGAAGCAAGGAAAATCCCCCTGGTTCCCCCAGGGGCACAGGGTGACTGCTGGGGTCCCTCTGTGTTGTAAGACTGAGGAGAGATGCCCCATCACCAGCAGCATCCAAACCCTTTAGGTGTCACCAGTTCTTCAGCACCCACATTTGATAAGGGCCTGGGGTGCCAGGACAAGAGGGGATGGCTCCCCACCGCCTGAGGGCAGGGTTAGATGGGATATTGGGAAGGATTCCTTCCCTGGGAGGGTGGGGAGGCCCTGGCCCAGTTGTTCAGAGAAGCTGTGGCTGCCCCATCCCTGGAATTTCCCAAAACCAGGTTGGATGGGACTTGGAGCAGCCTGGGATAGTGGAAGATGACCCAGCCCATGGCAGGGAGTGATGAACTTTTATGTCCCTTGCAAACCAAACCATTCTATGATCACAAGAAAAATCTCCTGTAAGAATAAGAAAACAACCCTTCTAGAGCAGCCAGAGGGAAGGAAAGTCCTGAGTGTGGCCAGGTGGGTGGCACAGGGTGGGTGATGGTTTGGTGACCATCACCCCATGGCCATGACCCCTTCCAGCAAACTGGATCCCCATAAACATGATCCACCTGCCTTCCTGGGCAATAAATACCTTCTGTCACCTCTGAGCCCAGGCTAGGTTATCTCTCTGCTCTTCTCAGCAGGCTCTCCTCAACCTCCAGCTGCACACTGTGCACCTCCATCTCACCTTTTCACTCCTGCTCTCACACCCTGCATTCCCCAAAGCTCAGCATCCCTTCAGGAGTGAAATCCAGGACTGCCCATGTGCCACAGTCCTGTCTGAAGGGACCCTGACAGAGCCTGGGTGCCACCAAAAGCCTTTTCCCAGCCATTCCTCCACAAATGGGCTGTGCCAAGAGGGTGGCTGAGAGCCATGCCAGCATCCCAAGGGGTCAAGGAGCTGAGCCTGGCCCAGGGCTCCAGATAATAACACTTGATTAATTGAGAGCCATGCCAGGCACCAGCTCTTGCTGGCAGCCACTGACTACTAATTTCTGGCCTTTCTTTGGGGAGGGGTAGAGAGAGGGGAGAGTCTTGGTGCTGTGAGGATTTGCAGGCTCCATCACACCATGGACAGGCTGAGTGCCCTGGGAAAGCTGCAGGAAAGGGTTCAGTAGGCAGGGATGGGTTGATATCAATGGGAAGGGCATTTCCTGGTAAATGGCTTCTGTGACCTGAGGAGGGAGGAAGAAGCCTTGGGCTCTGGAGTATCCAAATACAAATTCAAGACCTCCCAGTGGTGGAGGAAAGCATCCAGGCTCTTGGGAATGTGTCCCTTTTGTGAGCAACTCTTGTCACAGGGGATAAGGAGGGAGGATTAGTGCTGATGTCAGAGGCTCTTGGCTGCGAACAGAGCCAAGAGCTATAAATGGCCCTTACAGAGGGAATACAAGGAGTGTGTGGTGAAGGAAACAGATCCACTGTCCCAATAAACCCATCAGGATGATTTTTTCCCCCTCCATGGATCCAGAAAAGTTGTTATGATTATTTGCATTATTATTCTGGGTGGCATTTTACAGAAGTGTGTCACAACATGGTGATATGGGTGGACAAAGTGGCGTTCAGTCAAAGGTTGGACTTGATGATCTTGGAGGTCTTTCCCAATCTTCCATGATTCTCTGGGTCTCTTGGCCAGGAAGATGTGCAGCTCACACCTCTGCCCCAGGTGCATTCCAGCCATCAGCAGGGTTTGAATTTCAGTGGCTGTCACAGCCCAGGTTGTGTCCCCACAGGACTTGGAGCAGCCCATGAGCTCAAGGACAGGTGACCACAGCCCAAAGCAAGTCCATGGGCCATGGCCCTCCTCTGCTGGGGGTCTCCCAGCACTGGCCTGAGCCCAGCCTGATCCTGTTATAAACCTTGGGGTATTCAGCCATGAGTGATGGAGCACAGGGAGACAGATCCCAGGATGTGCAGAGAACCAGAAATGAGGATTTTTTTCCCCCTCACCTTCAATCCAAACCATTCCCTTGGTCCCAGAGCTCTGCTGGCAGAGGCAGCAGGGGGCACAGAGAGGTCGGGGAGCAGGTGAGGTGAAGGGATGAGGTGGGTAGGACCAGACCTTCTCACCAGCCATCCCAGCCTGCTGTTTGCTTGTCACATTAGTGATGCTGCCAGCTAGACAGGGACGGGAGAGTTGTACTGCCTGGGGCACAGGGAGTCTTGCTTTTATCTTCTCACTTTCACTGTGCATCAGAGGATGGCTCCCTTCTTGTGAGGGAGGCACAGCAGAGCCTGTGCTGCTCCGGACACAGGCAGGAGTGGTGGCTCCTCCTGTTCTCTCCTGTGCTGCTCAGCTGTGTCCTGCTGCAGCCAAGAGTTATTGTCTGTGAAACCAGAACCTGGGAAAGTGCAGAAATTACCTCAAAGGGCTGGAATGAGCTTTCCAGAGCTTCAAAGCCCCGAGTATTTGTTTATAATAGAATCCTAGAATGGTTTGGGTTGGAAGGGACTTTAAAGATTATCCAGTCCCTCCCCCTGCCATGGGCAGTGACACCTTTGGTAGAAGTTGCTCCAAGCCCCATCCAGGCTGGCCTTGAACTTCAACAAGATTTTGACACTCCACTTTCCTGTTTCTTCCAGAATAAAAGTCAGGAGGTTGTAACATTTGAGTATCTCAGATTCCTCATCCAACTCACAGCAGGGCTCCTGCCAGCAGCACATGAGGGAAGTCATGGCCTTGGGTAGGCAGCTGTTGGTTATCTCCAAAGGCAGAACCCTCCCCACGGTCCCACTGACTTGTCCCAGACCTGCACCACCCTCCTGGGGAGGGAACTTCTTGCAGTGTCCAACCTGACCCTCCCAAGCTATGATTTATGCCCATTGCTCTTCATTCGACTAAGTTTCAAAGGTTTTAGCCCAGAGATGTTTTAGATCAGCCTGAATACCAGTTCAAATCCCAGAATAGGGTTTGTGCTGGAGGGACCTTAAAGCTCAGCTCATGGGCAGGGACACCTTCCCTTAGACCAGGTTGTTCCAAGCCCTGTCCAGCCTGGCCTTGGACACTTCTAGGGATGGGAATTTTCCTCCAGTTCGGTCCTGGCTTTAGCTAAAACACCTTTCAGGAAGAGAACTAGTCTTGAGCCATCAAGAGACAGGCAGCCCATCAGGTCCTTGTACATGAGCCTGTGTAGCTCACTGCTCCTTTTCCCAATGAAATCACAGATTTTGTAAGGAAATACAGGAGGCTCTGTCTGTCAGGACATCAGTAAGACGTTGCATTTGGAAAACTGCAAGCGGGAAGTGATTTTGTTGAAGTCTATCCAGGAACTGCATAAATAGGAGACCACAATGACCCAAGTGGGGAAGCCTCAGCTGAACTGAGATGACTGAGGTCCATGAGGAGTAGTCTCATACTTCTTGGTGTTTCAGTACCTGGTAGGGTACTTCTTGTGCAGAAAACTGACACAAAAGGGGGAAAAGCAGGAATTTCCTGAGCTTTGGAGCCATGTCTCACATGGAGGAGCCAGAGCCTGTTTGCCTGACAAAGCAGGCTGGAACATCTGCTGCACTGCTGTCCTGAGGTCACCTAAATCCCAGGTTGCATCTTTTGGGGACTTCACTGGTTGTGTTTCTGTGACAACTGGGCCTGTCCCAGGCTCCAAAGCTCCTGAAACCTTGACATCCCCATGGCTGCTTCTCTAACCCCAGTGAACACCCAGACCTTGCCTTCCATAGACCTATGTCACCATCCTGGTTCTGTCATCTCTTCTCTTCTCTTCTCTTCTCTTCTCTTCTCTTCTCTTCTCTTCTCTTCTCTTCTCTTCTCTTCTCTTCNTCTCTTCTCTTCTCTGCTCTTCTCTTCTCTTCTCTTCTCTTCTCTTCTCTTCTCTTCTCTTCTCTTCTCTTCTCTTCTCTTCTCTTCTCTTCTCTTTCCATTCACCCACAGCTCCCATCTTCACCCTGACTGCCACCAAAACATGATGCGGCTTGGCATTTGCTGCCCTCCTCCCCTGACTTGTCCCAACCTGTTGTCTTCACTGCATCCCCCCAGCCTGGAGCAGCCAGCAGCGAGTGCCCACAAGGGATCCTGCCATGCCCAAATCCCTTCTCCTCTGCCACTGCAGCAGATGGACGGAGCTTTGCCAGCTGCTGGCTCTTCAGGAGCCTCTTCCCAGTTCTGTGGTGGGCAGCTGGGGGATGTTGGCAGAGCAGGGGCTGGGCTGCACTGCTGGAGCTTCCCGAGCAGATGCCCTTCCCTGCCCGCCACCGTCTCTGTGGGCTCCTCCTCCTGCTGACTCTCAGGCTTCCCTGTTGCATAAATTACACCAAGAGTTTGAGGATCATTTTTCCCACACCTGCCTGGGGCTTCAGGAACCCGTTCCAGTGCATCTGGAGCTGACTTTGGCCAGAAAACAACAGTCTGTCCATGATGGATGGGGTGGAAAGTCCCTTCTGCTGAACAAGGGGCTCCCCCAGTGTGCCACCATCCCTGTTCTGGGCTGTGCTGGGAGCTGCTGGGAAGGCTCCAGGGCTCACCTTTTCCTCCTGTGTTCCAGATGGCTGATTTATCTCTCCTGCTGCCCTTGGCAAACACAGCCCTGGGGCAGTGCCTTGGGGTAGGTGGGAAGGCTGGCAGTTGGAGCCAAGGGGTTACTGCAGCCTCCTGGCCCCGTGTTCTTCAGTCCTTCCTGGGGTCCCTGGGGCTTAGTGGGGTCCCTGTGGGAAGGGATGAGTGTCTGTGCCCCTCAATGCTCACAGTGCCTGGCCCCGCACAGCTGCTCTGTGGCCATCCCTGCCCTGCCTGGAGTTGCAGCTGCATCACTGGGGCTGGGCAGGGAATGCTCTTCCCAGGAGAAAAAACTGGTATTTCCAAAATTTCCCCTTACACACAGAGAACCTAGTGGAATTTGCCATGCAAGAGAGCAAGGGAAAAAGTCCAGTCACAAATTAGCAGGACTTAGTGATGCTCCAAGGGTTGGAGTCTCTTCAGAGCCAGGCTGGGACAGCTGGGAGGGTTCACCTGGAGAAGAGAAGACTCCAGGGAGAGCTCAGAGCCCCTGCCAGGGCCTAAAGGGGCTCCAGGAGAGCAGGAGAGGGACTGGAGACAAGGGATGGAGGGACAGGACACAGGGAATGGCTTCCCACTGCCAGAGGGCAGGGCTGGATGGGATATTGGGAAGGAGTTCTTGGCTGTGAGGGTTGGGCGGTCCTGGCACAGGGTGCCCAGAGCAGCTGTGGCTGCCCCTGGATCCCTGGAAATGTCCAAGGCCAGGCTGGATGGGGCTTGGAGCAGCCTGGGACAGTGACAGGTGTCCCTGCCCATAGCAGGGGGTGGAAAGGTCCCTGCCAACCTGAATCATTCTGTGATTCCATGGATGCTCTGCAGCAGACATCACTCCTTCAAGGACTAGAGCTCTAAGCTTTCTGTGTTTGAAATTTTGAAGTCAGGTTGTTCCTAAGGACAGTTGTCATTGCAGTCAATTGGCACTTTAGGGGAAAGTATCATGTTGTGGAAAATCTGGGGGGCAGGTTGGAGGCCTGGGGGTCTGGCTCCCACCATGTTCCTGCTCCCAAGAGCCTTTTGCTGTGACCTGGAGCAGATGAGTTCTCCATGTGCAGAGGAGGTGGGGGCACCCTTGGCACTGTGTGACCCCAGTGCTGCTCTGGCAGCAGTGTGGGGGTGCCAGGACCCTCTGGAGCAGCTCCTCCGTGTGGGAACAAAGCCCTTCAGGCTGGGTGGCACATGCAAATGGGACTGCAAACCCCACTGAACAAAGAGCTCAGACACAGCCAAAGCCTCGGCTGCCCGGGCCAAGTCGCTGGGCTTGTGGCATTAGCAACTGCTTTAAAGGCTGTAATCTACACCAAAGCCTGCCTTGATTCAAGTGGGGCCGCAGCCAGGACCAGCTTTGGGCTGCTTTGCCATGTTTTTAAGATTTTCCAGCATTTGTAGATACAGACTCAAGGAGCTGCAGGCTGGGCCCACTGGGAAGTTTTCCAGACACTTGACACAGCGATGTGGGCCACCTTGCCAAGAACCTCAGCAACAAAAACCTCACACACTGTGAAACACCAATTTTCCAGAGCTGCAGCAAGTCCAGGAATATCCCAGACCTGCGAATTTTCACTCCTTTAAGGGCAAATGTTGCTTATTAAAGAGCCCCAGTGCTGCCATCCCATTTTTTCCGCAGCTTCTGCTGGAGAGAATTGGTTCCAAAGGTGTGTGGCTCCTAAACATGTCATCACTGGGGCAGAACTCAGGAAGGAATTGGGGGGACAAATGTTGTAATAGTCCATGAAATAATGAACCCTTTTAGCAGGAGAGGCGCACACACACAGGGGTTGGTGGAGGGGCTTCTGGAGGTTCCCAGCCTCCCCTCCCATGTAAAGCAGGGTCACCAGGATCCCCATGGAGGGCAGGTCAGGAGAATCCTCCCTTCTTCCCTTCCTCATCCTCACTGTGGTGCATTCTGTGCTCGTGTTGGAGGAAGGCATCTGAATTCAAATGCATTCTCCAGGAGGGCCCATGGTGTGAAAGTCTGTGATGCTTAAATGGCAGGAGAGAGTTTTACCCAGAAAACCAAAATATGAGTGAGGTTTTAACCAGAGAAACTGATTTTCAGTTCAATACCTGGATGTGTCTGGATTGTGAGATGAACAAGAACACAAAATCTGGGGCCTTGGGGTCAGCTGTAGGACCTGGAGTGGGGACAGCTAGACCATTGTACAGTCACCTGCTGGGAAATCTGTGGGACTGGGGTGCCGTGGGGCAGGGAGGGAGGGAGGGATGGTTTGGATTAGGTGTCCTGTGGGTGAGACAGTCGTGTGAGACGTCCAGGTCTCTGGGAATGTGGGGTCAGTTGTCCTGGCTGTCCCCCTGCCCACGCTGGAGAAGCAGAGGTCACCCCCAGCCCTGGGCCTGCTCCACCTGGCTCTGCCTGAAGCCTCGCACAGAGGCCCTGTGTGCTCCTGCCACTTCAAGCACAGCTTTGCAGACTGCTGGAGCCTGGATCCCAGCCCAGAGGTCTCCAAGCCCTGTGGATTGAAGGTCAGGACAGCCCTTGCTCTGTGACTGATCACAGCACTGTCCTGGCTGCTCACAGCATCAGCTCCACCTCCCTGCACGGGCTGTGGGAACTCTGTCCTGGGGAATGCCCTGCTCTGCACCCACAGGGAATCCTGCTCCCCATCTGTTGGAGCTGCCTGGGTTACCCAGTCACACTGAGTCCCTGTGTGAAGGCAGTGAAAGGGAAGCTTCCCCCTTTCCCCCAAGATTTTCCAAATCTCCCCCTTTGCCACAGTGGCAGGACAGTCACAGGCATCCCCTGGCAGAAATTCTGCTCTGCCAGAACCTTCTCCCCCCCATCTCCCCATTGCCTGCCCTGTCCCGTGGCCTCTGGACTGGCTGGTGCCTCTCAGCATCATGGTGCATTTCCCTGCCACTCTGTCTTGAGCCGCGGGTCAGGCAGTTAATCCTGACCCCGATCACAGCCGCTGCTGCTCGGGGTAATTGAAAATGCCAGAATTCCCTGCTGACCCTCCTAGAATAAAAGCAGTTTCCCCCCCTCGTCCCAGCCGTCCGGTAACCTGACACTCCAGGGACCGAGATCTGTCAGGAGGGCTCCGAGGAGATGCTGGAAAGCTCCCAGCTGTTCACCTCGCTTTTTCCCCTGGGTGATTTCAAAGTGTTGCCGGGGAGAGGCCACGGGCCGGGCTGGCTTTGCTCTCTCTGCGTCGTGAGTGTTTTCCAGAGCAAATGTTGACTCTGTCTGACATGACATGGGTTAGTGGAATTAAAGTGATCAGAGATAGGGGGTTTGCTGCCTGTAACCTGACTCTCCCAGCTAAGCTAGCAGAGGAACGGGAGGCTTTGATTCTACCAGGATCTCGACGGCGCTGCCCCTCTAGCAAGGAGCAGGGGCTGAGCCTTGGGACTGGCAGGTGAGGAGGGGCTGGCTGCAGAGTGGGGGTCTAAAGATGATGAAAAAGAAGCTGTGGAAAGATCCTGGTGTCCCCCCTGCAGGCTGGAGCCACACAGTCCCACCAGACTCTCCCAGATGCTGCCAGAGGAGTCTGAGCCTCTGGGCTGCTCCCTGCAGTGCTGCCCTGGCTAATGGCAGTGTCTTTGCCCATTTTATTCCCTTTACAGCAGCAGTCCAGCTTCCCAACCTCACAGTGTGACCTTCCACAGGTCACAGAGCACCGAGGCTACAAAGTGACCCTGCAGTGCCATGGGCATTTGTCCAGTGTGTAGCTGGGTGTGAGTTTGGTTCACTGGAGCCAGACCTCCTAAAAATCCACTGCCAGTGGTGGTGGGCCAGGAGTCAGGACCTGACACAGAAAATTGGCCTCGGCTATCAAAGTTTATTAGACAAGGATGCCCTGATGGGTCCTTTGGGATGGGATGAACCCGGATATACTGAATCATAAAATCACAGAATCCCAGACTGGGTTGGGTTGAAAGGAACCTTAAAGATTGTTTTATTCCACCTCTCCCGTGGGCAGGGACATCTGCCACTATCCCAGGTTGCTCCAAGCCCTGTCCAACCACCTGGCCTTGGACACTTCCAAGGATGAGGCAGATAGAGGGATAAGAAGGAGGTGACCTCAGGATGTTGCAAAAGCAGGGCTGGGAGAAAGGAACAGCTCCCAGATGGAAGCTCTTGTTGAATAAAAGAGGAAGATATCCTAGGAGATGTCCTAGAGCTCCTGGAGCTGTTCAGAGTTGTGGTGTTGTGGGAATGGGTTGGAGAGCAGCTTAAGAACCCTCAAATCAACTCAGGGACATAGAAGCAAGGAAGAATATGGGCCTATTTCTTTCTCATTGCCCCAAAACAGTTCTTCATTGTGTGATACCCCCCTGCTGCTTTTTGTCAGCTTTCTCCTAATGAATTTCCCTGAGCTTTAGAAAGAGTTTTACAATTACATGAATTTTGGATGCATTGAGGATGTCTCATCCCACTCCCAGCAGAACTGGGATGATAAGAAATGCAGGAACAGCCTGTCCCCTTCCCTGAGCTGGGGGGCACAGCCAAAAATACCCAGTGGGAGTGCCCAGTGGAGAGGGAAGAGCAGCTGTGCAGGGCTGAGCTGAGGCAGGGAAGTGTCACCTTGGACACACTCAGAGGAATACCAAACCTCAGCAAGGAGGTGGATGCTGTCTCAGGGGCTGAGAGATGGATCCTGGGTACTGAACTCAGTTTTGAGGTTTATGTTTGCAAAGGAGATTAACAAAGAATTGGAAAAGGTAGAGGAGGGAGTCATCAGGCTGACAAATGTGTGCAGTGCTCAGGAAACTACTTGGATAACAGAAAAGAGTCACAGAATCATTGGCTGGTTTGGGTTGCAAGGGACTTTAAAGACCCTCCAGTTCCAACTCTCCATGGACAAAAAGGAAATACTTTCATTATCTTTCAGCTCTTCCATGACGACAATATCCTTTTTCTAGATTCCTCCTTCATTTTAGCTACAAAACCCAGAAAAGTTCTTGCAGTTAGAAATTGGAGTCCACAAATTTTAACCTGGAAATAAAAGGTGCATTTTCAAAGAGAGCTCGAGGGAAACCTCCCCAGAGGCACGGTGGGCTCAGCATCATCTGAAGTCCTCAAAGGAGGCAGGGGGTGTGTCTGTAGCACACTCAGTGGGTCAACCACAAGTGTTTCAGCTATTTTTAACTCTGCCTGGGTGTGTGCAGATGTTCAGACCTGGGTGTTATGGAGCTTTTCCCAATTCTCTGCTAAACTGCTGTGTTGTTGCACTGCCCTGGGTTTGGTGTGACCTTCTGCAGGTTTTCCTGTGATTAAAAAGAGATTGTTTCTTCTGGAAAACTCATATTTTTGTTCCTTCTTGTTCTCTTCCATTTTCTTCTTTCCCTTAGTATTTTTCATTGCTTCCAGCCTGTCCCAAAGAAGCAACTATTTGTATGAAAGTCAAATTCTGGCTGTGCCAAGCCTGAGGCTTCACGGTGCAACCAACTCCCCTGCTTTATCCCTACAGGAGATCAGGCAAATCCTTACTTACAGAAGCCAAAGCCTCTTGTGGAGGATCAGTGCTGGTTAAGCTGCCTTTGTGTGATGGATCTGTGCCACCTGGGGTTTGGTTTCTCTTAGCTCAGGCTGCTAAAGTAGCCTTGAGGTGCTGCTGCTCTGGAGCCATGGAACTCCCTGGGTCCGTGCCCAGGGAGGTGTTATCCTTGTCACAGCATCCTCAGGGAGCAGCTCTGTCACGGGGAAACCTGGACAGGCTTTCAGTCAAAGATGTAAAGCTGAAAAGAGAGATGTGCCTGGTTGGGATCTTTAGCAAAAGGTCTTTTAAAAAAAACAAAACCAGAAGCTCTTTCATAAAAGTGGCTTCAGCTCCATAATCAGGGCCCAGACCATCACTTGTGATCTCTTCTCCTTTTTTTTTTCCCTTTAGAAGACATGTTTTAAATGCTGGATGTGCCTCAGCTACAGTGCCTGGGAGGCAGGACTTGGTGGGGCTCATTTACAGGGATGTAGCAGAGAAGGAATGTGGTTTATGACCAAAAATTGGGATTTCATCTGGAGCTAATCAGAAAGACTAAAGGGTGCTGATACAGAGGGGCTGCTGAGGGAAGCCCCATCTTTGGAGGTTTAAAGATTCACCTAATCCAGCTTCCCTTCCCTGGTGTGGTGCTGCACCAGGAGCTCTGGGAGTCCCATCCCAGCAACATTCCTGGGATTTGGTGCTCTAGGGAACTGAAGGGGGCAGTGGGAGAGGAGGGCTCAGTCCTGCCAGCCTTCACAGCTCTTCTCTGCTCCATGTGGAGGCACCTGGGCCTCTTGAGTCATCCCTTCCCTCAGCACAGTCTGTGCAATGGAATGTAGAATATTTCAGTTGGAAAGACCTACAACAATCACCTAGTCCAGCTGCTTCACCCAGACATTGATAATGAAGCTGGGAGAGGCCAGAGCAGCACAGCCTGGGCTGTGGATGTCCTGCTGGTACTGACCCCACACCATGGCTCTGGCACCAAGCCCAGCCACAAGAGGACAGGATGCATTTCCTTGGCTGTCACCCTCTTGTTAGATTAGAGCATCAGGATAGATCAGACCCACCCTGACACAGGCCAGACCCACCTCATGGTACAAAAAGCACTGGCCTCTGTGAGGCTGAAGCTGCTACACTGATTTTGGGAAGGTCAAAGACAGCCTGGTGGCTTTGGTGCTTCCCTTGCCAAACCCCACTGAGTATTTGAGCCCTCCTGGGAGACAGTCAGGCACACAGGACTTAAGATCCCAGTTTTTCCATAGAGATGCCTTTATGGAAAATAGGCTGTGTGGTAGGAATTGAGACCTGCCTGGCTGTGTCCATCTTGTGACATTGAGCCAGCCTGGTTTGAAAGGACAATGTCTTGAGGTGTCTTCAAATCCCAGAATGGTTTGGGTCAGAAGGGACCTTAAAGCCCATCTCATTCCAGCCCCCTGCCATGGGCAGGGACACCTTCCACTGTCCCAGGCTGCTCCAAGCCCCGTCCAACCTGGCCTTGGTCACTGCCAGGGATCCAGGGACAGCCACAGCTTCTCTGGGCACCCTGTGCCAGGGCCTCCCCACCCTCACAGCCAAGAATTCCTTCCCAGTATCCCATCCATCCATGCTCTCTGGCAGTGGGAAGTCATTTGCCCTTATTCTGTCTCTCCATCCTTTGTCCCAAGTCCCTCTCCAGCTCTCCTGGAGCCCCTTTAGGCCCTGGCAGGGGCTCTGAGCTCTCCCTGGAGCCTTCTCTTCTCCAGGTGAACACCCCCAGTTCTCCCAGCCTGGCTCTGGAGGAGCTGCAGCCTTCAGAGCATCTCTGTGGCTTCCTCTGGACTTGCTCCAACTCCTCCATGTCCTTCCTGTGCTGGGACCCCAGAGCTGGGGGCAGCACTGCAGGGGGGTCTCTCCAGAGCTGTGCAGAGGAGCAGAATCCCCTCCCTGGAGCTGCTGCCCACGCTGTGGGATCAGCCCAGGACACAGATGGTTTTCTGCCCTTCCAGCCCTGGCAAAGCTCAGGGGTGATCCCTTAGGGAGGTGATGGCCATGCAGCTCTGCTGGCAAGACCTGAGGTTGAGAGGGACCTCCTGAACCCTCTCCTTGCCAAGTGTTTCCAGTTCCTGAGCTCAGGCAGCTCCCTGTGTGTGCTGCAGAGCAGCCACAGCAGCAGAGCTGTCAGCACCCCCTCCCTGATCCTGCAGAGCTGCCCCGAGCCACGGAAGTCTGCTCAGCTCCCTGGATTAAGATAAACTGCCAAAACCCCAAGCTCAGGCTGGGCAGGGCTCTGGCTGTGACCAGTGTTGTGTGGCCGTGCAGGGGCTCGGGGTGGTGACCACGGAAGTGTCACTGGCATCCCTGCCGTGCCTCTGCCCCAGAGGGGTCACCCTGTGGGACGTGTTGGCTTTGTGCATTAGTGGATTTTCATTAAGCTTGTTTCACACTCCAGTGGTGGTTTTGGTGAGGTTTATTTCTCCAGCAATTCGCAGAAGCCACAGGGCTCCACTGTGAGGAATCTGAGGAATCTGAGGCCATCCCTGATCTAGAGGATGCAGAAAGTGCCTTTCAAGGACTGCAGTGGTTGGGTTTGCCTCAGTGCCCAGTGCTGGTAGTGCCAAGGGTGTGGGTTTGATCCCCATATGGACCATTCGCTTCAGAGATGGACTCAGTGACCTTTGTGGATCCTTTCCAACTCAGAATATTCTGTGAAATCTGGGAAATCAAATGTCATTGAGGCTTAAGGGATTCAGTCAGGAGCAGTGTTTCCATCAGCTGTGGAATGAAGGAAGGTCTGTTTGTTTTTTGCACTGTTGGGACGCACCTACCTCTGGAGACCCCACGGGGATAAATCCACCTCTGTTCACACCTGCATGGTGACATCACAGGGTGATCAAGGCTCTGAAAGTGGGGACTCTCCATAACTGATCTGTGTGTCACAGGCCACAGTCAGCTGCCTGGGCATTGTGTCAGGAGCCAGCTGAAGCTGTTCCTGCTGACTGCACCTGGAAAAGTCACTCTGAGGTCTGGCTGGCTCCTCTAAACTGGTTTCAAGCTCAGACAGCCAGCACCAGCCCATCCTTGATTCACAGGACTGGGAGCCTCTCTGTGCACTCTGGGCCCGGCCCTGGTGTGAAGGGTGTGACAAGGACCATGTTTTGTGGCATTGCAGAGTGCTGTGCTCTGTTAGCAAAAATCCAGGGGAGGGATTGTTTCCATCTGCTCAGCAGTCTCAGGGCCACATCCAGGGTCCTGTGTCCTCTCTGGGGCTCCCAGTATCACAGTCATGGACAAACTGGTGCAGGGCCAGCAGGACAATGAGGTTAGCCTGGGGCTGAAGTATGAGAGGTGAGGGGAGCTGAGAGCTGAGTCTGATCAGCCTGGAGAGGAGGAGGCTGAGGGGCATCGAGGGAGAGAACAGTGGAAATGTCCACAAAACACAACTAGGAAAATCCCAGTGGAGTGTGAGAAAGTTTCTGCCCCACAAGGGCAAGACAGCTGGGGGCTGCTGCTCAGAGAGCCTGGGGGTGCCCTATCCATGGGGATCAGGTTCACTAGGTCTCATCTGGACACAGTCATGAGCAAACTGAGGACTTGGACATCCTTTCCCAGGCAAGGTGCTCAGGTTCAGGATTCAGGAGTGGAGGTAACACAAAATGATCTGGCTTCAAAATTACTCAGCCAGAAACATCCAGAGGTCACTTCTGACCTAGGCCTTCCTGTGATTTCATTCCTGTGTACTCCCCTGGTGTCTGTGATGAGTGGAGCAGTCACTGAGGACATGCAGTGGGGAGGTTCCTGCCCTTCCAGAGCCTCTCCCTTGCCCCAGGTGTAGGAAAGGCGCTGAGGTTGCTGTAGTCATTCATCTCACCTGCCTTCTCCCACCATGCAGCACATTTGCCTCATTAAGCTTGTTAGATGAGCCCCACCTCATCCATTTGGGTCTTTTGCTGAGCCAGACAAGAGCAGGTTCACCAGGAACCAGCAGCACGAGTCACACACGTCCTGCTGTAGCTGTTGTCTTGTACATCTCCCCAAGCAGAGGCAGGAGATGCCTTGGAGAAGTCCTGTACTCCCAAGTGCATGGAACTGGAAGAGGAACATCCCAGAAACCTCACTCCTACCAGGAGGAACCTGGAGCTGAGGAGCTTCTCCAGCTGCAAGGCCACTGAACCTGCCTAAATCATGGGATGTTGCCACATGCCAGTGTTGTGGTGGGACAGCTCTGGCTGTACATGACCCCCCTGTCCTGGAAAAGCCCAGTGTGTAAATGTGGGGTCAGTTCCCAGAGCAGGTGGCAGAGACACCAAGGGCTGTGTGTTCCTGATGCCTTAAGTTTTAGATTTCATATTTTCAGGTTCTGTGCTGCCCAGGAGTGCAGTTCTGAGCTCACAGTCAGTGTCACTCAGCTCTGCACAGAGCAGGGACACAAAACAAATCCTTTTCCTGCTGAAGACCAAGGACAACTTTCAGGCCCAAAAGCACAAACAAGGGTGGCTGAAGGGAGGAACAAGAAGGATGGGACCTCACAACCTGAAGCTGTTATTGGACAATTAAACCCCAATATGCAAATGGACCAAAACTTATAAAAATGTGAGACCTCATGATCTGTCAGCCATTGTGTGACCATTCTTAGTCCACCTTGGGTGTAGCCCTGGTCAGGCCCTGTCCTGCCCAAGGTGTATCCCAAAGGCCTTTCAATAAATCCCTACTTTACTCTCCAGCTCTGTCCAGTCTCTGTTTCAGGTCAGCCTTCCCAAGGCATCACTCCCCTCAGTCCAGTGCCATCCCTGCCACAAGGACGGCACAGTCACATCTTCCTTCTAAGCCTTGTCTCCAGAGACAGAGATGTTTGTCTTGAAAATCACAGATGTCCTACAGAATCTGTGTCGACAAGGAAGCAGCGAGCTCTGGCAAGAGCTGACAGGCTCCAGAAACATTACCTGTGTTTTATCTTCACGCCAGCATAAAAAACTATTCCCAGGAGTTTGGAAAAATGTGGCCTGAAGCAGTAGGACAGGGATGTCAGGGCAGGAGGGGAGGGCTGAGGTGACACAGAGAGTTTCAGACTGTTCAGACTGACACAGAGAGATTCTGCTTAAGCAGAAATGGATGGAAGGACTCAGGATTTATTAGAATCATAGAATGGTTTGGTTTGGAAGGGGCCTTAAAGATCATCTCCCCCCACCCCCTGCCATGGGCTGGGACACCTTCCACCAGACCAGGTTGCTCCAATCCCCATCCATCCTGACCTGGGACACTTTCAGGGATTAAATTCCTGTGCTGTCCTTCTAGTTTTGTTCTCCTGGACAAAACTAGAGCTCAGCAACACGGCTGAGGCTAATCCACATCACGAAAATGGTGCACTAGTGTGGTGGCAGATCTTGTTACCCAAACCCAGCCCCTTGGCACCCAGACATTAAACATCCTGAGAGCTGCAGTGCTCTGAGTCAGAAAAGCAGCAGTGAAGAGCCAGATAATGGGATCAGAAAATAGGCTTTTGTTGGTGTGTTCGAGAGGAGTTGCTCAGTGGTAATTCATTGTGATGTGCAGGAACATGCTGGGGCCATGCTCATCCAAGCACCACAAGTCCTGCCACTGCAATCCCAGCTGGCACAGCTGCTGTCACTGCCCCTGATGCCAAGGGGAGCCAGCCTGGAGCTGGGTGAGAGGTGCTTTCCTTTGGGTGCTGCTCCTCCAGGCTGTTTCTCAGAGCTGTCAAATGAGTTGCTCTTCCATGAAATATTGTAAGGGTTGGACTTGGGAAAAGCCCATGTGAGTGCAAACCTCTCTGCATCCATTTGGCCTGGCATGCAAGTGACGGGGAAGCTTTCATGCTACCACTCTCCAGTCCTCTCCCACCCCTGAGGCTTCCCCTGTGCCCTGAAGCTGCTGCAGTGGTGAGCCCGTGCTGGCAGATGTGCCAGGGCTAACACTCCACTGCAGCTGCAGCTCTGCAGGGCTGGGCTGGCAGCAGAGGAGCTCTGGATGGGCCTGCAATGACAGGGATGTGCTGGCAGTGCCAGGCTGGGTGTGGGAGGGCACAGACACAGCTGGGCTCACGGCTCTGGGATGTGGGGAGAGGAGGCAGCGCAGGCACCCATGGGTGTCAGCTGCTCTGCTGTCAGCACCTACAGTCAGAGAATGTCCCAACCTGGAATGGACCCACAGGGATCATCCAGTCCAACTCCTGTCCCTGTGCAGACACCCCAACAATCCCACCCTGGGCATCCCTGGCAGTGCTGTCCAAAGGCTCCCGGAGCTCTGGGGCCGTGCCCACTCCCTGGGGAGCCTGGGCTGTACCAGAACCCTCTGGGGGAAGAATCTTTTTCTGATATCCAACCTAAACCCCCCTGACAGAGTTCCAGCCATTCCCTGGGTGCTGTCCCTGGTCCCAGAGCAGATACGGGAGCTGCCCCTCAGGAGGAAGCTGCAGACTCTGATGAGTTTCCCGATCCCGCAGGACTGAAAGCAGCCCGGGCTGTTGACCTGCCCTGTCAGAGTTCCCCAGAGGGAGGTGGCAGCTCCTGCCCCACGGGTTTGTCCGCACAGCTCCCTGGGCAGCTTTCCCACTGCTGTGCCCACCTGGCCGAGTGTCCGCTGCTGCCCGGCCTGTGTGCGGGGCCTGGCTGTGTGCGGGGCCTGGCTGTGTGCGGGGCCGGGCCGTGTCCGGGGCCAGGGGAGCGGGCGGCTCTCTCTCCATTGTCAGCGTGTCAGGTCAGCTTTGTGCTGCCTGCTCGGGCTGCTGGATGCACCTCCCGTGATTGGCATGTGCAACTCGCAGCCCCGGCCTGCCGGAGCCTTGGGAAGCTGCTCTATGCAAATGGAAAAGTAGAAAAAACACCCATTTCCCCAAGGCGGGCAGGGAGGAGTGCATGGTGTGGGGCTGGTGGGGCTTTTTCTGGAGGAACGATGCTGTGCCTGCTCCAACCGTGGGCTCCTTTTGCTGTTTTCCTGCTTGAGGCACTGTCCTACATGTTTTCTAACTACCAACTCAGCAGAACCAATTTTTTTCTCCCATCACTGCTCTCTACAAACAGCAAAATCCAGGATCTCCTGCCCCCTGGACAGCTCTCCCAGTGCAGGAAGTGTATTCCAGAGCTCCAGATAGCAGTAACCCAGCTGCCCACCTCCTGCCAGGGATAGGGTCCTACCTGTGCAGGTGTCTGACTGTTCTCCCCCCTCTCTCTCTCTTTTCCAGCCCCTTCTGCCGTGTCCATCATGCACCAGGTGAGCCGCACCGTGGACAGCATCACCCTCTCCTGGTCCCAGCCCGACCAGCCCAACGGAGTCATCCTGGACTATGAGCTGCAATATTATGAGAAGGTACTGGGGGACCTTGGTAGGGGTCACCCACAGCTTTTGGGGAGAGGAGAGGGTGCAGAGCTTCACTTAAGGGCTGGTCAGTAGGAGACTTCTCTTGCTGCATTTTGTCCCGTGGGTGACAGTGGCTGTCAGTCCTTGGGGTCCAGCGATGGTTTCAGTGACCCAAGTGTAGAAAAATCATTCAGGAGCTTCTCCTGTCACCTCCACAGAACTGGTGGCGACTGGACCCATTGCAGGGAGAGCAGGGTAGCCAAAGCCTAGGGTCTGTTTTTCCCTTTTCCTGGACATCAGTAGGAAATGGGAATGACAGGGAGCATCCAGTCCGAGGCTGGAGCACACTCAGTGGGTGTCATCTTGGAGATTTTCTGGAGTGCTGTCCATGGGTGCATTTACACCAAAGGTGAATTTGGCATCTCTTCATCTCCTGGCTCGCCCAGATGTTGTACAGGGAGAAGGTGTCCCAATGCTCCCATGGAGGGTCCACTAGGGAGTCAGTGTGAGGGGGTCCCACAGCTCTGGCTGTTCCATCCCTGAGGAACCTGCTCCCTCCATAACCTTCCTGTCCAGACAAGCAGAGGGATTTCAGAGTGGCTATGCCAAGGTTTCCATCCCTCCAGTGGCTGCTCAGAGACTTGAGGATCGTGTAAAGTTTGGTCCCAGGACCTGCCAGGCTGAACTTCATCTGTGCAGCCCAGGGGAGATGGGGAGCAGGAGACTTCTCCTTCCAGGAAGCTGCCCCCTTGCACAAGGGCTTATAAACTATATATTATAAATTGCAAACTAACTAATTAAAAAGCTTTATGATTAAATGGAACTGAAAATATTTTTCCCAGCAGTTGCCGGAAGAAATGATTAATCCCCCCCACTGCCTGCCCGTGACCTATTTTCTCATCACCAAGAGCCAGAGGGAGAATAGGGAGGAGGGGGGGCTCCTTTGTAAGCTGTTAAATAGGTCCTGACCTATATTGCATAAATCACAGCCATTTATTTTGACCCTTGGAAATGATCCCAGAATACATGGCAAGATGGATGAGTAGATAACAAGACAGATCTGGGAAGCAAGAGGGGTCCTTTCCCTGGGGACCCTCACTGTAGAGGCAGAAGATCTCAGGGAGTAATTCTCCTCCTCTTACTTTATCTTAGTCTCTCACCCTCTTTCTCTCTTTCTTCCCTCTCCTCTGTTTTCTGAGGGAGGCTGTAAATAAAGAAAATTTTTGTCTAAAAAATAGTGCTGCTGTTGATGGCCAGTCTTTGCAACCACATCTGCCTGTCCCCTTGTCAGAGTTAGGGCACAGCATGTCCCTGATGATGGGGACAAGTGTCCCCACTCTCAGGCAGTGCTGTTCGTGGAGCACTGAGCCTGGTACAGAGGGCAGAGCTGGGCTGAGGTTCTCCCTGTCCTGGTATCTCAGAGAACCATGGAAGCATCCCAGAATGGTTTGGGTTGGAAGGGACCTTAAAATGTATCCAGTGCCACCCCTGTCATGGGCAGGGCAGGGACACACCCCACTATCCCAGGCTGCTCCAAGCCCTGTCCAACCTGGTCTTGGACACTTCCAGGGATCCAGGGGCAGCCACAGCTTCTCTGGGCACCCTGTGCCAGGGCCTCCCCACCCTCACAGCCAAGAATCCATTCCCAATATCCCATCCATCCCTGACCTCTGGCAGTGGGAAGCCGTTCCCTGTGTCCTGTCTCTCCATTCCTTGTCCCCAGTCCCTCTCCAGCTCTCCTGGAGTCCCTTTAAGCCCTGGCAGGGGCTCTGAGCTCTCCCTGGAGCCTTCTCCTCTCCAGGTGAACACCCCCAGCTCTCCCAGCCTGGCTCTGGAGGGGCTCCAGCCCTTGGAGCATCTATGTGGCCTCCTCTGGACTTATTCCAGCAACTCCACATCCTTTCTGTGCTGGGAACCCAGAGCTGGGGGCAGCACTGCAGAGGGGTCTGTCCAGAGCAGGGCAGAGGGGCAGAACTGTTGGAACCCCATAGAACCTTTTTTTTTTTCCACTGGTTCTTGGTTTGAAAGAGGCCCAGCTCAATCTCCCCAAGCCTGATGTCTGTGTGTGCACAAGGACACTGGGTCCTGCTCTGGCTGCTGGACACAGCTGAGTCCCAGGTTAGTCCAGCCATTGCAGTGCTGACTTTTGCAATCAAAAGCCATTTCCTGGATCCCTGGAAACAATCCCAAAATGCAGGGCCTTGGCTCTGCCGTGCTCTTCCCCTGCTTCCCATTAATCCAGCAGTTGGATGTGGTGTGTGACACATCCCAGGTGTGTTCTTCACTCCACTGCCAGTCTGTGCAGAGGTGATTTCCTTCCAAATATTTCATTACAAACTGTCCCATGTGCTTCTGAATGTTCAGCAAAGGCTCTGGAGCTGGTTAAGTTGTTTCTGGTGGAATTTTATTTTTTTTTCCCCAGTAGAAAATTATATTTTATTTTCATGAAAACAGCTCAAATGAAGAACAGCAGCATACACATTATATATAAAAAGCACCTTGGCTCTTCATTTTTAATAGCTTCTCTTCTATATAAAGACATAAATTAAATTTTAAAAATAGAAGAATTTATTTCAGCGTTGACAGAAGAGAACTGTTCACAATACCTGAAACAAAGGTGTATTTTTGTTTCCCTTTCACAGATTATTTATAACACTGCTATTCTTAGATGCCATCAAAAATGCCTGTACAAAGACAACATTATGAGTTTCTTTCTCGTGGAGTTGGAGCAAATCCACGCAGATTGTTTCACAAACACTGCCTGACGTGGCTGCTCTCTGCAGCCCTTGCCTTAATGTGGTTTTTTTTCACTTCCAAGAGTCACCTGCCAGCATTTCTCTTATTAAAACAGTCTGTGTTGTCTTTATTTAGAAAGGGCACAACAGTTTTTATCCAAAGTTGCCAGACTTATCCTGGAGTGTGGGAACTGGAGACCCACTGCAGTGTGAAGCACTACAAGGAGTAATTAGCCCTCCTCATTATGCAAAATGGCTGGGTTTGATGATGCTCAAAGTCACCCATTTTGTAATTGTTTGGAGAGATTCAGCCCAATTTGGTCACCAGTGCAAGATCTTAGGAGGCAAAGGAGCCCTTTGATGTCTGCAGCCAGTGCTGGAGAAGGGGCATGGGCTGGCTGGGGGACAGGACCTGTGAAGGTGGAGGTGGAACTGGAGCCTTCCTGGTGCCCAGGAGCTTCTGGCCACAGCCCAGCAGCCCAGGACAGGGTGTCTCCAGGGCTCGGACGCTGCTCCCCGGCTGACTCAGGGGACATCCCTGCCCATGTCAGGGGGTTGGAACAAAATTGTCTTTAAGGTCCCTTCCAACCCAACCCATCCTGGGGTTCCATGTTTTTCTGACTTTTGGAGTCTGTCCTGCAGTGTTGGACATCAAAATCCCCGAGCCTGGAGCCAAAGCTGCTGCCTGGTGTTTCCCATCTGTCCTGAGGTGGGGCTGCCCCTTCACCCAGTGCTGCCCAAATCCTTGAAGGGGCCTCTGCCCCAAGAAACAGGGAGTTCCAGGAGACGGAGAGGAATCCCTGCCAGGGAGCCCTGGCATAGCCTACCTGCAGTCCCAGTGCCTGCCCAGGGCCACACTGGGACTAGGCACTGTCCAGGACTGGTGTGGGAGAGGCAAACACTCAGAGAATAATTAGAATAATTAAAGTTGGAGAAGCCCTCCAAGATCAGTGAGTCCAACCTTCACCTCAACTCCCACCAAACCACATTGCCAAGTGCAGCATCTCATTTTTTGAGCACTTCCAGAGATGGGGACTCCACCACTGCCCTAGGCAGCCTGTGGCAATGCCTGAAAACCCTTTGAATGAAGAAATACTTCCTTATAGCCAGCTTGCACTTCCCTTGGCACAACTTGAGGCCATTTCCCCTTGTCCCACTTGATGGGATACCTGGCAATCAGGCAGCAGGAAGGTTCCACAGAATCACAGAATCATTAATGTTAGAAAAGTCATTCAAAATCATCAAGTCCAAACTTTGACTGATGTGGGTCTGGTCTGGCTGTGGCACAAATGTTCTTGGGCTGTCCCCACAAGTGCTGGATCCCTGTGAGAGTCCAAGGGCTGTGGATCCCAAAGGTGCAGCCCCAGTGGGGCTGGCAGGACCCTGTTCCCACGTGTGGGCATCCCAAAATGCAGCTGTGTGATGGTTTGGCACCCAGCCCTGGCGTGTCCTGCTGTGTTTTCCCCCAGGACCATGGCAGATGCCACTGTGCAGGCTCACAGGAACTCTGCCAAATTCACTCAGTTGACTATTTTTTTCTTGGCTTTTTTACTTTCTTTTATTTTTTTTTAATGCAGCATTTTAGAAGCAATTTTTGTAAATCCTTAGAGTGTCTCGCAGCCTACCCATGTTTCAAGAGACTCTTTTCTTGTTGATCAGACTTTGGTTTCAGCTTCAGTTTGACTTGTGGGAAGGGGAACCAGATGAGGACTCAAACCAATGTGTTACTTTGAATTAGGATTTCCAAACTAAAAACAAAATCAGTAGGAGAAAAAAACCCCCAAACACCTCAAAGCTCTGCTTGGACTTGGGCTTTAAACCACCTGGGATGCACTTTGCCTGCTGGAGGAACCAAGAGAGGTGAAAGGGGAGAAGTGTTTGAGGTGAATGTGCAGGTTCTGGAGAGGTGATGCCAAGGAGAAAGAATAGGTTTGATAAGGGAGGGTGGAGAGGTGTAAATAGTTTTTCCTTGTGTTCTGGGTTTAAAGGCGAGCACATCACAAGCACACCTTCCTCAGCCAGGCAGACATCAATTTCCCAGGCTATCAACCACCTTGTAGGCTTGGCCATTACATTCCATTTAAAGTCCTCCAGGAGCAGGGATGAGGCTCTCCAAAAGAGTTGGACAAATGATTTTAAAACAACTGTGTTATTAGTGCCCTCCAAGGGCCTGGAAGGATTCATCCAAGCCCTTGAGCTCTAAAACTGTAAACATTTCCTGACCTATTTCTCTCCTTGCCTGCATGGGAAAGGTCCAAGGGAGTGCTGAGAGCCTGATCAGACAAACGAGGCCATGAGTTTACTGTGTGCTCATCCTTCATTGGTCTGTGTGTATCTGTACTTGAACTTTTCACTGCCATCAGTCTAATTACCAGAGACCCCAGTGACAACCAGGGACCTTCAGCACCAGGTCCAGATGTATAAAACAGATAGTGTAGTTTTTAGAAGGGAAAAGTGTTCCTGAATAGTGTTAATAGTAGAGGTCTCCCAGATGTTTCATAAAGTCATAAGATGATTGGGCTGGAAAGGACCTTAAAGCCCATCTCATTCCCCCCTCTACCATGGGCAGGGATTCCTTCCATAGCCCCAAGGAGGGTGTTCCAAGCCCCATCCAGCCTGGCCTTGGGCACTGCCAGGGATCCACAGCTTCTCTGGGCATCCTGTGCCAGGGCCTTATCACCCTCACAGAGAGAAATTTCTTCCCAGTATCTCATCTAACCCTACTCTCTTTCAGTCTAAAGCTGTTCCTCCTTGTCCTATTCCACCATGTCCCTGTGTGTAACACAGAACTCCCCTGCTCTCCCTGCAGAAGGATTTGCCATCAGCATTTCCACCCTGGGGTTTGGCTTTGAAGAAACACATTCCTGCCAGGTCCCTCTCTTACCACCACCCACACCAGGGCACTGCTCAACCTACTGCTTGAGACATGAAATTAATCTGTTCAAGGCTAGGTTGGATGCTGTGGGGAGGCTGCCCAGAGAAGCTGTGGCTGCCTCATCCCTGCAAGTGTCCAAGGCCAGGTTGGACACTTGATCTAGTAGAAGGTGTCCCTGCCCATGGCAGAGGGTGGAACTGGATAAGCTTTAAGGTCCCTTCCAGCTGAAACTGTTCCATGATTCTCTGAGCACAAGATCCCTGACAGGATGGTGCAGCTGGGTGGGTGTCAGTCTCTTCTTCCAGAGGAAAAGCAACAGGACAAGAGGACATAGTCTCAGGCTGTGTCAGGGGAGGTTCAGGTTGGACAGCAGGAAGAATTTCTTCATGGAAAGGGTGCTCAGACTTCGGAAGGGGCTGCCCAGGGAGGTGGTGGAGTCCCCACCTCAAAGATGTTCAAGAAATGGACATGGCACTCAGTGCTCTGGGCTGGTGACAAGGTGGAGATCAGTAAAAGGTTAGATTTGATGATTTTGAATGACTTTTCTCACCTTACTGATTCTGTGATTCTGTGGAATTTTCCTTCTGCCTGATTGCCCCTTCATTACCCTCTGTCCATCAGCACTCTACTGCAGAAGTTGGTGAGGAGTAGGTGCTTTCTCTTTTCTGGGAGTTTCACTCTGACCCCTTGTTCCCATAGGAAAAGCAGAAATGTCTCCATGCCACCCATGTCATGTGAGGGCTGGGACAGAGGTCAGTCCCTGCCAGAGTCTCACGAGTTAACCTCTCCTCACTGAGGGTACAGGTGCAGTCCTGTGCAGTGACTTGAAGTCAGCAGATCTCAGAGACTCACTGGGAACTTTCCAGGTCAGATTTTGAGCTGTTGCTCCTCTGGTCCATCTGATGACCTGCCAGGGCAGCCTGACCTCCCAGACCTGAGGTGCAGCCAGGACAGATGAGCACCTTCAGTGTCACTGCAGCCACTGGATTCCAAAATCTGTGCCTGCATCTTCTTTTCTCAGGTGTTTGCTCACAGCTGGGCTTTCCTGAGAGCTGTTTTCCAGAAGCATTGTGCTTGTCATTGCTGTTTTGCTCTGACTTTTAGGACTTCATGGCAGCCAGGCTCTCAGCCACCTTTCTCTGGCCACATCCAGGACCTTCTGTCATCCTCCTCAGTTGACTCCACATCCCTGGGAGACAGGGACTATCTATTCTCTTGTATGAGGAAATCCTGCCTGTCCACCAGTGCTTCTGAAGGGCACAATTCCTAAGGGTAGCATCACCTACACAAGTGCCAAGCCAGCTGCACTGCTGGAATTCTGGAAACTTAGATTTAAGATTTTAGTATATAGTAATATATGTGAGTCAAGATGGAGGACTTTGGGCATTGTCTGGGTCCTTCTTCTTCACCTTCTTCTTCTTCATGGGTTTGGGCGGTTTTCTGTGATTGGTTGATGGACTCTGCATTACAGACTTCAAATAGTTGGTTATTGAGTTTAAAGTAAAAATCATTTAGGTGGCATTTCATACTGCACCAGTGTGTGACTGCTCCAGTCCTCAGCTACAAAACTGCAGACAAGGGGCAGAACAAAAGTTTGGAAATAGTCTCATTATCACTTTGAAATATGCTCTTGGGGTCCCCAGCCTTGGAAACTTGGCTGTGGCCCCTGGAAAAGCAGGCTCTGGGCAGTGGGGTGGGAGCAGAACTTCTCCTGAGGTCCAAAACCCAGTGTTCAGGTGGGCTTTACCTCTTGGCAAAGGGAGATGGGAGTTGGGGAAGAGCAAATGGACTGTGCTGAGGCTGGATGAGGCATAGCAGGAGGGGATGGAGAGGAGGAAAGTGCTAAGAGAAAGGCACAGGAGAGGGAAGAAGTTCCTATCTCCAGTGAACCTCAAGGCTTAGAGAAGCAACCTGAGTTTATTAGCTACTGCCTTCTTTAGAGCCTTTCCTGAGAGGTGGTGGAGCCTGCTCACACCCCTGAGTCTGTGTCTCCCCGCCAGGAGGACAGACCTATTTGTTCAGACCTCGGTGGTCTCTCCACCCTGGTCTCCTGCCCTTACTCCTTCCAGAGGTGCAACCCCTGATTCTGGACTGATGTTTCTGATGACAGATTCGTGTTTTCTCTCCAGGATCTGAGTGAGCTGAACTCAACCACAGTGAAGAGCCCCACCAACACGGTGGCAGTGCAGAACCTCAAGGCTGGCACCATCTACGTGTTCCAGGTGCGGGCGCGCACCGTGGCCGGCTACGGCCGCTACAGTGGGAAGATGTATTTCCAGACCATGACTGAAGGTGAGTCTGCAGCGCTGTAAAGGTGATTCAGGGTCTAGAGAGATGTGGAGACAGACACACAGCTGGTCCCCTTGCTGTCAGTCCCCACAAGGGTGTGTTAACAGATGACATTCAAAATCTGGAGAGAACCCTGGTGATACAGTCTTAGACCAGGCCAGCCTGTAATGAGCCCCATGAAGATGTATCAAGTCCTGAGAGCTGACCTGCAACCTCCCAGAGTGGCTTCATAGTATCTGGGAGAGGGCTCTTCAGGTGTGTTTTGTAAAGCAAAGGTTTTCATAAATGAGAAAATAACAAACGATACAGAAACAAAACAGAAGCGTGCTGAGGCACAGGGAAGCCCTTACACCTGGCTAAGGCACCTGAAAAATCCCTGAGCACCTCTGTGCTCCTTCTTAAATACTTAATGTTTTAGGAGGGCTTTTGGCTTGCTGCCCATTAGAAACCAGCTTCAGAAGAACAGCTACCGAGACCAGCAGGTGCCTCTGTGCTGGCATGGAGCCAATGATCGTGAGAGAAACACAGAAAATTCTGGTGCTTCTCCTTAAAAGTCAGGGGTGAAACTGGAACCCTTTTTCCTTATTGGGAAACATTTGCTGAGGTGTGGAAATGCACTGCTACAGCCTGGGTGCTTGTTTCATGCAGGGAAAGTCCCAATATCTGCCCAGCTTTTCTGTTGTGGGGATGTGTCTGCTCAGCTGGATGTAGAGGAAGCAGAATTTATATTTTCTACCTGCACAGCTGCTGATGACAAACGCAGAGCCATGTCTTAATTTTCTAAATTTGTGCTGCTAAATAAAACAGGCCAAGCCAGTTTTCTGGCCCTGGGGCCAAGGACAAGGCACAGCACGCTTCCACAGGACTAAACCTCCCTCCCAAAAGGAACAGCTCCATCCAACCTTCCTTCTGGGACACATCCCCCAACCAGAGGGGAGTCCTGACTGTCCCAGACCAAAGCCATGCCAGGAATCAAACACAGCCCGTGCTCAGGGCTGTCCTCTGACTTCCATGACTTTGTGAGGGATGGCACATCCTGTGCCACAGTAACCTGTTCCCTTTTCCCCTCCTGCCAGCTGAGTACCAGACCAGTGTGCAGGAGAAGCTGCCGCTCATCATCGGCTCCTCGGCGGCAGGGCTGGTGTTCCTCATCGCCGTGGTGGTGATTGGCATCGTGTGCAGCAGGTAGGACAGACTGAGACAGCCCCAGGGCACTGGGGACAGGGGGATGCCACGAGGAGGGGACAGAGGTGTCCCGTTGGGAACAGCCAAAGGGTCTGTGGGTCTGACCCTGGATGCCTCAATCTTCCCAGAGAGAGAGAGTGGTCTCACTGGAGACGGCCTTCCAGGGATCTGGGCAGTCCTCAGGCCACCAGATAAGCTCAGCAAGGTGCAGTCTGTGGCTGCCAGTGATCAGCTCTCAGCAGTGATTTCAGCCCTGCCTTGTGAGGTGACCCCAGGCTGACTCAGAGACAGAGAGACAGGAGTGCTGTGTGGTGATTCCACAGGGTAGCCTTTATTATCCCACACCCTGTGAGTGAATACTCTGGGGTATTTGTGAGGGAAATCCAGGGTGGTACCAAAGAGGAGAGACCAATGGGTTAGAAAGAATCTACATGGGTATATCAGAGCATGATGGGATCTCACCATGACCGTGGAGAACAGCCTCATCTGAGGATTATCTCTCCTGGGGAGGGTTGGGATGAGCTTATCACATTCCATTCAAGAGACATCCTTCCAGCTCATCTGTCTCCACAGACCCCCAGCACAGCCGTGAGAGGCCCATGCTGTGCCCAGGTCTCCCTTCCCCAGCCCTGAGGGGCCCATGCTGTGCTCANGCTGTGCCCAGATCTCCCTTCCCTGGCCCTGAGGGGCCCATGCTGTGCCCAGGTCTCCTTTCCCCAGCCCTGAAGGGCCCATGCTGTGCCCAGGTGTCCCTTCCCCAGCCCTGAAGGGCCCATGCTGTGCTCAGGTCTCCCTTCCCTTCCAGAAGACGGGGCTTTGAGCGGGCAGACTCGGAGTACACGGACAAGCTGCAGCACTACACCAGTGGCCACAGTACGTACCGGGGTCCCCCCCCGGCCCTGGGGGGCCCCTCTCTGCTCGGTTCGTGCTCCTGCTCACTTGGGCCTTGAGGGGAGGGCTGTGGGCAGGGTGTGCATGTGTGTGTGTGTGTGTGTGTAGGCAGGGCAGCTCCAGATCCCCCCAGACACTGATCCCTGCCCTGCCCTCTCAGCCCTGCATGCTGGCAGGTGCCTGAGCGTGTTCTCCAGACCTCTGTGACAGCCAACAGCTCCTGAAGCATCACTGTCTTCTGTGCTGCACCCTCTGCCACCACACACTATGTCTTGCTGCTCCAGCTCCTGAGCTTTGCCCATCTCCTGGGCAGCAGTGAGACCCATTCCCTCACCTATCCCTGTCCTGCAGAGTGCTGTCCCCCTACAGGAACCCACAAACCTTTGCTAGAGCCCATCCCAGTGCTCCCAGATTCCCAGAAGATATGAGATACACTACATATAAGTATGTAATACAATACCTAACATGCCCTCTCTTGTAGCCTCCCTCTTCCAACATCCCTGTGCAAGTCACTCCCCCACATGCAGCATTCCTGCTCAGCCTCACTGCACTGCACACCCTTCTTCACCCCAGTGCATCCTTCTTCCCTCATCCCTGGAAGTGTCCAAGGCAGGTTGGACAGGGCTTGGAGCACCCTGGGATAGTGGCAGGTGTCTGCCCATGGCAGGGGGTGGAATGAGATAAGGTCATTTAAGATTCTTTTCAACCCAAACCATTCCATGATTCTATGATTAACCCCTGCCTTCATGTCACTGAAATTCCTTCTCCCCCCTCACTAGAGACCTGTTGCTCTAATCTTGCTTTATTCCAATCTTGGTTGTGATTTTCCTCATGTTCTACTTGCTTCAGGATTTCTGATTTTAATACCTTGTTGCTGTACAAATCCAGGCCTTGCTCAGAGCATGGAAAACACCAGTAGTGTTTCCACTCAGGACTCACTGTTGCTCCTGCTTTTACCTGGGAAACAAGTCCCAAAAGTCAGAACTGCAGCCCTGTGCCCCAGCAGCCTGTGCTGGCTGCCTCACTATCACTTACCAGGAAAAATGACACTTTTCAGGAGACATTATGTAAATGCAGCTCTCAGTTGTTTGTCAGGCTGGGCTGCAAACACACATTCACACATTCTCCCGGGGCCTGGTGTGGGATGTGACAGCTCCAGGCTGGGATGGTTTAATCACTGTGTCTGCACCATTTGGAACAGGCCTAGTGGCACAGGATGCAGCAGAGCTGATACAGCCCTGGGTGCCTTTTAGCCCCTTCCTCACCCAACTCATCTGGCCAGGGCTCAATCCCTGCTCAGTCCCCAGCAGTGATTGCTGTGCAGACACTGCAGCAAATTGCCAAGGCCCAGGGAGCTTGTGAGCACTGCAGAACCCCCTGAATACATCCAGCATCCTGCAGCTGGGAGTCACAGTCTGGTGCCGTGTGGGGCTCCTTATTTAGGGATCTGTGAGCTCTGCTGTCCAAACAGCCCATTTTGGAGTGAGGCAGGGGCCAGAAAATGAGTATAGAAAGGGGACAAGCATAGGTAAGAGCTGTCTCACAGCACAGGTGGCTGGGATGTGCAGCAGCACTCCAGCCTCACCAGGTCCCTTGGCCACTGCCTTTCCCATGACGTGTCACTGTGTCCCCTGATTGGCCTGGCAAGAGGAGCCTGTCCTTTGTGATTTTCCTAGTGTGTCTCACTACTTCTCTTGGGGCTCCCAGGAGGGAGCCCAGCCTTGGGCAGGGGTGCCAGCCAGGAGAACAGGGCAGATGGACTGTCCCTCCTGCTTGCACAGCTCCTGGAAGGGTCACAGATCCCCCACAGAGGAGCCTGTCTGCAGTTTGTAGTCCAGGCTCATGATGTAGCTCCCCACTGCTCCAGCAATGACCTGTGGGCCAGTGTTCATTGAAATCAGCTTTAACAGTCCTGTGAAACTGTTGTGAAACATGGCTCTGCATGTTCTGTCTCAAACTGTTTCTCTCTGTCTGCTTCGTGCCTTGATTATGCACCTTGCTGAGGTAAAAATACTGTCACTCAAAGAGTTTTCTCTTTTCCTTGATGCCAGCCATTCTAGTTGCATCCATCTGTCTGACTCTCTCCCTCACCTTTACACAGTGACTCCAGGGATGAAGATTTACATCGATCCTTTCACCTACGAAGATCCCAATGAGGCTGTCAGGGAATTTGCAAAAGAAATCGATATCTCTTGTGTCAAAATTGAGCAGGTGATTGGGGCAGGTAGGTCACCTGGGAATGGCTGGCTGGCCCTCAGCAGCACAGGCTCCTTGATGGTGCCAGGATTTGGGAGGATTTAGCCTGATGCCACTAAAATCTTATTTAGCCCCAGGCTGGACTAGAAGGAGCAGGGGAGACCAGTGCAGGAGAAGCAAGACCAACAGTTCCCATGTGCATATAATCCCATCTGTGCTTCTCACAGATGAGTGCAGCTGGAGGGGTGAAGAGGGAGGGAACACAGATCAGGGGGTGGGTGCTCAGCTCAGGGGTGGGCAGGGCAGGCACAGCTGGGGCCAGGGGTCCCTTGGGGGGCACAGCAAAGGTGGGGGAGGCTCACAGGCCCTACCTTGTGTTCACAGGGGAGTTTGGCGAGGTGTGCAGTGGGCATCTCAAGCTTCCAGGCAAAAGAGAGATCTTTGTGGCCATCAAGACCCTCAAGTCTGGCTACACGGAGAAGCAGAGGAGGGACTTCCTGAGTGAGGCCAGCATCATGGGGCAGTTCGACCACCCCAACGTCATCCACCTGGAGGGGGTGGTCACCAAGAGTTCTCCAGTCATGATCATCACTGAGTTCATGGAGAATGGCTCACTGGACTCCTTCCTGCGGGTATGAGATCTGGGATGTGCAGCTTTAGAGGCTGTGCTAGCACAGAGGGGATGAGGGGGGAAGGTTTCCTTCCCAGTGGCCTTCCCTGCCTGGTGTCCCCTGACACAGGGGCAGCTGATGCATAGTCCAGAGGTCTGTGTTTTGGGGGCAGAGCTGGGGGTGACAGCACCAGAGCTGTCATTTCTTACATGTCTGTCCATTCATCCTAGGGATAACAGCAGCAGGGCTGTCATTTCTTACATGTCTGCCTACTCATCCTAGCCAGAGGCTGTGCCTGCCTGCCCACAGGAGCACATCCAGACTGACCCATGGACACCTGTGGAGGCACAGCCTAACTCAGCTTTAACTCAGCAGGGCTCCACCTCCAGCTGCTCTCTCTAAACATTCCTAGTTCTGGGTTTGAACTGGGTAATTGACTCTGTTGAAGGGAATTAACCTGGTCAGTAGGAATAGATTGTCCCTTCTGAGCTCTCCTGTACAGGGTGGGTACATTTTGGGGTGACAGCAGCTGCTGTAGTGGTGCCCTTGGGATGTGTGAGGCGACTCCCAACCCCTGTGAGCTCTGCACTCCCCACCCTCCCTGGGAAGGAACATACTCATGGCGTATCCTGCCACGGGTGTGGAAGGAACCTCCTGACCACAAAGGGGCTGTGAATCTGCTCCTGTTGGTCACCTGTGTCCCTGTGTCCCTCAGCAAAACGATGGGCAGTTCACGGTGATCCAGCTGGTGGGGATGCTGCGGGGCATCGCCGCGGGCATGAAGTACCTGGCGGACATGAACTACGTGCACCGGGACCTGGCCGCCCGCAACATCCTGGTCAACAGCAACCTGGTGTGCAAAGTGTCTGACTTCGGCCTCTCCCGCTTCCTGGAGGACGACACCTCTGACCCCACCTACACCAGTGCCCTGGTAATGCTGCTCCTCCAGCCAGGGAGGGGGAAAAGGGGTGAAGGAAGCAGTGGGAGAGGGAAAGGGGGGATCTCGCCCTTGATGGCATGTCCTGGTTTAGGGCAGATTTGGGAGGAAAGCTCCAAGTGGGGTCACTCTGGGAAGGAAACCCGAATGGCCCCTCTCCCAGCTGGTCTTGGGAAAAATCTCCTTAGAGAAAAGTGCAAAAACCTGTTTGTTTAACAAACAAAGTGCCCACAAGCATAAAGAATGAATAATATGAAACAATAAAACCTCTCACTGTTCTGAGGAGAGACGGCAAAATTGAGGAAGTCCTTGCTGTGGGTGTAGCTCAGTTCTCCCAGTCTCCTCTGTTCCTCTGGTGCTGGAAAATGCTGAGGTCCAGGCCCAGTGGGCTGCAGGTATGAGTCCTGGTGCTCTTCTGGGTTTTCAGTCCAAAACAGGTTAAACAGTCCCAAGAAAAGGAAAAAAAAAACAGTCCAGGAAACTTCTCTGCCTCAGCTAGCTAAAACTAACTAAAGCACAGATCTCTGTCCCACTGTCTGTGTGTGCTGCAGACAGCACAGTCCAGGAGTGGAATGTGGAGGAGTGAGAGCAGTTTCTGCAAACATACTCTGTGCTTCTTTCCCCCCTTTTCACTCTCAGAACCAGTCATGCAGGTACAGAACACAATATCCAACACAAACAGAACAGAGGATTGGGGACACAAACATCACAAAGTCACCCCAGGACACAGCAGGGAGACTTTTTCAGGGTTTCAGCAGTGGAAAGGTCCCAGATGAGAAAGACCAATGAAATAAAATTCTCCCTTGCAAGGTCCTGTCATTCCTGTGGATAGTTGAGCCTTCCTGCAAACATGTCTGCAAACACACACATGTCTCTGAAAAGCCCTTGGTTGGGATTATGCTCTGCACCCTCCCTGTGTGATTCACCTGGAATCCTTTTGAGATGAGATGCTGCCCTGACAGATTTGTTGCCAGGGCAGCAAGTCTGGGGTTTTTACCATCACTGTCCAGTCATGCTGCCCTGCTGTGCTTCCTTGTATCATCTCACTGGCTTAGCCCCAGGAAGGACAGACTGAAGTGTAGGAGGTGTGGGTGGGTGCCAGATACTAGACACTGATCTTCCAGAGGGTATCCAAATTAAATAGGAAAACACTCCTAAAAACAACTTCATATTCATGTAACAGCTTCCCAGGCAACACAAGTGCCACCAAGAACTCAAGTCTCGTGTCAGGCTGCAGAAGGTGCCCCAGGACCAGAGGATTATTTGGTTTTGCTCAGTGAGAGCCCAGCCAGGAGTTCTCATAAATGCCACACAGAAATGCTCTGCACAGTGCATCATGATCAATGCCCACGACAGGAATTCTTGGAAATCAGTGTTGATAGAGCTGGGGCATGACCTGTAGGAAATCACCTTTCCTGGGTCTTTTGAAGTTGGCAGTGATGAGATGCTTGGCATAGCTCTTAGTAATTTTTATCAGTAGCTGAATACCTGACAAGCACCTAAAAATGTGTGGGTTTATTCTCATCCGTGTCGCTTCAGACATCAACTCGTCCATCTTACACAGCCATCAGTGGTTTTCACAAGGACTAATAACATTTTTTTTCCCAATGTGTTCCTTACAGCCAATTAAATTTCCCTTTGTTTACCAAATACATGGTATTTACTGCTGTTCTCTATCCCTGCTTTTGTGCCTGTAGCTTTTCTCTCTAATAATAAATTCGTCATCCCTAATTTATTCTCCTCGAACTGTGGGCACTGTAGCAGGACATTTATTAGCCATAATGGCAGATTATGTGCACCTACTGTATCAGAAGTGTATTCCTCTGCAAAATGGTTTTTGTAGTCATTCTCCCAGTGACCTTGTATCCATGGGTGGGCAGAAGCCACAAGCTCTGGCCTGGGAGTTTCATGCTGGACCTTAGAAAAGTCTTCAGAGTGGTGAAGCTCCAGGTCAGACCCCACAGAGATGAGAGGTCTCACTGAAGTGAGTTCCCACAAGAATCCTCCAAAGTCTAATTTCTACTTTAGGACTTCTTTTTAGCCATTTTTTAAATCCACTGCTTGCCAGGAGTTCTATCAAGAGTCTTTCTCATGGAGAGGACATCCTGTTTGGTATGGATTGCTTCATCTTCCTCTATTGTGGAAAACAGAATATTTTGTCTGAGGTTTATGGCTGTGAGAAGATTAAGGAACATTATCTTTTTTCATTATTCTGGTATGTACTGGAGCTGAGTACTGTGAAGTCCTGGGAGACCCTTAATAAGGCATGGCAGTTGTTCATTGACAAAATATTATGTTTTTTAATCTTCTCATAGTCACAAAACATAGACACTTCTGCTTATTTTTTCAGCACAGGGGAAGATTTTCCCTTCAGAACTCCCTTGAGTGAATGGCTCAAGTCCAAAGCACCTGGCAGAAAATTAGGAGGCAGGAAGGGCTTAAGCAGAGCCTGTGTCCCCATTTGTGTGTGCCACTCCTGTGGTCAACCTCTCACTGGGAGTGGAGATTCCTGATTTCCCCAGGATTGGGTGACAAAAACCCCAGGGACCACCCAGTCCTTCCCATTTCCCACTAGTGACCCCCCATCCCATACTGAAGGATCAGAACCTGCTGGATCAGGTGTATATCCACAGACAGACTGGGACACAAGGACTCAGCCCAGAAATGGTGTATTGCTGACTTAAAGAGTGGAAGCTGTAGAAGGCTGAAGAGGAAGGTGTTCCAATTCCCTTTATTCTGCTCTGGAGGTAGCCAGGTGATAGCAGAAGGATGGAGTGAGATCAGTTTGGATTTTTTACATTCCTGGCCGTTCACTTTCTGCCAAAGACCCTCTTAGCACTATGGGCATTTTGTCATGCTGAGGATCACTGGAGCAGGAGGCAGGGGGAAGGAGCTGGCCTTGGTTGAGGTGGTGGAGACCAAGGAGACACCTCTAAGTGGCCTTCAGGGCAGTAATGAAGAGACAGAGCCAAACTCTTTGCAATGGCACCAGATGATACAATAAGGGGTCATAGACAAAAACATGGCTGGAGAGGTCCAAGGTGAACAGGAAAAGCTCCTTCCTCAGGAGGGTGTTGGGACAGGTCACCAAATGGGAAGAATCATCATCATTGAAGGCTTCCAGCATGGCTGGACAATCCATATCCACCCTGAGGGATAAACAGTCCTGTGCTCCCTTCCTGCTGGGATTTTACCAGAGTATCACAGGCAAATATCGTGGCCAGTGCAATTTTTCAGTTGCTGCTGCTCTCTCTGTTACATGCCCTGTTTTTCTCCTGCAGGGGGGGAAGATCCCCATCCGATGGACGGCGCCTGAGGCCATCCAGTACCGAAAGTTCACCTCGGCCAGTGACGTGTGGAGCTATGGGATTGTCATGTGGGAGGTGATGTCCTACGGGGAGAGGCCCTACTGGGACATGACCAACCAGGATGTGAGTTCTTGGGAAACCAGGGACAGAGACACTGCAATGGGAAGCATTGCAAGGCCAGAGTGTGGCCACAGCTGTGGCATGTCCAGAACCTTCTCTGTTGTGGCAGATGTGTCCAAGGTCAACATCTCTGGAAGCAGTAATAGGAATAATTTGGGGATTTATTCTGGCCCCATGGTGCTGCTGTGGCAGAGATTGAGGATGGCACAGCACCCACTGCACAGGGTTAAGGGATGCCTCCCTGGGGGTGTTGGCAGGTGCTGAGAAAGGGAAGCAGCAGATGGGTGGAAAGGAGATGTCCCTGAGCTGAGAGCCTCTGGAGCAGAGCTTCATCTGCTGGGATCACAGACACTCCAGGAAAGTCTGTTACAAAGCCAGACAATGGCTTGGGTTGAAAGAGACCTTTAAAGATCATCTCATTCCACCCCCCTGCCATGGTGAAGGACATCTTTCACTAGATGGTCATTAAATCCTCTGTGGGAAGCCTGGACTGTGGTCTGTGAGAAGCCAAGTAACTTGGACACAGCTAGAAACCAAAACCACGAGGTACTTCAGAACATGCTCAATTTGAAATATTTCATTCCTCGGCTCTAATTCAGGTCAGTTACATGCATTCCTTGCTCCTGGGGACCCAGCAGTTTCCTGCAAGGATGGCCCCTGGCTGCAGTCCCTGCCCTCACCACAGCAGTGCCATTTCCATTCTCCCTGGTGCTCTTGGTGTGGTACCTGGGGCTCAAAGCCCACCTGGCTGGTGGCAGTGAGTGCTGTGAGGATGCTGCACCTGCATGTGTGTGCCAGAAGGGCTCCATCTCTCAGAAGAGCTGCCCTTCCTCACCTCATGAATACTCAGGATGTAACATGAAGGTCCTGGATGGACCTAGGGGGCACAGGAAGCTCATTCTGGCTCTTGCAGTATCTGCCTGGCTTGTAGTGTGTCTCAGAACATCCTGTGGGCTCCTAAGGCCTTGCCTTACAGGGAGAGAGTGAGAGCTAAGTCCCACCTGACTCCTGTCCCTTCTCCTGTCCCCGCTCCAGTTCCTGTCCCTTCTCCTGTCCCTGTGGCAGATCAGACCTTTTCCACCTCAGTAGATCTCCATCCATGCCATGTCAGGTTTCTCCAGAGTGGGACTATTTCCTCCCTAATGTCTGGTGGGAAATTTATTCACATGAATTCCTAAGCCTGGAGCAGGTGGATGATCCCTTAGAACCTTTGACTGTTCACAGAACCTTTGGCTCTGCCACACCAGGAAAATAGTTTCATCAGTTCTTGGAGGCAGAGGGATGGGACTTGGGGGTCTGCCTGTCTCAGCAAGGACAATTCCCTTCCTGCTAAGCCATCGCTGTCACCTCAGTTTCAAGCATGTCCTGCACCAGATGTCCCTCTACTTCCCTGTGCTTTTTCCTTCTCCTGGAGCTCTTCCCTGGCCGGTTTCTCCTGGAGCTCTTCCCTGGCTGGTTTCTCCTGCCACAGCTGCCGTGCAGCAGCGATCGCCGTGCCGGGGATGGCAAAGCTGTGCCTGTCCCCAGGCTGTCCCCAGCCCCTGCTCCCCCTTCCCATGCCACAGGACACCGTGGCCCAGAAGCTGTCAGCACTTAAGCACAGCTGGTCCTGCTGTGGAGGAGCGTGGCGGATATTGAGGGCAGATTACCCTCCTGACCCCGGGGTGTGAGCGCCTGGGGCGGCTGCCGGGAGAGGACACGGGGAGAGCCGGGGCTGCCGCTGGCACGGGGCCGATGGCAGCGGGGAACAGAGAGGAGTGCTTGGTGTTTGCGTGGTGCTGGTGCCCACCCTGCACCTCCCCTGCTGCTGTGCTGGGCAGGACTGATGCCCAGGGAGCTAGGCTGGGGCTCAGCACCTCTTAGGAGGATCCCTGAGCTGCACAAAGCACATCAGTAGCCATGGAATCCTTGAGGCTGGAAAAGGCTGTGAGATCATTCAGTCATTGATCATCAATGCAGCACTGCCACATTCACCCTAAACATGCCCCCAAGTGCCACATCCAAACACCTTTTGTAGCCTTCCGGGGATGGGGACTCCACCACTTCCCTGCACAGCCTGTTTCAATGCTTGACAACTCTTTCCATGAAGAAATTGTTCCCTGCCATCCAATCTAAACTTCCCCTGGTGCAGCTTGAGGCCATGTACTCTAGTCCTGCCATTTGTTACCTGGGAGAAGAGACCAACCCTCTCTGGCTCCAGCCTCCTGTCAGTGATTTGTAGAGGAGTTACCTCTGGTCAGACCTACACAGGCCCTGTGGGGCCACCACTGTGTCCAGCCAGGGCAGCAGAGCTGGGGGAGGACTCTTCCATCTGGCAAATTTTGGCAACAGCAGTGCCAGCCCTGAGTCTCAGGTCAACTTGCCCAGCACCTTGGCCACACAAAATAGTGCCTGCAGCATCTCCCAGTCAATTCCCTGCCTGGAGCCACAGACCATCTCAAACCCTGCCAGATGCCCCACCTCACACTCGGGTTTGTTTGGCATGGATCAGCCATCAGCCCTTCCCTGCTTCTCTCCCCATTCCCATTCCCAGTATCTTTGATTTTCTCTGTGTAGTCTCCCTGTTCAAAAATATGTCCATGAGTGTCTAGACTTCCTCAGGATGGAGACACAGCCCTAGAGAATCCCACCAGGAAGATCTCTGTCCTTGGAATTCTGCAAGACATGGCTGGACAAAGCCATGGCAGCCTTGATCCCATGGTGAGAATAGCCAGAGACTATTGAACCAGTGAGGTTCTTCCTTGGAATGCCTGAGGGAGATTCTGTCACTCTTCCTTCTGTTTTCCATTTTTCCCATGGAGAGTTGGTCATTTTGAGATCTCCTGATTTTTGCAGCATCCTCAGTTTTGTCCTGCTGGGTTTTGTTGCTGTGCACGAGCCCATCTCTGGTGTTCAAGGCTCCTTCTGCTCATCTGTCAGTGCCTGTGCTGTGCATGGCCAGGGAGGCAGGAGAATCCTGCCTGTACGTGCCTCTGTCAGAGGAACAGATGTTCCTGGGAGAAGTGGAGCAGCTTCAGCCACGTTTGTCACCCAGGAGAGGATGGAGGGCTGCAGGTGCAGAGTGGCAGGGAGGTGGACTTCCCCTTGAAGAAGATCCTCCAGTCCTTGTTCCAGTGGACATGGCAAGACCAGACATTTTCCCGGATTGTGTGGGGCAGTAAGGAAAGACCAAAGCCTTTTTGGATGAGCCTGGAGCTGCAGTGTGGCTTTGGCAAGGTGTGCTGCAGCTCTTCTGTGCACACTGCAACCAAGTTCTCCTGGGCCTGGCTGTGCTGACTGGGGTCTGAGTCCTCCCCGTGGTGTTCTGCACTTGCACAGGCCTGCAGGAAGATCCAACTGTTCCTACAGACTGAGCACACCAGGCTATGGCACAACCCTGTCACCTGGATGAGCTGGTTTGTGTCAGGAGCACAAAGCACCACTGGAGGATGGAAAGCACAGGGACAGGCTCTCTGTCTGTACCTCACCCCCCTCCTCTGGATGAGGATGTTTTCCCGGCAAGCTGCTGTGCTGTGTCCAAGGGAAGCATGGTCCCTTCTCTCTGACTGCCCTGCCTGGAGCTGTGGGATAACTCCTGTCAGGGCAGCAGGGATGCTCCTTTCCCCAGATCAGGACACTGCTCATGACAATCAGCCAGCCAGGCTGGATGGCAGAGCAAAGCTGGTGTCACCTCCCAGGACACCTCATACCTCACTTGATCTGCTGAGGGCTGGAAGTTACAGTGTGAGGTGGGGATGAGATGGGAAGGCAGCAGTGAGCAGGATCAGCCATGTCATTCACCGTCAGCATCCAAGAAAAGGCACATTATGAATTAAATAGTTTTTTTCAGAGCTATACTGATGCCTCTTTCTCTTCCTGCAGGTGATAAATGCCATTGAGCAGGACTATCGGCTGCCACCACCCATGGACTGCCCAAATGCCCTTCACCAGCTGATGCTGGACTGTTGGCAGAAGGATCGAAACCACAGGCCCAAATTTGGACAAATTGTCAACACCTTGGATAAAATGATCCGAAATCCCAACAGCCTGAAAGCCATGGCACCTCTCTCCTCTGGGTACATGTCTCTGTCCTCCTCTTGTCCCCTGGCTCCTCTGAACAGGTCTGGTGTCCTCTGGATCCTGGTGGCACCATCCCTGCACCTCTCAGGAGCTGCTTTAGGGCTTGGCCTGTGTTTGATCCTTTACAGGGAGAGCATTAAAAGATTATAGAATTACAAATCGAAGTGGAAGGGACCTTTTAAATCTCATTTCATTCCACCCCCTGCCATGGGCAGGGACACCTTCCACTATCCCAGATTGCTCCAAGCCCCATCCAAGCTGCCCTTGGACACTTCCAGCCTTGGGCCATCCACAGAATTGGGAGACAGATGTCAAAGTCCCTCTCCTTGGGCAGCTCTGGTGAGCACAGGGAGCTCTTGGTGCACTCTGCACTTAGAGGAGCACCTTGATTTCATGCACATGGGGATGGTGGGGCAGTGGGATTGTTCTGGAATTCCAGTCCCACTGCACTGGAAGCAGATAAAGCCCCCTGAGGCAGAGTGGAATTTCCCTGGGCTGGGTGGGTTGCACCAGCTTGTGGGAAGCACAACAAGCTTGTTCCTATATGAGAATGAGCTTTCTCCCCATGTGCAGCCAGGATTTAAAGCTGCATCCCATCATGTCCGATGGCTCCTGCCTCTCCTGCATGAACTGATCCAAAAAGGCTTCCCTGGTGCTCTGCACAGTCCTTCCCTGGGCAGAACAGTGATTCCTGGGGGGAATTCCATAATACAGGGCAGTGCCTGCTCTGTGAGTGATGCTGATCCAGGGCCTCCAGCTGCTGGAAGGTGCAGGGGAAGGTCGTGCTTGATCTGTCATTGCCCATTTCTGTGTTTCAGGATGAACCTCCCCCTCCTTGACCGCACAATCCCAGATTACACCAGCTTCAACACTGTGGATGAGTGGCTGGATGCCATCAAGATGAGCCAGTACAAGGAGAGCTTTGCCAGTGCTGGTTTCACCACCTTTGATGTAGTATCTCAGATGACTGTAGAGTAAGTGCCCAGGCTTTGAGTCCCAAAGCACAAGGGAAAGTCCCAGCAGTTTTGCAGCAATTGGTATTGAATTAGATTTTATTTTCATATGATGTAGTTTTTACTTTTATAGAATTGTTGCTTTGAGGAGAAACTTTTAATCTGTCCAGTCTCCCTACCATGTGTCTGTCACTCTGCACCTGCAGAATTCCTCTCCCCACTCCCACTCTGTGAAAATGAACACCCCCACCAAGGGTGTCCAAACCTCCATATGGAACAAACAGAGATTTCAGGCTGACATCAGACAATTCACCAGAGCAATTCTGAACTCTGCAGTCCTCTTTGGATGACTGAGGTATTGCTGGAGACAAGCATGGTGCAAAGTTCTGCCTAGGAAAGGCAGAATCACAAAGTGGTTACAGTTGAAAGGGAGCACTGGAGGTCATGCATTCTAACTTTCCTGCTCAAGCAGCTCTCCTAGAGCTTCTCACTCAGGATTATGTGTGTGGAAAGAGATTTCACACCCTCTCTGGGAAGCCTGTTCCACCCACATAGTAAAGAAGTTCTTCCTCATGTTCGGGTGGATCTTTCTGGGCATTGATTTCTTCCCATTGCCTCTCATCCTATTGCTCTGGCGCACCAAGCAGAGCCTGGCTCCTGCCTCACACACCTCAATAAGATCCCTTTGTGGGGGGTGGTTTCAAGTTTGTGCTGCATCCACTAAAATTGTCCTGCATCTACAAAAATCATCATGCAGTGACAAACTCTTAGCAAGTTCTTCAGAGAAATCAGGCGGCTGAAATCCCACTTCTGGTGGGATTTGAAATCCCTTGGAGCTTTCTGGGGCTTTGATGCCTCTACTGAAAGATTTGTGGCTGGCTGCAGGTATCTGTAGAAATCCTCAGAAAGAGCCAAGCATTAGAGCTGACTGTAAGGGCTGCAAAGTCTCTCAGCCTGGTGGCCAGGGAGGTTTTTGGATTTGGTGCTTAAATCCAGATCTTAAATCTACCAGTGAGTCAGAATCCACTCACTCAAATGGACTGAACATTTGAGTTCAAAGAAAAAAAGAGCCACTGTGACCTCTGGCTTTTTGTTCTCATTTGCTGCTGGGAAGTTCCCATGGCAGTTCTGACTGTTTTAGGACATCTGTGGTGCAATCCCAGTGCCCTGGGGGTGATTTTGGCACAGTATTGGCTGTGTTTATACAACAGAAAGAGAGACAGTCCACAAAATCTGAAGGGTAGGGAAGAACTTTGACCAAAGAGAGGTGTCAGAGCACAACCCACCCCTGCCTGGGTTCTGCTGTTTGCAGTATTTGACAGCAAGCAGGGTGCAGACAGTCCAGCTAATGCTGGCTGATCTTTCACAGACATCCTCAGTGTCCCTTAAATGCACTTCTCCCAGTCCCTTACCATGTCCTTCAAGTCCTCTCCAAGAGCCTTCACCACAATTCCAAGCACCAGTTTTGGCAGTTTCCACATTCCTCACCTGCTTGGCTGGATGAGCCAATAGAGAGGACAGTCCAAGTCCTTTTTCCTTGGAAAATTGTGATGTAACAGGACTTGACACCACCCCCTGATGCTCACTGGCCTTTGCAGAAGTTTATGGGAATGTCAGTGGAGCTGCTGGTTCATCCAAATTTGCAGAGCCAGCAAAGGGTGAATGTTTCCTGAAAAGTGACTCAGTTCACCAAATCCACATGGCCTCAACACTGACCTGCTGGAAAGGGTTCTCTGGTTTGTCTGCAGGCTGGGACACCTGGGACATCAAATTCTCTTTCAAGAATCACAGAACCTTTTGAGTTGGAAGGGACCTTTAAGCTCATATAAAGCTACAGGCTTAAAGACACCTTCCACTATCTCAGGCTGCTCCAAGCCCCATCCAGCCTGGCCTTGGACACTTCCAGGGAAGGGGCAGCCACAGCTTCTCTGGGCAGCCTCACCACCCTCTGAGCAAAGAATCCTTCCCAATATTCAATCAAATATTCAATGTCCAGGGCAGAAAGCTTGGGATCACAATCTTATTCTGGTTTGCAGACATGAGTGAAGAATTTTTCCACCCTTTGGAGCTCCTCTTTACCCTTCTTTGCCCAATAACCTCCACTCTAAACATGGCAAAGGTTTAGCCACTCTTCCTCTAAACATCTGTTTGTTCCTCACACTCAGGACCTGAAATTCCTTCAAGTCAGGTTTGGGTCACTTGGGCTCCCAGCCCCTGATGGGAAGAAGAAGAAGATCTGAAGATTTCATGACAGGTTTATTCACCAAGGGGGAGATGAGAGCAAACTCAGCTGGAGACTGGATAGGACCAATTTAGAGCCACACTCATGTTCTTGGAGTGACTTTTATTTCTCTCGGATGTCTAAATCTATAAAAAACAGAAGCTGTCAAAAAAATGAGATTGCCATGATTTAACAAAAGGATAAGTGCAAAAATTGATCACTTCATGGTCTTATTAGCTCAAAGGAAAAGCATCAAGAACAGCTTCATCTGCATATGGAGGTTGGATCTACACTGAGGAGGGGCAAGACATCCCTGTCCTGTGTCTCCAGGGGTAGAAAAAGGGGGTTAGTGTGTCACAAAATGAAAGAAAATCCAAAATAGTACAAGGGTAAAAAAATTAAGACAAATTGACTCATAAGTAGAGAGCAGAGCCTGTGCTATTTAGTTTCTCACTCCCTGTTGAGGTTCAGGACTCTGAGAATGCTGCAGGTAGGTAGAAAGTGCAAAAACTGGACAATTAGCAAGGAAAAGTGAAAGAGTAGAGTTTTCACAGGGTTTGCATCTGTTGGTTGCATTCATGGAAGAAATCTGTGGATACTTCAGCTCCCTACATACTGTTCTCATGGACTCATAGAATCAGGGAATCACAGAATAACAGAACCACAGAATCACAGAATGGTTTGGGTTGAAAGGGCCTTAAAGATAATTTGAAATGCCATCTATGATCTTGTTCTGTTGTGAGAAAACATCTCCTGATACTTACGTTTGTTTCTTTTCCTCCCAAAGGGACATTCTGCGAGTCGGGGTCACTTTAGCAGGACACCAGAAGAAAATTCTGAACAGTATCCAGGTGATGAGAGCACAGATGAACCAAATCCAGTCTGTGGAGGTTTGATAGCTGCCTGTCCTCCCACTCCTCCTCCTCGAGGCCCTGCTCCCCTTTGCCCCTGTATGTCCAAGCTCCAGTTCCTGAGTGTTCTGCATGGACCAGAGACAGGCAGCTGCTCTGAGGATCAGCAGGAGGGAACACCCTGTCCTCAACAATGAGAAGTTGCCAAGAGCTTCTAGAATTTAAGCAATGGAAAAAGGGAACAAAAAAAAAAAAAAAAAAAGAACTATTTTGAAAAAAACAAACGAATGAACTACAAAATATTTTAAAATAATAATAAAGCAATTGCATTCTTGAAAAGGGCTCCAAGACCAATGGGAGTCTCCAAAGGAAGAGAAAAGAGCAGCTTCATGTTTCCTCTTGCACAAGGCTGCTGCAGCTGGACCCAGGCCCCTCTGGAGCAGTGGGACTTCTCCAGGAAGAGGAATGCAAGGAAAGGCCACGAGAAGCACATCTTCTCCTCCCCGTGGGCTCTGGGAAGCCAGGCCCTTCCCCAGAGCCCCTGTGAGGAGATCAAAAGGGGAGAGAGCTGAAGCTCTTTGGTGCTGTGGAACCAAGTGCATCTCAGAAACTGACGGACTTCTTCAAAAGCTGAAGACTTTTTTTTAAAAAAAAACAAAACAAAACAAAAACACAACAAATAAACTCAGACTAGAGGAGGCTGTTTCCGACAAATAAGAAGGAATCTGTAACACCTGGGGGGGTGGGGATGGGGAAAACCAATCCTTTTTACATCTCTTATTTTCTCTTGTCACGGAACAGTTTTGTGAATGACAGTTTCCTAAAGGGTCCGTCCAGCCACCCTCCAATGGCATCGTGTCTCATACATATCATTGCTCAAGACTTTTAGTGATATCCTTTCTAGATGCCAATGATCTTTTCCCAGAAGACTTCCCAAGTACAGTATGTAGTAGTTTTTGATTACAAATGCTGACGTGTACCTTTATTTTTCGGTTGTCATTGTTGGGAGATTTGTCCTTTTACATTGTTTTGTTAACACCAGTTTGTGAGTTTGGGGTTGGAAATTTTCGGTTGGTTGGGGATTTGGTTTTTTTGTTGTTTTTTTTAATGAAAAAGAAATGACATCTCCAAGCATCATATCATCCAAGAACTTAAATCCCTTCCCTGTGGAAGGAAAAATTGCAGCTTATTGACCATATGCCAGGAGAAAAAGGTTTTTTATATGCACATTTCCTCCCGTTTGCTTATTTGTTCTTTCCAATTGGTCGTGGCATGAGAGATGTTTGTGGCTGTTGGGGCTCCAGGTGAAATGGTCACCAGCTCAACTCGGGGGTGAGCAGCATCACAGGGGGGTTGGGAGGAGAAGGTGGGAGGGTGGATGGGATTTGTGAGGGAATGATGACTCCACAGCTGGCTTCAGAGCCCTTTGGGAATGTCTGGCTGCTGAGGAAGGTGTTGGATTGGTGCATGGGGAAGGCAGGGCAAGCCCAGTGCTCTCAGAGGAGCTGGTGGCATTTTGGAGTGGGGGCTGTGTTATCTGCAGGTTGGGAAGGGTTCCTGCAGTGCCAGGCTGTGCAGGTGGGCTCTGTGCCCTGGGGACCCTGTCCCTGCCTTGGGTGATGCAGCTTCAGGCTCAGCCCCTCACATCAGAGAGAGACCAGGACAGCAAAAACTCCAATCCCAGCTCTCCAGAGGCAAAATGCTGTGCTTGAAGCTGAATGATCAGTCAATGAGTTTATAAATAACTGAAATAAATTCTTTAGTTACTGATCAGGCCTTTGGGATGTGTGAATGCCACCAGCAGGGAGGTGCAGATGAAAATCAGGTAGTTCTCCCTGCCCAACACCACCTGGCATTTGAAGCATTCCACACATGGCATTTTCCCACCCCTGTCCTGGTCACGGCCTCAAGACTGGTGTTTACAAGCCCTTGTCTGCCATTGCCATGTCATTCCTGGGCTCCTCCTCTTGTTTTTGGCAGTGAGGAGTGTTGAAGGCACGTTCACTGGGAGCTGCCTGGCTGTATTTTCCAGGAGCTGAATCCAAGAGGAAGTGTGTCTGCTGTGGATGAAAATCCCAAGCTGTCTAGACCTCTGTGGCCAGACATCATCTCCCCAGACTGCTTGTAAAATATGAGGCCATTTATTAAATACTTCTAGCATTTTCTACTGCCAGACCACATCCAACAACAAAGCCCTTGCAAGTGGCATCAGAGCAGTCCCTACAAGTGAGACTTCTTCTCTCCTGAGCTCTTGCCCTGTCCCAGGGTTTGGTGCTTTCAGTTGAGGAATTGTCCCTGCAGCCCCTGTTCGTCCAAAATCTCCAGTGCAGTGTTGTGATTGTGTTTGCATCCAGCCCAGGCCTGGGTTTGCAGCTCTAGTGATGGGAACAGGGCAGGAGGAGTGTGCTGGGTGCCAGGGTCCTGCCCTGAGCTCAGTGCCCACAGGGCATCCCCTGTGACAGCCCCAGCACCTCCCTGCAGGGCTGGCAGGGGGCACAGAGTGGTGTGGAGTGAGGGGTAGGGGCTGTGGGCATGGGCTGTGCAGGTGGTGCCTGGATGGCTCAGCTCCCTGCCCTAAATCCAGCCTGGTTTAGCCTGTGTAGCCAAAGGGATGCTTGCAATGACTTTGCATCCAAAAAGCACTTGCTGCTGGTCAGGTGATGGGCTCAGCTTTGAGAGGATACCAGAAATTACTGGAGTTGGCTAAAGCACAGGAAGTGTTTGCAGAGGGCACACAGGGAAGCCAGGAGCTCCCAGGTGTGCTGTGGGAGCCCCCCCTGGTGCTGTCCCACACTGTGGTGGCTGTGCTTTGACAGGGAGCACTCGTCACTGTGTCCCAAAGGCATGTGGGGCTGTCTGGTGGCAGTGCAGGGTGAGGACAGGACAGTGCTGTGCCAACTGCCCAGGCACAGCCAGCACTGACCTCGTGTCCCAGAGCTCTGCCAGGAGAACTCTGCCTACAAACCTCACCAGCAGATTCCTGTGGGGCAGCCATGTGGAAGGAGCACAGGATGCCCCTCACTTGTCCTCCCCAGACAATTCCTGACTGTTCTCTGCCAGCCCCTACATTCCTGCAGGCACTGAGGAGGAGAAATGCCCAGGCAGCATCCCCTCAGAGCCACCCAGGCCTTGGAAGGGCACTTCAGGTCTTCTTCATTTGGAGACATTTTGTCTCAATGCACTGAATCTCCTTGCTGGCTGCTTCAGACACACCTACCTGCTAGACCCAGCCCACTGTGAAGGACAGGTCCCGGTGCCACAGCCCCCAGAGCTGTGGCAGCCATCTGCAGGACAGAGAAAGCACATCCTTGTCTCCTTCTGACCAAAAATCACATGGTGGTGGTACTAAAAGTAACACCTCCCCATCTGTTTATACCAGACATGGCTGTGACATCTGTGTTTGGCTGTGTAGGACTAATGGAGAGCTGGACCAAAATAGAAAACACTGCAGTTTTCTGCATCCCTCAGCTCTCCTGGGAGCACGAGGAACCAAGTTCCTGTCAAGTGCTTTGCTTGTAAACGCCTCTGGCCCATGCTGCAGAGTGAGGGCAGGAGCACTGGAGTGACAATAACATATTTATTTCATGGGTCTCCAATGTACTGCTATGAAATGGGACTCTAATGGAAAACTCAGCGTGTTCCAAGGGGGAAAGGGGAAAAGGCACTTGCTAACATTGACACTGTGAAATGCTGTTGTGCATGTGCATGTGTGCATGTGTGGGTACGTAACAGAAATCATCACATGGAGATTTTTCAGGCAGCTTGTTGCAATTTTCACATTTCCCCTCTACCTTTCAAGCTACCTCCCAGCCCTTCCCTTCTCCCATTCCCATCTCCTGCCGAGGGTCAGCCTGTGGATGGCATTCAGGGGGAATGCTGAGCAGGTTGGAAGTTCTCAGTTGGTTGGGCAGTTGATAAGTTCAAATCTTGCAGAGCATCACAGGGCAGAGCAGAGGAAGCAAAGCATATATGGACAGTAAAAGGTCAAAATGTGTTTTGTGGGTCATTTCCAGCTGTTGCCACCAGCCCATTTGCTGGAATTACAGCCCAGGGGTGTGAAGGAGGAAGGAAAAGCAAGCCTGTAGAGATGCAGCACTGCCATGAGGAATCACTTGTCCTTGTGGCTGTGGGGACACAAAACAGGGCACTGTGAACTGCACATCCCCTCCCTAAAGGATCTGCTCTCCTCCCCAGTAACCTTCAGAGCTGCCTTTCATGAATTAGTGGAGATTGGTGCTTTTCAACAGCTGAGGAGCTTCTCCTCCCCATAACACCCTCACTGCCAGCAGCTTCCAAAGGCATCAGTCTGTGCTGGGGCTTCCATGTGATCCAGGTGAAAGTGTCTGTCCCAGGGTTTAGCACTGCTGCAGGGTTCCGTTAGAGCTCCAGTCCCAGTGTGGGCTGGGATCCATCCCGGGGCTCCCCTGCAGTTGTCCAGCAGGGTCAGAGTGAGGGAGAGCCATGGCAGGGGCTGCAGGACCTGGGGACACAGCAGAGCTTCATTCTTGTGAGCTCTGCCCTGCAAGACCAGCCCCACAGGGGCTGCTGGCTCCTGTTATCCCCTTCCCAAAGCAGCATCCTGCTCTCTTCACTGGCTGCTGGAGCACTATCCAGAGCAGCTCCCTCCTGGCCTGGCCTGAGCTGAGCTGAGGGACCTTCATCAGCATCATCAGCTGCTGGCTGCACTACAGGGCTTTTCCCACACTCCCTGAAGCTGTTCTTAGAATTTGGGTTAAAGGAAAGGTTCTTTTCCCAGGAATCATCACCCAGGCTGTGGATTAGCCTGTAGAGAGAACCTCTTGGAGGGTTTGAGCAGCTGAGGAAACTTCTTGTTATATTTTCCAGGCTGATTTATATGAATCCTGGAGTCAGGGCTTGAACTCTGCTGCATTGTTAACAGTTGTATCCTCTGATGAGGCAATAAATCTGGGACTGCCTTGAATGTACAAATCCAGAGTACTGGAAGTGTCACTGCTGTCTGGTTTGGTTTAGCGGAGTTTATTGTTTTAATGTAAATCATCTTCTTTCCTGCATGTCTAACTCGAGGCTGATTTAATGTAGGTCTTTTTCCATCCTCAAAAATGTTACATATTTGCAAGTTCTTCACATACAGGATTCAACTTGTTTTTTAATCTAGAGTCACGTTTTGGCCTTTTTTTATTTAAAGTTGTTCAGGATGTCTTTGCTTATAATTCTTTGCCCTTCCCAAAGCCAGGACACAACCTTGGCCTGTGTTTGCTCCCATATGTGTTCCAATCTTCCACTGCTCTCCTAGAAAACTCCCTACACTCTTCAAATATTTCCTGGAATTTTCCTCCTTGCTGTCCCTGTGTTAACTCCTGCCAACTCCACTGACAAATTTTATTTGCAGAAATTTGGGACTGGAAGCAAGAAGTCCTCTCTCCCCACAAATCTTTCCCTGAATCTGCATTCCTGCTGTCTTAAAACTTATTCAGCAGTATCTCTCTCTTTTTTTCTCCTTTTTAAATTCTGCAAGAAATTCCTCAGTGAGCTCTGCAGGAGTGCAGCAGCAGTGCCACTCTTGTGTCCCTGTCTGATTCCCCTGGGACATCCCAGTGCCCCCATTGCCATCCCTGCAAACCAACCACAATTTGTGTGCCTCATTTTTTATCAGGAACTCCATTTTGCCTTCATGAAAAAAAGAACAAACAAGCACTTGGCTGATCCATTTCCAGCTCTTTTGTTCCAGTAAACTTCAGGAGTTTTTCACTTGCTTCAACTGTAGCTTCTACCTCTGGGGTCAGTCTGGAGCTCTTGCACAGATGTTGTGCCATATCCTTGGGTCATTCCAACTAAGTCTGGGAGGGAAGGAATAAATTTTGTCTTTAAGAGCCAAACAGCTGAGTTAGGAAAAACTAATGGAAGGGGTTCAAGAGGAGTCCTGCCCATGGCAGGGAGCTGGAACAAGATGATCTTTAGGGTCCTTTCCAACCCAAACCATCCCAGGGTTCCATGAGGACAGGGGGCAGTACTTTAATCTACCTGAGGCTGAAGCTGGCAGTCAGATCCCTCTTTTCCCCAAATTGCCTTTGGTCTGCACTTCCAGCTCACTGACTCCAGGTTGAGTGGGCTGTGCTGGGAGATGGAAGTTGATAAAATCATCAGTCTGGGACAGATGGTGTGGCAAACCCACAGCCTGGCTCGGCCTTTGCTGGTGGAGAATAAATGTGAAATCTCTGATTGCCATCAAATGCTGGCATTCAGGAGCCTTCACACAAGGTCACGAGCCAGTGAATTTTTGATGTGCTGGCTCTGCAAATGCTGGAGATGCTTTTTGTTCTCCACTCAAAGGGGATACACAGAAATGAAGAAATAAATATACAGATAGGTGCAGCCAGATCAGGGCTTCTGTAACAGCCAGAAGTCTGTGGGAGGTATAAAAGATAAATAAGATTTTGATTCTTGGTTCTGGCAGAGGTAAACCACAATGATAAAAATTTCATGCATGATTTTTTAAATCAGGAGAGATGTGAGGAAGCAGCAGTCACTGTTTCTGACAGTAACAGCTCGAAGGCAGGGGCAGCAGAATATTCCTTGGCACAGTGATTGGAGGGTTGAACTCATGGCTGGAACGTGGATACCCAGCACTAGATGGATTGATAGGAAATCCACCTGGGCAGGATTTCTTCTGACCAGGAGAAATTACTTTAAGCTAAAGGAGGATAAATTTAGATTGGATTTTAGGAAGAAATTCGTCCCTGTGAGGGTGGGGAGGCCCTGGCACAGGGTGCCCAGAGAAGCTGTGGCTGCCCCTTCCCTGGAAGTGTCCAAGGCCAGGCTGGATGGGGCTTGGAGCAGCCTGGGGCAGTGGAAGGTGTCCCTGCCCATGGCAGGGGGTGGGACTGATGAGCTTTAAGGTCCTTCCCAACCCAACCCATTCTGGGACTCAAAAGATGACTAGACAAACTTTTAAAATAATAATTTTCTTGACACAAAAATACCTCTTCCAATTTTTCTGGGTCACGGATGCCTGGGGGCACAGGGTGTATAACAGGATTCCTGCAGAAATTCTTTTATTCGATTGCATTCTTGGGACTGACACATTCTACATCTCTTAAAAGCCCAAACACTCTATCAAGCATCATTGATTTTCCATTTTCACTCTTTCTGGGGAAGGATTTCAGTGTGGAGCCTGAGGGCTTCCCATGTCAGAGGAAACCACTCACTTCCTCCTCCCAATTCCTTGTGTATCCCAAGGCATCCCTGGAGCTCAGAGCTGCACTGGGACATCAGTGCCTCAAACAGCTGGAAAAGCACAAAAAGAGATTGACTGAGTGATCCATCATGTGTTGGATGTGGGGGCTCTCTCTGGAAGCATTCTTACCTCAGATCTTCTCTCATGACCCAGAGAACCTCAGTAGTGCTGGATGTGAGACATCCCTGTCCTTCTGCTCTGTCTGCTCTGGGCTGGTTTCTGACAGTGAGATTTGTCCTTCTGCATTGGCTGGCTCAGCCTTGTGCCCTGCTGGTTGTTTGGGAATCTGACCAGGAGTCCAAATGGACATGCCAGAGCTGCCTCAAGGGTTAAAATGCAGGAAAGGAGACTGGGACAAGCTTCTAAAATGGCAAAAAGCTCGTGGTGCAATGAAGTAATTCAGGGCTGGGCTGGGGGAGTGTAGGGAAATCCCAGAGGGGTCCCAGAGCAGGCACTGAGTGTTGAGGGCTCCAGGATAAGATCCAGGCAGGATTAAGTGCAAGGTTTGGTTTTGAGTGCTGGCCCAGCTCTGAAGATGAATTTGTTCTTTATGTCCTGGGACAACTTAGATCCAGACATTAAAACCCTTCATTGCTTGGTCTGCCTTGATGGCACAAGGGAAAAGCTCTTTGACATGGGCAGGGATTTTTGTCCCTCTGCTGAGCAGCCCAGGAATGTGGGAGAAGGGACAGGCTGGAGCTGAAGGGTCCCTGGCTGTGGATTCCTGGCCCCTGCAGAGCCCTGTGAGCTGCAGGGGACCAGGGAAGGGACAGGTTTGGTGCACTTGTGCTTCTTGCTTGGCCCGACCTGGGCTCTGATCTCCAGGAGGAACTGGTGGGTTTATGAGCTCTCTGATGGTTCTTTTTTTTCTCTAAAAATCCCAGCTGCTGTGTCTAGGATCCCAGGAGCATTGGGATCATAGGAAAATCCCAGCTTTTAGTGAAGGACAGCCCAACCCTCATGTGAGGCAGCCAAGGTTCAGGGCTGTGGGTTTCACGTTGGCCAGCCCAGATCCCAGTGACCACTGTGTCCATTCCCACCCTACCTGAGCACCTCCCGGAGTGTCCTAGAGCCCAGCCCAGGCTTTCCACAGGGCTGAAATACATAGAAATAAAGTTCAGATTGCATGAGTTCCCAAAATCCTCCAGGATTCTGGAGTGGGGACTTGCTCAGGGTGAGGCCATCAGGTGTGGTTCTCAGGTCTGTAGAAGCACTGACCATCCATCCTTCAAGCTCTGGAGTTTTCTTTCAGGCTGTTCAACAGTGGAGGCAAGTGAAACAGCCCAGCTCCCCCCGCCCAGGATCAGCCATGGGCAGAGGGACAGATGACAGTGTGGTTGTCCCTGCCCCTTCCAACAGTGGGATCTGAGCAGGGAAAAGCCTGGTTTGCGCAGGAGAGGAAGGAAAGCCTCCTTGGGGACACTGAGCAGGAGCTGTGAGTGCCCCGACAAGGAGAGGAGTCCCTGGTGTGGGCTGTGGGCTTCTCCTGGACCTCCCAGCCTCTCCTGCCTGAGTCCTGGCTTTGCTTCCCCCCTCTTCAGGATGGTCCTGCAAGACCCCACATCACAGCACATCCTGCTGGAGCTGGAGGGGGATAAATCCAGGATCAGAGATGGGGGCTTGCATCTGCTGCTTCTTTTGTGGATCCACAGCCCCTGCATTGAAGATTTCTGTTCTCCATCCTCCAGTGACTTCTCCATTCACTTTGCAGCCTGTGACTCTTGTACCCTTTCCTTTCATTGCTTTGCCTCCATCTTCAGCTCCCTCTCTCTGTTTCTCTGCCCTCTGTCCCCTCCCCAGTATTGAAGGGCTTGGATGGTTTGTTCAGGTTTGGGCCATCACCAGGGATTCCCTTCCTTGGAGCTGGCTCAGCACGTCTCTGCAGGGAACCTCTGCTTAGCTACATCTCTGCCCATGAAAACATCTCCCCCTTTGCCTCCCTTTCCTTCTGGAAACATCCACTTCACATCACAGATCTTCCTGGATGAAGCAGCAGAAAGCTGTATGTGAGCAGGTCTGGTGTGTCAGGATCCCTGGCCTGTGTTCCCTGGGATAGTTCAGGGAAAAGGCTCCAACCCTGCCCTTGCCAAAGGTGAAGGAGCACATCCATCAATGTTAGAACTCGATTTGTATTTCCAGGTTTGCTTTGGAAAGGCTTTGCTGACCTTGTGTCACTCCCTGCTGTGGTGTTTGATGTGAACTCAGTCTGTCCAGGGAGAGCTTTGAGCCCTGGTTTAAGTCTGGGGAGCCTGGGGGTGTTCAGCCCCTGCAGCCAGAGCTGAGGTGTCACAGTTCTTGCTGAGTTAATGAGCCTGGGGTTTCCAAGCACACCCCAAATAAAGGTATGACTCATCTCACTTCCTCAAGACATAGTCTGAGAGCATTGGGGAGCAGGAAACAGGAGTTTGGGAGCTCAGAGATCTCTCAGGATGAGCCAGGCACAGGTATCCAAACCTCCTTCCTGTGCCATCATCTACCCATGGGCTTCTGAGGAACTGAAGAGCCAAGGTAGCTGTCTGTGCTCCATTCCCTTCCATCAGGGAAGATCTTTCCCTAGCTCAGATACCAAATCCCAAGAAAGTCCCAGAGGGAAGGGAGGGGTGGCTGAGGTGACAGGTGGCAGTCAGGGAGCAGGGGAGATGTGACAGGGAATTCTCTTGTCCATCAGGGCATTGGTTCCTGTGATCTGCTCATGGGAACGTGATGTGACAGCATCTGCTGGAAAGTGTCCTTCCCTGGAGGATTTGTGGAGTTGCCAACGGCACAGGAAAGGTTTGCAGGGAGAGGAGGCTTTGTCAGGCTCTGACCTCACAGTCATGGCTCTGGAAGGAGCTGGAGAGTGGGATGGGGGAATGGGGTGAGTCCTTCAGCCCCCCAAAGACAAGGGTGTCAACACTGTCCTGTCCTCCCCTCCGCCAGCCCCAGGATCCATCAGCTGAGCTCCAGGGTGTCCCCAGTCCTGGATTCCTGCCCTTCCCCTGTGTTGGCTGTGACCTTGAGGACAACAGAACACTTTCCATGACAGTACCTGTGTTGTTTTTTTAAAATTGTGAATGGGGAGATCGTGTGCAGGTCCTTGTTACACAGGGATGTGTCTTCCATTCAGCCCAGGGCTTCCCTGGCTTTGTCAGATGTCTTTCAATGTTACTGAGAATAAATAAATAAATAAATGAATAAATAAATCAGATGTATTTATAATGGAAACAGAAACCTGCTGCTCCAATGCCTTTGTAGGAGTATTTTTAACAAAACATTTTTTCAAAATAAATGTGAATTGTAAAGTTTGAAGCATTTGCTTGTGGCTTTCCTTTCTATGTGCTTTGTCTTTTCCCCTTCCCAATAATCCTGCTTGGGTGTAAATATGAAGGTAAAGAAACAAGAAAGATATTGATTACTTAAAAAGGGGAAAGCATGCCCAGAACTTGTTTAGTGCCTGGTAAATGACTGCAAGATAAACAGATATCATTGTTACCCTGCTTAAACCACTTAGTCTGAATAATTAACCCTCAAGTGGAGCAATAAATTATCCACTCTGTTTGTCACTAACTTGTTCTTTAGTTAAAATTTGCTGCAAAATTATATTGTTTGTTATATTGTTTGAGTATCTTAGCTTAGGACTTCAGTGATGATTTTGCTTTTCTTCATTATTCATGGAGGTATCAATGCCCAATGGATTGACAAGCAATTGTAAAAGAGGAAAAGGAAATTCAAGGCATCTCAGTGTCTAAGCAACCAACCCCCCAGCTTGAACCCTGCGTTGGGAGTAAATCACAGCTGTTTTCATGGGAATCTTTTTCCCTTGACAATCCTGTGTGTAAAAACAACAAAAGAAAACCCACAAAAAAAAAACCCCAAAACAAAATTAAAAAAAAAAAGCCACCAAAACAAAATTTAAAAAAAAAATTTAAAATTCACATATGCAAAGGATTATTGTAAACGAGTGGAAGGAACAAGTCCTATGGAAATTAATTCGATTTTATTTTAATTACCACAAATTCTTCTCTGCAGTCATCTTCCAACCCTAAAAGAGCCCCCATCAAGAGCACGAGGTGTAGCTCAGATGACTGATATAAATAATGCAGTGAACAGTCTGCACAGACCATTGGCTGTCATAATCCAACATTCAGCTGCAATAAAGAGTTCAACTCATAAGAAGAGAACATCAATAATTTAGTTCAATAGTCACAGATCTGCGTGTCTGCTTCTGTCATCCTCCTACTTCCTTTCTGAAGGAAAAAGGAATTTCTGCGTGGATTTGTCAGGAGAAGCTTGAGTTTGATGTTTGTAACTGAGGCAAATATTACTGCAGTTTTATGACACTTCTGTACAGCTGGAGCTGGGGTTACTCCTGGATCCTTGGGTGTCTTGATTTGGAAAGAGCAGGTGTCTGCCAGGGAAAGCTGGAGCTTCCCTTGGAATGGAGAATGTAAAGCCCGTCCTTCCAAATTATTATAATTGTGCAATTAAAAGGCTTTCAGGCAAAGGTATGGGAATAGGAATAACAGTTCTTTACTAGGAATATTTAAATATAAAAATGTAGCAGTACAAAAAAAAAACCCCAAAAAACCCACTGACAGAGTCAGAACACAACCTGACACCCTGTTGGTTCAGGGTGTTGGTGTCAGTCCAGTCAAGTCCTCCTGCAGTGCCAGATGTGGTTCTGTTGGGGCAGAGATGATCCTGTAGAAGGGCCCAGTGGTGCTGAGATGGGTCTGGTCTCCCTCTGGGAATCCAGTGCAAACAGGCTGTGCTGCTGTTATGAATGCCAGGTTTGATCCAGGTGGGAATGCTGGGCTCCTCCCCTGGGTGGAGCATCTCCCCATGGGATGATGGAATTGTCTCAGCCCTGCAGTGAGCCTGGATGGCCCATGGACAGCAGAGATCCCCTGCAGGGAGGATGGGTCAGGGAAGGGATAAAGAGCACTGCCCCAGCTGGTTTAACAGCTGCCCATTAACAGAAGACACCCACCTCCTTCCCTCTGGAGTCACCAGGAATTGGTCATAGAAGAGAAAAACACTTCCCCAGCCAGTCAAGAGATGATAATAGAATACACACTTTTGGTTAAATATTGCATTGCAGCCCAAGACATTGAGTCAGGGCCTGAACCTGCCAGCTCCAGTCTCTGCTCAGGATCAGCCCACACAGCCCCGGAATGGCAGCAGGAAAGATGGATGAGAAGCCTTGGACTGAAATCAGTGAGCCCAGCAAGTCTTACTTGGTCATGAACCAGCCCCAGTCCTGGCACCACACAGCTGGGGGCAGCTGAGCAGGGCATGCATTTTTCCTTTTTCATGGGGTCCTGGAAAGGCCCTATAGGTGTCTGGGGAGGGAGGGAGCCTTATTTCCTGCAGAGACAGCTCTTCCCAAGAGCCCTTGTTGAGCAGCAAGGGGTACAAGTCACAGGAGCAGGAGGACTGGGAAAAAAGGATCCCTGAGAGGGACCAGGTGGTTCTGACCTGCAGGGAAGTGTGTGCTGCTGGTGTTCACCCCCACTGACACTGACACCAAGCCCACGAGCAGAAAAAGCACAGAGGAGGGTCTAGGAAGGCAGCAAAGGCATTAATTGCCTTAAATTAAATTAAAGCTCACCTCCCACACTACTGGGCACTTCAGTTTATGAGGGAACAGTGCTGTCTTCATCTGGGGTAAGACCTGATCTCTGCTGGAAACCTACTGAACAGACGATGGGTCAGGATCAGCTCTCAAAGACTTCTCTGAGCACACCTGAAATACTTCCCAAGGAAGCCACATATTCAGCAGTAGTGGTGCCAGGCTGGCCTGGCCTGGAGCAGGCAATTCCTCCTGGCTCTCCTGTTGGACCATGAGCCCTCTCAGCTCCCCATTCCTTCTCCCAGCCCTACCTGAGCATCAGGTCACTCCCTCTCCCCAGGTGCCTTCCCTCATCTGCACCAAGTGGAGAAAGAAACAGTTCAAGGAGGGTCCCAGAACCACTTGACAAGCCTGAGAGAGGTGCCACTTTGCAGGATATTCAGGGAGGTGGAACACTTGTACTCAAAGCTGGTAATAAAAACAGAGCAATGGGTTTTTCATGTAGCTACAGGCAAAATATCTGAGACAGAAATCAAGGAGTGTTTGGACAAAGCTCTCAGGCACAGGGTGGGATCACTGGGCTGTCTTGTGCAGGATCAGGAGCTGGGCTCTGTGATCCATTCCAGCTCTGAAGATTCCATGATTCCGTGGTTCTGTGACACTGGGGAGGGGATTTGCTGCTGTCCAAGTGTGAAACTGAGCTGTTTCCAGGCTGCTTCCTTGCTCTCAGAGCAAACCATTAAAAAGAAATCTCAGCTGGATGGGTCTGGTGTAAAAACTTAAGCTTCTCAGGCTGAAAGCTTTTCCTTTCCTGTTCCAGGAAGGGAAGGTGACAGCACAGTGCTGTTCTGGCCCCTGCCATCCCTTCCCCCAGTAACTGCCCTGCTTTGAAAACCAGCTGGTCCCAACAGCAGCCCCAAATCCCCTCACGAGCTGCTCTGCTACACCCCAGGAAGACACAGCAGTGAGTGCTGAGTAGTTGAGAATTCCCTCCCATGACACTGATGCAAGTCAGACAGAACTCAGTGGGAATCAGTGGAATAACACTGAGAGGAAAGTGCTGTGTAATCAGAATCTATCCTGGGAGTGCAGGGCTGCAATTTCCAGAAGTTATAGAGACCTAAAGAGTGAATTTGAAGGAGATCCATCTCTAGGTCTCAGCAATCCTTTGAGACCCACATGTGAGCTCTGACCCCAAAAGGCTAAATGATGATCCCCAAAACTGTGCAGAATTTTAAGCACCAAGATTTCTGCCCCAGGAGAGCCTTGATTTGCTGGACTTCAGCCCTACCCAGTCCAAAGCCTGGTGGCCAGGGAGGCATTGCTGGGGTCAGTTTTACCTTTCATAACCCCACCCAGCCTGAGGGTCAGCCTTCAGCCTGGAGAGGTTTTCCTGCCTCCTGACTGAGTTCCTCTTCCCAGTCACTGGTGAACCCTCAGGGTCTTGGTGTTTGTGCTGAGACATGGTTCATGGAATCACAGAATAATCACGGAATCAGAGAATGCCAGAATGGTTTGGGCTGGAAAGGAACCTTAAAACTCATCCAGTTCCACCCCCTGCCATGGGCAGAGACACCTTCCACTGTCCCAGGTTTCTCCCAGCCCTGTCCAGCCTTGCCTTGGACACTTCCAGGGATCCAGGGGCAGCCACCACCTCACTGAGCACCTCTCTCAGTGCTTTCCCACCCCCACAGTTCCCTGGAAAGATCCCAGCAATGGTCCTGGTGGGTTTCCCAGCCCCCTGTGCCACAGCTGCAGCGGTTGATGCTCTCTGTGACACCAGTTCCTGCCAGGTCAAGGTTTTCACTGCCTCATCAGGGTCCTCTCTGTGCAAAAGGAAGTGTGGGGGGTCAGTTCCATTTTGGAACTCTTGGCTGTGAAGTTACCCCAGGATCTGCAGTTCTGGGTAGCAGAAACCATTTCTCCCTTGCTGGCAGATGCATCATCCTGACTGAATATTTTATGTTTGCTTACCCATTTCACTCCTGTGGGTTTGTATGGAATATTTTTCTCTGATTTCATGTCAGCATTCCTTTAATTTACTGCTGAAAGTAACGATTCCCATGTTGGTTGGCCGATAAATATCCTTTCTGGTGTGTTTGTGTCTTACATTGCCTTAGACCCTGCATGAAATTTTAATTTCTCTTTGCTTAGCCCTAGGTTTGCTTTCTCCCTCGGCACAATGCAGTGAAGTCTTTGTAGCTCTGCTCGTTCACAGAGCATTGATGTCAGCTTCCCATGCAATTTCCTGCTTGTTTGTATTCCTCTGCCTGTTTTTTTCCTTATCTGGTGCTAGTCAGAGCTGTAAAAAAAAAAAGTCTGCCTTTTTGGAATGTGCTGGTGTCATAAATGTAGAAAATCTGATATTTTGAGGCACTGCTTCTATTGTGCTTTCTTTCCTTGGCTTTTTCTGGTCTGCAGACTCCTGTATAAGAGTTGATTTTCCAATGATTATTAGATACAAGGCATTTTTCTTAAGGCATTTTATCCATTGTCTGTAGTGTTCCTTCTTTGCATATTCATCTCCCCTCTTGTATATTTATTTATTTGCTTTTCACATTTCTTATTTTGCTTTTGACACTTTTTTTCCTGCAGAGTGTTCCAGAATGGTTTGGGTTGGAAAGGACCTTAAAAATCATCTCATTCGAACCCTCTGCCACGGGCAGAGACACCTTCCACTATCCCAGGCTGCTCCAAGCCCTTTCCAGTCTGGCCTTGGACATTTCCAGGGATCCAGGGACAGCCACAGCTTCTCTGGGCACTCTGTGCCAGGGGCTCCCCACCCTCAGAGGAATAGGAATTCCTTCCTAACATCCAATATTTTCATGTTTTCTCCAGTTCACTTTGGGTGTGCACCCCTTTGTCTTGTGCTTCCCAGCCTCTGTCATCCCTCTGCCACCAAGGGAAGTCAGTGAGAGCCTCGATTCTTCTCATCAGGGACTTGGTTGTTCTCATCAATACTTTTTTATCCTTTATTCTATGCTTTCAGGGCATTCAGCAGCCAAATCAAATACAAGGAGCATCTTGGCTCATTGTTGGGCCCTCTTCACCATGAGCTCACCCTTTTCATGGTGTTTTTGCTCAGGGACAGACCAAGTGCACGTGAATTTCCTACAACCACCAGCAGCTTTAGGAGCTGTGACTCTTTTCCAGTGCACTTTTAGTGACAAAACACAATGAAAACTTTGACTCCTCAGGTCTTCCCAGGCACAACTGCAAGGGAATCTGCAATTTCCATGTGCTGAATGTGAATTCCCAGGTACTGTGAGGCCAGGGCAGTCATGGCTTTGTGCAGGAAAGTCCAGGAGCCCCAGTGGGGACATTCCCCCCTTCCTGGGGCTGCTGCACCCCTCAGAAATGACCCTTTCCCAACTCCAACTGGAGACTCTTAGGCAATTATTCTAATTAATAATAATTGACTCTTAGTCAATTATTCCAATAATTCCTTTTTCGAATGAGGCTTCATTCCTTGGCCACCAGCCTTCAGATAAATAGAAATAAATACTATTCTTTAGAGGGACTCCAGTGAAGAATTGTAGTGTTCTATCAAACCTCGTCCTTCCACACTTTCACTGATTATTAGCACTGAATTTGGACTTTTTTCCTTGGTTGTTTTCTTTTTTTTTTTTAATTCCTAGCCAAGCTGTTTCACAGTTCTGACTATTACCAATTTTATTTTCTGTATGTATCAGACTTCTCCTAGTCATTGTTGATGTGTATTTATTTTAGTAAGAATTTTAACAGTATTGGTTTGCATTCTCCTCTCTTAGTCCTTTATGCCATGCTTTGTTTAACATTTTAATGTCTAACTAAGGTTCTTTCTTGTGATCTTAATGGAAAATCAATTAATTTATGAAATGCAGCTCAACTTAAGTGAAGATCCAGGCTCACTACAAGCACAGTAAAATCAAACCACAGCTCTTTGAATTTGTTGATAAAAATCAATTAAAAGTGTATTTCAGGTCAATCTAATATATATAAACTGCCAGGATGAGATAACATAGATAATAGGATGTTGTGGATCTCAATTAATCAGATCAGGCCACATATATGAAAGTGTCATATTTATGCTGGTTAGTACATTATTCATGAGAATTTATGGAGCTGGAAATGCTCTCAATGGGAAGATTTGCAGAGAGGGAAATAAATGCAGTGTCAGTGGTCGTGCAGCAGAAAGGAAATAATCAATTGTTCATTTACCAAACGAAGGGGAAAGGGCAGGATGCTCAAATCAAAATGAAATTTTTTTATTTGGCTGGGTTTTGTTTGTTTTGTTAAATAAAATAAAAAATAAAACCACACACACAATCCGTGAGGGATTTAATGAGGCTGAAAATGACCCTTTTTGGTTCCACAAATCCACGTATCCCACGAGTAAGAGTAGAATTAACTAAAAATTCCAAGTGTGATTTCTCCTCCTTGTTTTCCAAATGTAAATATCTTACAGATGTTATTGTGAACCAAAGGTAGGATCATTTCATGTGAAAATGTCACAAGTCACTGGTCTGGCTGGTCAGGCAAATGATTCTCTGTGCAGTGGTTGGACTTCAAAAAAAAATCCTGTTTTTTCTGGTTGAAAAGATTCTCCACACAATGAGATTTTTTTTTTTACTAATTTCCATCCTTCCTGAACTCTTCCTTTTTCCTTTACAAATGTGCTATTAGCAGCAAACCTGGACACATATGGAGGTGTGTGTGCTGGGGGAGTGTCAACAATTGCATTTATTGAGTACAACAAGCCCCCAGTCCTGCCCTCCCCTCCTGCAGTTCTGGGCAACTGTTGGGGGGAAACAAAGGATGAAATTGCCATTAGGAAAAAAAAAAAAAAAAAAAGGCAATGGGAATTTATAGAGGATAAATAATGTCATAAATCCAGGGATGATGTAGAAAATGGCAGTGGATTATTACAAAGAAAACAATGCTCCAAATGCTGGTAACAGCCAGTGAGACTCAGTGAGCTGTGGAGTGACAATAAATCCACATGGACAGCACAGCCTGGTGGAGTGAAAGTGGCAGGAGGGACTAAATAGGGGAAACCCTTTTGTTCTGATTAAAATGTCCTTTTTATATCTGTTTTTTGGGGAGGGGGAAGAGAGGAGGAAGATTAAACAATAATTAATTTCTGTCACTGGAAAGATGTACACTTAATTTATTATTTTCATTGGTACATGGAAAGAAAGTTTGAGTTTGCACTTGGTTTTCAATAAATAAAAAATGTCTAAAATACCTGAAGACAGGAAATAATTATTTGTGTACATTTCTGTTTTTATCTGCTGCCTTGGTGTCTGGAGGAGAGGCTGCTCTGACTTTATTTCTTCCCTAACTTAAATTCTGCATCTTTTCAAAACCCCAAAAAAGGTGTTGCATTCTGTATCACTTAGAAGGAAGGTGGTTTTCCCTCTTGGAAATCTCCTGCTCAGTTGTTTTGCCACTCTCAATTAGATATAAAGATTTAATGTGTTTTGCTCTTTATATCAAAATATTAAATTTATTCAAAGCTCTGTGTCCCCTTTCCCATGTACAGCCTTCTGCTGTACATCCCTATCCAAGCACAGCATCTCCATTTCACGACTTTGTTTGTTGCACTTATGCCAGATAATTCTCTAATAATTTAGTGTTCCACACTGAGCCTCAGCTTTCTTTCTGCTGCATTTGTATCTTTTTATATTTCCCATTTTTCCATTGCCTGTCTTCATTATGGGGCTGTGAATGTCAGCTGGGCATTCCAGGCTGATTCCATGAATGTGCTGGTGGTCCCTCTCCCACAGCAGATCCTTCTCAGAGCTGCCTGGTCTACACTGACACAAAGATCGTGATAGCGGGGGCGGGGGGGGTTTAATGACCCCACATTTCTGATTTCTGATTTCTCATCACATCCCCAAGGCAGCACATGGATATTCCTGCAGGAAATATTGCCTGGAGCTGCTCCCTGCCCCTTTTACAGACACACTTCTTCTGAAAGCTGTGGAGAGGGTGGAATATTCACACCTTGTGGGTAAGAATTCCATGTTATCTTTTATGTTCCCCATTCCAGATATATTTTGACAAGACTTGGGAGCTCAGTCTGGCAACAAGGCAGCAGCGTGGGGCTCTCTCCAGCTGGGACAGTTTCTTTCCTCCTTTCCCTCTCCCCCTGTAATCCCACACAGGTTCACGGGAGGGAAGTTGTTGTACAAAGAGCAAATGTGCATTTTCAGCAGCAGGAGTAGGAGCTGTTGTTGGCAGTGAGCACATGGAAGCAGGGAAGGGGTCCCTCACCCAACACTGCAAGCAGCAGTGCAGAAATGGGGGTGCAATAATTCCAGCTTCCTTCAAGTTCCATGTGATGGTGCTTTACCCACATTATTTACCATGTGTGTGTGTTTGAAAGGAATAGGAGAGTCTTTCTAGGGATTGAAGACCTTTAGCTCTCTTCAAATTAACATCTCCCAAGTCTGTTTTAGACTTGAGGCTGTCAGAGTAATCTCATCCTTGGTGCAAGACCAGAGTCAGCATCAGCATCCTCCTGGGCTCCCCTCAGCCTCCCCAGCCCTGTCTGTGACTGGAATCTCTGCCCTTCTGTGGTGTATGTGATGTGGGATTACAGAGGGGTTTGAGCTGAAAGGGACCTTAAAGATCCTCATTCCCATTCCATCCATGGCCTTGTGGGCAGCAGTTCTGTCTGGGAGTCTCTGGAGTCTCCCCCCACAGACAGCACTAGTCCTGTGAGCCTGAACTTCTTCCTTGCTCCTGTTGTAGGTCATCCCTGACAGAATTCCTGGGATAGCAGTGGAAGTGCTCCAGAGAATTTTCTTTGCACATGTATTGGACTATGCCTTTTTCTCACCCAGAGATGGGGTAACTGAGAGGTGTTTTAAAAACTTTTATTTTATTTTCAGTCTCATGTGAAGGGTGAGACAATACAGATGTTAAATTCACACCATCACAATCAGAAACCAAACTATTTCTTAATTACAATCCATTATAAATGTTTCTTGGCCTATCAGCTTTTACCACACAATGCTGTTGATGCCTTAAAGAAAATCATCTAAAATCACCCCTCATGAGTCCTGTTACAATGCACCTTTCATATTTCTATTTCTCCAAAATATCCAGTCTTATTTGCAAGGCCATCCTTTGAAACTTATTTCTAGTTCCATTTCTCTCTCAACAATGCCCATTCTATTCTATGGCATTTCTAAGTCAGCACTTCTTACCTCAAAGTTTGCATGCAGATGCACATTATGTGAGCCTTCTGCCAGGCTTTGAGAATTCTCTACAAATCCATTTCCCACACACATGTATTGGCAGCAGCAGCTGCTCCACACCCTGGGTCCCAACGTTGTCTGTGGTGGGAGACTTTGGAGACTCTCAGACAAAGCTGCTGCAGGGATGTGGCCCATGAGGCCATGGATGGAGTGGGAATGATGATCTTTTAGGTGCCCTCAAACCCCTCCCTCTGTGATTCTGCACCACAGAGACCACAGAGGGGCAGAGACTCTGGACAAGGCACAGCACCAGGGAGGCTGAGGAGGGGAGCACAGGAGGATGTTGACCATGGACTGGTCTTGCACTAAGGATCAGATGACCCTGACAGCCTCAAGTCAAGAACAGCCAGCAGGAGATGTTACTTTGAAGAGAACAAAAGACTTCCAAGTCTTTAATCCCTAAAGAGGGTTGGGGTTCCTCTCACCCACTTCCTCCTGCTGCTCCTACCAGGAAGATTTTTCCATCAGCCTTTGCTTTACACAAAGAGTACACACCCGCTGCTCTGTACAAAAGGTAGGAAACCCCAATGTCTGGTGATTCCAGTGGATTTTTCCACCCAACTTGTGTTGAGAAAAACATTTCAGGAAAATAAAACCACAACAAATCAAGGTCACAGGAGAGCTCACCATTTCAAACTGCTCAGTGGCCTGGATTTGTGATTTTTTTTCTTTTCCAATTAACTTCACCTTCCCTAAGTGGGGATTTCACACCCCTTGTGTTAAGCAAATTGGTGTCTGGATTTTTATGAGCTTTGGCAGGAAAAAGTAGCCAGTCAACCAAGAAAAATCCCGAGCTTTTGGATGGGGGTACCGAGGATTTCAGGCTCACATCTGAACCAAAGGAATGCTTGTGAGACTCTCTTTGATGAGTAAAGACAATAATTTTGATGCAGTTTATAATTAAATATTGTTGTGTATCTCTGTTCTTCCAGAACCTCCCCCAGCCACCAGAGTTTCATGGGGGTTATTTATGCATCGGTGATATATTCTGAATGCCTCACTAGCATTGACGGATATTACACTTGATGTTTTTCCTTATGTCCCTTTGGTGGTGCAAATGTGAGAAAGGGCAATGAACTTTGGATGACTCTCTTGTAAAAAAAAAAAAGATTTTTTCCATCGGGTTCAAAAGTTCAGCGCGTCAAGAGGAATCATCTTCTTGGCGCCATGGCGTGAGGGGTGGGCGAATTTTGGGGAAATGTTTTTATCTTACAGCCAGAGATAATTATTTTGGGGTGCAAGTTTGGTAATTGCCACCGCCAATTGGCTTCCACACCACCACGCTGATGAATTATTTGTCGCGGTTTTTATCGTCCTCCATGAGCCACGGGGTGGGTTTGCCACGCTTGGAGCCGCTCGCGTTGGAGGACAAAGAGCTCTTGGTGCGCCATTCATCGCGGGAAGAGCGCCTCGGGGTCCCTCAGTCTGCACTTTGCTGAGGTTGGGAGAGTCAAAAAAAAAACAAGGTCTTTGCCTTGACAGCGGCGGGCACGATGGGGAGGAAGAATGGGGAAAGAGGACGGCAAAAAATCCCAACAATTCCGTCACTCTCTGTAAATTCTTGCTGAATTCGGGGTTTGGGCCCTTCCAAAGGCAGCGTTTCCTCAGAGCACACTCATCAGGAGGAACTGAAGAGCAATTATATGTCTAAAAATAAATGTGTTGGCAGGAAAAGTCCCTTCTGGAAAAAAAGCCATCATTTTGGTGGCCAAATAAAGCCCCAATCAGCTTCTGTGCATGGGGAGAAAAAGAAAACCAACAAAAAACCCAAATGCCAACTTGCAGTGTAGTTAATAGGATCAGGTTTTTACAGAAGGTGGCTTCTCTGGATGGTGGGCCATGGACTTAAACAGAATCATAGAATCCCAGACCAGTTTGAGTTGGAAAGGGACCCTAAAGCCCATCTTGTTCCATCCCCTGCCATGGGCAGGGACACCTTCCACTATCCCAGGCTGTTCCAAGCTCCATCCAGCCTGGTCTTGGACACTTCCAGGGATGGAGCAATCCCCATCACACTGCACAAATCTGGGCAGAGAACCCCTGATGGTCACTTTGATCATCATCCAGCCCCATTACGAGACCTCAGCAACAAACCTGAGGTTCCTCCCCAGCCAATGCCATTTCCTCCATGAACTAGTCCATGTGCAGGGTGTAGCAGGGTGGTTTTGTCCAGTGATATCTGTCAGGGCAATGTTACCCAATGCCTGTTGGACAAAGGAATGTGGAGATCAGTTTTGGGGCAGAAGTGTTCTTCCCACTCCATCCTGTTCTCCTCCTGCCTGATCCTGGCTTTGAGACCCCTGCCACTGACGTTTGCTGGTCCTGATGGAAATGGCTGTAGCAGGATTGTTTGTGACAGGAGCATCCTGGAAAGCCTCTGGCAGCAATTGCATTGTCCTGTGTGCACAGCAGCTCCAAAGGCACTCTGCTTCCGGCTCAAATAAAACATGCAGCTGATGCCACATCTGAGCTCCCTCAAAGCCTTGAAGTAAGTGGCAGAGACAACCATCTGCCCCTGCATGAGGGGCTGGGAGTGAGGCTCATCCCACACCACCACAGACGTGTTTGCAGACACACACATTTATTTTAAAGAAGGTAAAGCCAATGAAATTCTGGCAGCAGCATTCTCCACTTGCTCAGGTCTGCCCATGCACTGGAACATCCCAGAGTCTGAATCAAGCCAGCTCCTTCATCTGACAGCACTGGATTCTCTCAGTCTTGCTGAGAAGTCACAGGTCCTGCTGTGGGAGCTGTGGGTTTCAGGTGGGATGTCTGCCAAGAGCTTGATCCCATTGCAGATGAGGCAAACCATGGCCTGGCCAACATCAGAGGGTTGTCTCTTCCTCTCTGATCAGTGCTGGGGAAGACAAATGGAACTTACTGTGGCCAGTTTTGGGGACTGTCTCCAGCTTCCAGAAGGATATGGAGAAAGAAATGAGAGAGGGCAGAGGGTGATGAAAAGGGTCAGATCCAGGTTCCAGGCCCACAGGCAGGGTTGGGTTAACCAGGGGGACTCCAAGGAGCAGCTGCAGTAACCCCAAGGCTGTTGCAGAGAGGATGGAGCCCAGTTCTCAGTGGTGCTAAAACACAGCAAGGGGCAGTACCAAACATTGCTGATGAGGTGGGTCACTTTGGACACCAGCAGCTGCCCATTCCACTGCACTGCAGGTGGGGTCTCACACCCACGACAGGTAAAAACTCTGATCATCAAAACCTTCCTCTGGCTACTCATACATCTGGTGTTACAAAGCCTTGTCCTGCCACCCCCTTCCAACACTTTGACACCCATTCTGATCCCTTCTTTCTCCTGAAAACGACAGAATGCCACATTTGTGCCAAATTTACCGTTTCAGCCGATCTTCCATTTTGCACTTCACTTTTTAACTCCCCCAATGCAATCCTATGGAAATACCCAGACTCGTATTTCTAACTTGGCTATCTCTGCAGTCTGTCACCTATTTTTCAATCAGATCTTCTTTAACACAGCAGCAGTGTCCTCTGGACCCAGGTGAATGTGCCTTGGCCACTGTACTGGAAGTGGGGATTACACTCTGCACCATCATCCACATGTCACAGAGTTCTGACTGGGAGTTCAGCAGCTTCTTCATGCTGATCTAAATCATCCTCCTTCTGTGAGTGTTCTTGACTGCACAGGAAGAGACTGTGCTGTTTCTTAGGGATTACACATTCCTAAATTTCTACTTCCAGGTCATAATACCTGCAAAAAAAACCCTCCTTCAGTTACAGGAACAGGGACACCAACAGTAACAGGGATGTTACTGATCTGGGCAACACCTCAGCTGCTGTCAGATCACCAAGAGCATCTCTGCAGCCAGGCAGACCCAAATTTCCCCAGGACAAAGGGTGGCTCCTGCTCCCTTCTCTGTTTGTTCTCTTTGTGATGTGTCCCAGAGACCCCTCCCAGCCCTTTCTGAGCTCGAGGGGCTGCACTTGGATCTGGCACAGGTCATAGTCTCCACCATGGCATCTGTGACTCTTCAGGGGCCTTCATGTCTCCCTTGATAAGAATCTTTTTGCAACAATGTTCATTGGTGGGTCTGCAGGTATCTGCTGGTGCCCAGGTGTCTCAGGAAAAAGGACATTAGTTGGATGTTGCTGCTGTGTTTGCATCTCTTGGGGAAGAGCTGGAATATTTGACTTCCACAGTGACTCTCCCTGCACAATCTGGTGTTACTCCTTATTTGACTCCATCAGGGGTTGAGGGATCCTGAGACCGACTTCAGGACAAACACACAGCATTAGCAGGACTGCCCTTGCCACAGCTGGCCACGAAAACACAGATGAGTGGATGTTTAGGAGTGAGTCTGGGACATGTACAGCCCATTGGACTCCTCCACCTGATTTGGCTTGGGCATAAGAATCCCACAATCCTGTCATAGAATCATAAAAAGGTTTGAGTTGGAAGGGACCTTAAAGGTCATTCTTAGCTGGCACTTCCAGCTCCACCCTGCACCATTCCAGGTGAGACAGCTCCAGTCCACAAATCCTCACACCCCTGGGAGAGCTCTGTGTCCCAATTCTTTGCAGTGTAGGAAAAACTGGATCTTCTCCATCATAGCACCAGTCAAACCACTCATCTAGGACTGCATGAACTCCATGGAAAAATTTAGATGGGAATCTTTGCCTTCAGGAGACAAGATTTCTCTGGGATGTTCCCTGTTATGGCTGAGCAAGACACTTCACAAGTGTACCCACAAGTGTAGTGTGGAGACAGCTGTCTGTTTGCATCCCTGGCACATTTGGGAAGCTTTTTCTGGGAGATAGGTTCAGCTGCTGGTGGTACCACACTGGCTCAGCAGAGCAGCAGATTGCCTTTGTTTGGAAAGTGGGAAAGTCACTCCCAACACTCGCTGAGACATTTGCAAAACGATTGTGCTCATCTTCATAAACTGAGCTTTGAAGGGTTTTTGGCTGGAATGAGCCAGTTGCAGGGAGTGTGAGTGCCAGTGAGGGAGATGGAGTTTTAATTTTTGAGCAGCAGAGTGATTGGGCCAAAAAAACCCAAAAAAACCAAACCAAAACAAAAATATTTTGAAGACAGTTTGCAGCACTGAAGTTTAACAGTTTCAGTGCAATCTTTGTTGGTTGCTGTTCAGGGGCCAGCTCTGTCCCTGGTCATTTTTTTTCTTCTTGGTTAGTGCTCCATGACTGATGAGGATCTCAGTAAAACACAAATTGATTTGCTTGGCTTTCATGGTCACCTCTGGACTGTAATTACTCAGGCAGGAAAAATTAATTAGTCCACTGTGGGCCGACTGCTGCTCTCCAAGCACTGCTGAATCTTAATTGGAGAGCTCCAGAGAAAGGTGCTGATTCACACCATGGCACAATGGGGTGGGGATTTTTCCAGGGACAGAGGGTGGAGGAGTGAAGGGGGCTGAAGGTCAAGAGGAGATATGTTGTCTGTTCCTCCATCAGCAGCTGGACTTGCTTTCCTCTCCTCAGCTGTGATAATGAGCCTGTTAAAGCCAATTTGCCTCTTTCAAACAGCAGGTGAAACAAGAGACTGTGGATCTGGTCATAAAATATCTGCACTGATCCTTCTGAAGAATGAAAAGCTCACTAGGAAAAAATAAAGCAGGACAACTCAGTGGGAGTTGATCTCTGAGACAGAGCAGTGATTAATCTCTTAGACTTTCCATGGTGATGCCATTTGTGAGGATGGTGTAGCACTGACATCACTTAGAATCACAGAATGATTGGGTTGGAAGGGGCCTTAAAGTCCATCTCATTCCACCCCTGCCATGGGCAGGGACACCTTCCACTGTCCCAAGGTGCTCCAAGCCCCATCCAGCCTGGCCTTGGACACTTCCAGGTATCCAGGACCACCACAGTTTCTCTGGGCACCCTTTCCCAGGACCTCCCCACCCTCACAGAGAAGAATTCCTTCCCAATATCCCATCTAAATCTGCCCCTTATCAGCATAAAGCCATTTCCCCTTGGAAGGCTTTTGAGACTCTGCTGTGGTTGGGACTGTGCAGACATGAGCTGCTGGAACAAACTCCCAATGGTGCACGACGAGCTCATGGCAATGGCAATGGCTTTGCTGTTGCTGAATTATTTTCACTTTAGCATCTGTCTGCTCCTCTCTGCTCCACAACTGGTGCAATCTCATGCAGCAAGGTTGTCTTTAGCTGTGCAGTGAAAGAAATACTGAAGGTGCTGGTTTGTGGAGGACCAAACAGTGAGACATTGCTCAGCCCTCATTTGAAAACTAGTGTGGGAGACTGCCTGAGAAAAAGATGGGGAAATTAAATTCAGCAAAGACAGTTTTCCAGACAGTTTTCAACGATTACTGCAGCTTGGCTGTGGGCTTGTTTCACTTCCCTGGTGTTCCTGCTCGACAGCAAGCATTGGCACAGTGAGAGCCAAACGGGATTTTCTCAGAGCAGATCAGCCCTGCTCACAGATTTGCTAATTAAATGAAGTCTCATTAGCAAAAAATCCTTTACTAAGCTCTAAATATTTCCATTTTGGGTTTTGTTTAGGAGGATCTGAGGGTTGCTGCCCTAAATCTCTGGTGAGGACATGGTGCACCCCTGCCTGGGTTTGTGATCGTGGCACAGAGCCTGGCATGTTGCTCATTAGTGCAGCAGACACCTACATCACCTTTACTGCTCTTGTTCACCCAGGAATTTATTGTCTCAGAAGCACAGTTTTATTGAGAAAAGATAGAAATCCACATCTAATTTAGTGCTCCCAGGCTGACTGCTCAGGCTGCAATAGGTAACAGGGCTTGTGTCCCTCCACATTAAAGTAATTGCCAGGTGGGAGGAGGGGGTCACTCCTGGTTTGTCAATCACAGCATTTCTGAACTTCAAATCATAATCATTTTAATCCAGAGACCAAATCTACCCCTGGCTGCCCCTGGCTGCCCATTTGCAGTTCAAATCTCCCACCAAAGCTTTACATTTTCCAAATGAGAATTTATGTTCATCTAACCACTGTCACCATATCTTCTTTCCCTGCACACTCCTTTTGAAGGTGGGCAAAAAAGCTTAAAATTCAGCAAAACCCCAAGAAGAGGAGAAAAGGCCCTGAAAAATGTAGGTGTGGTTTGATACATATCAATTCAACATGCTGTTCTTTTTATTGATTCAGGTAAGAATCAATATTCCAGAAGATATTGGGCAGGAAAAATGAAGCTCAGAGACAACACTGTGGAAGAGACCTGGGAAGCAGTAGTGGGTCCTAAGGTGGATGAACACATTGCTGCTGGAAGAGAACACAGCAGAAAAAACCATTTATATATTATAGAATTATGGAATCATAGGATCATAGAATTCCACAGCGCAGGGGGTTGGAAAAAAACTTAAAATCCATCTGATTTCACCCCCAGCCATGGGCAGGGACACCTTCCACTATCCCAGGTTGTTCCAAGCCCCATCCAGCCTGGCCTTGGACAATTCCAGGGATCCAGGGCAGCCACAGCTGCTCTGGGTAAATATCTCTGTGCCTTTCCTTCAGCGTGTGCAGTGATGATCATGTTGTGCTCAGAAAGGGCAGGATCACAGTGAAATAATACTGCTGGAGAGGCAGACCAGTTGGACAGAGAACTACAAGGGGGAAAAAAAGGATTTGAGATGTTTATCCAGAGGAAGAGCTGATTTACACAAATAGCCTTGGTTCCAAACCCATTACGGATAGGACAGAAATGACTCAGTTTCATTTGCATAACAGGATTTAGGTCAGAGTCAGCGGGGAGATTGTGGAATATTCTGATGTAGAGATTAGATGAATATTTATCTGGGGAGATGAATGTGCAGAGCTGAACCAACAGGCTCCAGATCCCCACGAATTCCTGCTCTATGATTCTGGGGCTCACCAATCCCTTGTAGGCTGGAACAGGAGCCCTGGGGTGGTCTGGGCTTGGCTGCTCCAGGGACGTGCTGGTTTGGCTTTGCCTTTTGCCAGTGACATTCAGGTTCATCCCTGATCAAGTCTGTCATTCCCACAGGACAATTTTCCAGGCACGTTGGTGTTACTTGGGCATCACCCACATAATAAAACTCTTCTCTTGTGGAGGGGGATCCACCCATATTTCATCTGACAGAGATGGGCCCCTTTTCTGTCTTACAATGATCCAGCTGGGTCACCAGATTGACCTCAGTTCTGCTCTGGTTCCATTGTTTGAGTGCCTGAAATTTTTATATGAAAAGGGCTTTTCATTCCAAATCATTTGTGCAGAATGAAACTATTTCTTGAAGAAAAATTCATTATCATTTAAACGCTGTGCTTTTCACAAACTTACTGGTATCTAAAATTGATATTTTAATCAAAGCATTACTAAACATCTATCAAACTAATTTAAATAATTACTGCTTTGCTGTCTTTACAGTAGACACAATTTTCTGTAAGCAAATGCAAATGAGCAGAGTGAATATTTCAAAAATGGTTTTATTAGCCTTAGAAGAAATCTTCCTTAAAATCTGATAGATTGTGTAGAACAAGGAGCATATGTTGGATCCAGTTAATGGAAAGCATTTCATAATCTTGATAAAGAGTAATTTTCCCATTTTTGCCAGTTTCCCTCTATCTAAAGCATTTTTTACATTAAGGACTTGATAATGGCCTAACCACCTTGTACCTCTTTCTAGTAGATAAAATGCCTCTCTATTATTGTGAGCATTTTCACTCAAACATTTGCTCCTGCTTCGTGACACCAAATGTGACTCAAGAGGGAAAAGCATTTTCTCTGGGTTGATGGGTTGAGCAAAGCAGCTCCTGTAGCAGTTTCACAGTGATGGTGAATTATAAAAGCTTCAGAAAATTTTCCAGCATCAAAATGAATGTTTTTTATTTCATCTGTGCCAGCAGCCTCACCAGGAGCTCTGCTTCCCTGGTATCATGTGTGTCACAGAGGATGAGTGAGCCACAGGACTGTGATTCATTAACAAAGGCACTAATTGTTCCAGCTAAAGCAGGTGGGGTCCTGCATCCACAGAAGGATGAAGAGATGCTGAGGGAAGGGACAACCAAACCATCTGTATCCCACAGGACGCAGGGATTGCAGGATTACTGCCAGGTTCCCTCAAGGAGGAACTCACAGGATCACAGTGTCCTTAAGGTTGGAAAAGACCTTGAAGATCATTGAGCACTGCCAGCATCACCACAAAACCCAAGTGTCCCCAAGTGCCACACACCCTTTGAACACTTCCAGGGGTGGTGACTCCAGAACAGCCCTGGGCAGCCTGTACCAGTGCCTGACAGCCCTTTCCAATGAAAAAAAATCCCTAATATACCATATAAACCTCCCCTGGCCCAGCCTGAGGCCATTCCCTCTCCTCCTGTCCCTGTTCCCTGGGAGCAGAGCCCGACCCCCCTAGCTGTCCCCTCCTGTCAGGGAGTTGTGCAGAGCCACAAGGTCCCCCCTGAGCCTTCTTTTCTCCAGGCTGAGCCCCTTTCCCAGTTCCCTCAGCTGCTCTTGGTGCCCCAGACCCCTCCCCAGCTCCATTCTCTTCTCTGGACACACTCTAGTCCCTCAATGTCCTTCTTGTTGTGAGGAGCCCAGAACTGACCCAGGATTTGTGGCAAGGCCTCAGCATTGCCCAGCACAGAGGAACAATCACTGCCCTGGTCCTACTGCCACCCCATGGCTGGGACCACCCAAGTGCCCTTGGCCTTATTGGCCAATGCTGTTATAATATTTTAGCCATGCAATGACTGAGCAGCATGACTTGCAGCATAGTCTTCACATTTAGCCATGTAATGAAGACCATGCTGCAAGAACACCCAGGCGCTTCACTGACTGCTCTGACACCTCTGCTGAGGGAGTTGGGAAATTCTCCTGTCACTCTGATCCCAACGTTTGCCACTGGGGCATGATGAACTGATCACTGGATTTTAGGTGAATGCTGATTTGACACCCATGGTGCACTTTACACTTGAAGTGGGAAGGTTCTCCTAATCCCAAGCTGGCTCATGATCCACCTCCAGCCACCACTGCAGTCCCACCTCTCAGTTCCTGCTGATACATAAATGAGATTTATGTTGTGTCTGTCACATGAGCATTCCCCCTGGAGGAATTATGAACACCAGGGACAGAACAGCCTGGTGGAAGGTGTCTCTTCCTGTGGAATGAAATGGGCTTTAAGGTCCCTCCAACCCAAACCATTCTGGGATTCTTTAACTGTACAAGAAGTCTCGTATGAGTGTCAGAGCTGGTTGGCCCAGTGTTAAAAATAAAAAGTCATACGCAAACTATAAATGCTTAAAATTTTTCCACCTTCCTTATGCCTGTAGTTCATGCATTTTTATTTCTTAACTCTTGGACCCTATTTTACAGCAAGTATCCAAAATGATATCTTGGTTGAAATGCTCTGAGGACACGAGTCTGCTTTGTGCTCCTGAATGTCACCCCATTCAAAAGGTGACCCACTTCAGAGTGTGATCCAGTTCTTCTGCCAGTCTTGGAAACTGTCCTGGGTTGCAGTGTAGGATGTACACAAAGTATTTATTCTATCACCATCTCCATGAGCTGTTGGAACCAGGTGGGGCAGTGTTTTCCCAGGCCCCTCCTTTGGGCTCTTCTGCTCATGGCCCATCAATGCCTTGCCCAGGACTCACAGGGAACTCCCTCCAGGAGCTCTCTCTGTTTAATGGGCCATCAAGGACCCACTGCACGACTCCTCATCCCATTGGGAGATGCTCCGCCCAGGGGGAGGAGCCAAGCATCCCCACCCGGAGAGAATCTGGGATTTGGGACAGGACAAGCAGCCCTGACCCACTGGATTCCCAGAAGAGCAGAGCTCCCAGACCTTTCTGTGGGATCACTGCTTCAGGAAGAGCCCCTCACCTGGACTGCTCCCACCACCCTGCTCAGGGTGTGTTCTGACTCTGTCAGTGGTCCTTTGTGTTATTGCATTTATTTTACTTTATTTTACTTTTTTCCTTTCTTCTTATTAACTTGTATTTCTGACTTGGAGCCTCTCACTCGTTTTGCTTTCAAACCACGACAGAAACACTTCCCAGTTTGGTGTCACATTCCAGCCATGAAGCTCAGACCTAATTTTTAGCCTTTGCTCACCATCCCATGCAAAAGAGATTTCCCTTTGCAGTCAGCTTTGCCCTAAGAGGAGTTTTCTCTGCAGAGATCTCTCCCAGGAGACCTTCCCCCACAAGTCCATGTCCTGTTGGATTCAGAACTGTCTCTGAGCACCACCATTCCCTTCTGTGGTATTTCCCTCTTCAGTGGGAACACTTGCAGACTCCTTTTATTCACTTTCAGCTCCAGAGCCCAAATCCATGGCTAATTTATTAGGATCTCACGGAATGTGAGAGGGATTTAGTTCATGTATGTCCTATGCGTGGCAGCACTGATCCTACCAGGAAATGCTGCTAAATTATCCAGAAACAATTTAGCATTGTTAAATTATCTTGTACTTTATACATTTCTCCCTGCTCCCTTGGTTTTATCTGTTCTTGTGCCATAACTTTGACATCCAGCTAAGAGCCTACACTTGCCTGAGCCATGCTTCACCCTCTTCTTGATAGAAGTGTTTTATCTGTTACCCCATTACAGACACTATCCCTGATTTCCATAATCATTATCCATGCTCCTTGCTCGATCTGTTGTTCAGACAGTGCTGGAGTGGTCCAGGTAGAAATCACTGTTTTATTTTTCACTTGATTCAGGCCAAATTGTGGCTTCTCCCCAGATGAGGAGAAGTCACCCACCTCGTCACCCACCCTAATTTACCCTGAGATTTCTGTTAATGCCCTTGATATCACCTTGGTGCTGCTGTTAGTTGTGGTAAATAAGATTTTCAGGTTTGCCAACAGGTAATTTCTGATCTATTTTTGTCTCAAGTGTGCAACTGCCCTAATTTTCTCTTGGCTCCCCTTGGTTTCTATGGCTTAAGTGCCATTTACTATCATTAATTTTAATTTCCTATGTGAGGTGGGGTTTTGGTCATTCTAACTTTCTTTTTCAGTTTGTAGCCTCTCAAACATTCCTCTTCTCACTGCTCTCTCTCTCTTTTGAATTTTGAATTTTAAGTACCTGTGCCTTCTCTGTTCACAGACCCCAGAGCTGCTTAGTCAGACTCAATAATTCATTTCCTTAGATTTCAAAGTTTGCCTTTCTAAGCTTCCAAACCTTCATTCTAGACCTACTTTTGCCCAATTTGAAAGTTTAAGTGAGAAAAGGCAGCTCAAGATCACACTTTATTCAAATTTTACTACTTTTATAACCACACAGGAGCAAGGTTTAAAGCAGTGTTATACTTGACTTTTGCAAAGAAATCCATCACCTAAAATACCTGAGCCAATATAAGCAGTAATTACCTTTCAATCCATTTTTGAGACATTAAAGGCTCCCATAATTCCCATCAATGCCCATGCATTTGATAACTGCAGGGGGCTAATCATGATTAGATTGGAGCTGGGAGTACAGAGGTGGCTGTTAAGACTTTCCTGCCCTGTCCAGCCTTCCCCTCTGGCCCTGTTTTACCCCTGCCATAGCTCAATATTTCATTTCCCCACACTTTTCTTGCTGACACCTTCCTCTATCCACTGGTTTCCAGCATCCCTGAGGTTCCCATTATCTGTGAGCCTTCCATGGCTCTGTTCCAGCCCTTCATCTGCCACAATCCTGTGCCAGGTGCTGTAGGATGCCCATACGACCCCACTGTGGTCCCTCCCAAAATGACCCTCTCTGGGGTTCAGAGCAGTGACTTCTGCAAAGTCCTGTGCAGGATAAGCTCAAAGTGTCCCTCAGAGTTGGGTCTTCCTTACATTGTCACCAAGTGTCACTTTTAACAGTCATGGAGTGTTGGGTTCACTTCTCAGCACTGGCTTTTGAGCTGGGGGACAAATGATGCTTTAAGTTTTATCTTTCATGTATTTCACATTCTGTGCTGCCCAGGGGTGCAGTTCTGAGCTCACAGTCAGTGTCACTCAGCTCCCTTCACAAAGCAGGGACACAAAACAAATCCTTTTCCTGCTGAAGGCCAAGGACAACTTTCAGGCCCAAAAGCACAAACAAGGGTGGCTGAAGGGAGGAACAAGAAGGATGGGACCTCACAGCCTGGAGCTGGAATTGGACAATTAAACCCCAATATGCAAATGGACCAAAACTTATAAAAATGTGAGACATCATGATCTGTCAGCCATTGTGTGACCATTCTTAGTCCACCTTGGGTGTAGCCCTGGTCAGGCCCTGTCCTGCCCAAGGTGTATCCTTAAAGGCCTTTCAAGAAATATCTACTTTACTCTCTAGCTCTGTCCAGTCTCTGTTCCAGGTCAGTCTTCCCAAGGCATCACCAACATCTCCTCAATCCACACCATGGCCACTGCCTGAGGCCTCCTTCTGCCCATCAACCCTCCCAGGAATCAGAGAATCCTACAAGTCATTAAATGGTTTGGGTTGGAAGGGCCTTAAAGCTCATCTAGTGCCATCCCTGACATGGGCAGGGACACCTTTCACTATCCCAGGTTGCTCTAAGCCCCATCCAACTTGGCCTTGGACACTGCCAGGGACCCAGGGGCAGCCACAGCTTCTCTGGGCAGCAGCAGAGCCTCGTGGGGCCCAGGAGACCATTTTGAGGCCATGGAATCTCTTGGACTCAAGGCTCCAACATGACACAGCGGGGCTTAACGGGGCTCAGGCAACCTCCAGGGGGTTTATGGAACCTCACAAAACTGAGGGTGAAATTTGAAATAACACATGGAATGCAGGAGAGACCACTGTGAGGATATGGAGGCCAGTGGAACCAAGGCTCAAATGTGATACAGAGGAACCTCAGGGAGCCAAGAGACCACAGTGAGGTTTTGGAACCTCACAGAACCAAGGCTCCAGTGTGACACTGTGGAGCCTCATGGGGCTTGGGATGTTGGAACCCTGCAGGCTGAGAATTTCAGGCTTGCTGCGCTAAAAGGTGCTGACCCTCAAGCAAGCACCACATTTGACTTGAGGCCTTGGAACAGGATTCTGAAATTGAGTGATGGCACTGGGGTGGTGGGTGTGCAGTGTGAATAGTATTGTGTGATCTCACAGGGTGAGAAACTTGAATTTGGGATTTTAGTATATAGTAATACATGTGAGTCAAGATGGAGGGCTTTGGGCATTGTCTGGGTCCTTCTTCTTCACCACCTTCTTCCTTCTTCTTCATGGGTTTGGGTGATTTTCTGTAATTGGTTGATGGAGTCTGCATTGCAGATTTCAAGTGGTCAATTATTTGGTTTAAAATAGAAATAATTTAGATGGCATTTCATAATTGGATGGATTGTTCTTGAAAAGACCTGGTAGAGATAGAGAAGTACTCCATTTTACCTAATTTCTCAAACTTGCTAGTTAGAGCTCACAGCTCGTGAGTCTGTAAATAGATAAGAAATAATAGACATCCAAGTCTGAACATGAACTGTGACTCCCATGTATCCTGGCAGGGAAAAAGAAGCCAGAACCATCACAACAGGAGACCACACTGACACTGGAACCTCAAGGAACCAAAATGATAAAGTGACACATGGAGGGGCCTTATGGAACCCAAAGCCACAGTGAGGGTATGGAACTGCCCAGAACCAAAGCTCTAAATGGACACAGTGGATGCTCATGGAACCCAGGAGATGCTGTGGGGTTCTGCTGATTCAGGGAGCCAAGGATCTTCTGTGCCAGAGGGAGACCTCATGGAACCCAGGAGACATGGTGAGGCCATGAAATCTCTTGGAACAAAGGCTCTAATGTGACACAGCATGGTCTCTTGGAGCCCAGGAGATGCAGTGAGGTTATGGAACCCAACAGAACCAGGGCTCTAACTCAGAGAATCCTCACTGAACTAAAGATACCATAGTGAGGGTACGGAACCTCATGGAAACAACACTCCAGGGTGATACAGTGGGGCCTTGTAGAGCTCAGGAGACTCTACTGAGTTATTGAAACCTTGTGAAAACAAGGCTCTCATGTGTGCTACTCTCATGGGTGCCAGGGCCTCCCCACCCTCAGACGGAAGGATTTACCCCCAATATCCCGTCTAATGGCAGTGGAAAGCCATTCTCCCTTGTTCAGGAACTCCAGGCCTTTGTCTCAAGTCCCTGTCCTGCTCTGTTGGAACCACTTTAGGCTCTGGAAGGGGCTCTGCTTCTCTTCCCTTCTCCATACTGGACACCCCCAGCATCCCCAGCCTTTCCTCACAGGAGGGGTGTTGGGATCGTTCTGGTATCTCTCCAGCCATCCATCCTCTCTGAAAGACAATTTCTGCACCTTAAATTGCCATCGGCTTTAGAACATCATACAAAATTAAAGAATTTTTATCTTCTCATTTTCTTCTCGCTTGGAACAGGGAAGAATTTTCCTCGGCTTTCTAGCAAAGCTCTGAAATCCTGTCCGATCTTTTGCAATTTCATGGTCTGTTATATTCTTATTTCTAGTGCAGGTCACCATGAATAGTGTCAAAGAACCAGAAACATGACCATGAAAATGGTATTTTGATGTAGAATGGATATAAGAAATGTTCACCTTTTCCAGTCAGAACTAGCAAAAGGAAAAGATCTAAGCCCTAAAATGCCAGAATCATGGCCAAAGAATTAGGAGAACTGGCTTTTTTTTTTCCAAGCTGGGTTGTTGTCCATTCCCCCAGCTGGGTGGGGAGACCTGGATGGTTTCAGCTCACAGCTGAAAGCCTGAAGGACTGACAGGAAGCTCTTCTTCCCTCTGAGCCTCGGTTTCTCCTCCCACTCTCCCTGTCTCCCTGTCCCTTTACATCCCTGTCTCTCAAAGTGGTTTGGACATGTCCATGCAGCACCATCACAATGTGGTTCCAGGCTCCTCCAAGGCATCCCCACCCCACAAAAAACGAGCAGGGATCTTGAGTGTAATTCCTACAGTCAAACTGCTGCAGCCCTGCATCATTAGCTGTGCCCTGAGAAAAAGAAGCTTTTAATCAGTTTGATCCATCAGCTGTGCCTTCCCTCACTGTCACTGGAGATCTGACAAACCCCTCCTTCATGCTGCTTGATTAGAAACACCATGGCAGGCACTGTGACTCCAGGTGCTAGGGCAGCAGGGCAGTGTCTCACTGGGTCTCCTGTGCTCCATCCATCAAGAGCAGAATGTCTGAAAATCTGCCACCTGTAGAAGGCTTTGTTCCCTCATTGGTGGTTCCCAGGTTGCTCCATTCTCTTGGTTCCCTCTCAGCTGAAGCTCAGTTTGGTATGGGTTTGGTTCTGTAATTGTGTTACTTCTCCAGAGATCACTAGAGGAAGTTACCAGTCTCTTTATCCTATTTAAAGTCCTCTTTATCATCTAATAATATTGGGATCGTTCTGGTATCAGTCACACTGCAGGTGAAGTTCAGACATGAGACTTGCTGTAAAAACATCACTGCAAAGGGGCAGGATCAGCAGGTACTTTGTTGCCCTGATCTTTTTCAGCCTTCTGATGTTTGCATTTTTGTAGTGGAGTTTCTCACAGATTTTCACATGAACAAAGTGATGTTTTTCATTCCTCTCTTGAGGAGGGAAAATTGATGGACTTTCTAGTTTAACCAGTGTGATTGGAGAGGTGGCAACCTCATCCTCCAATCCATGGTAATTGTCCAAAATCTATACAAACAGAAGTAGAAAAATAAACTTTTCTCTTTTTGCCCTGAAGACTTGACTGTGTGAGTGTTGTTCATTTTGTGTCCTATAGTGACAGTGCTTCATGCAATCACACAAACCTCTGGTTTCTGTAAATCCCTGTCATTTCAGCCTGCCAGGACCAGTGGGGAGGCAAACTCTGGCCAGGCACCAGCACAGAGGTTCAGTAGGATCTCTGTCGCTGGGGGAGGTGAAACACGACTGGACAAGACTTGAGCAGCAGGATTGGGTCTTTAAAGACCTGCTCAGGCTACGGGGTGACCACGAGATCTCCATGGGTCCTTTCCAACCCAGGATTTGTCTATTATTATATGACATGAAAATACATTGACCATTTGTCATTATTCCTGTCTCAGGAAGCATCTGACACCCGGGAATGGTTATCACAGTGCTGACAACCTTCATGGAGAAGGCAGGGGCCTCATATTTACACTATTTCTACTGAAACATTTCTCAGATACGTCTGTCATTCCCTACTTCTTCCCTGTGAGGGTGGAAAGGCCCTGGCACAGGGTGCCCAGAGCACCTGTGGCTGCCCCTGGATCCCTGGCAGTGTCCAAGGCCAGGCTGGATGGAGCTTGGAGCAACCTGGGATAGTGGAAGGTGTCCCTGCACATGGCAGGGGGTGGGAATGGGATGATCTTTAAGGTCCCTTCCAACCCAAACCATTCTGGGATTCTTTTTTTTGTTTTGGTTTTGTTGCATTTTTTTTTCCCCAGGAATTCCAAAAACAAAAGTTGCACAACACCCACCTGGATGTGATACCTAAAATAATTCAGACTCTTTGAGCTTTTGTTATTTGCCATAAAAGATGCTGTGTTTCAACATCTCACCATCTTCAGTGAAGGTAAAAGGAAACATTCATATACCAGCTCCTCTTTGAATCCTGCTTTTCTCCAGGAGTGACCAGAGTGCAGATAATCACACATCATCTTTCCTCTTTTCCCAATATTCAGAATATTCTGTTTGCTTCGGTGAACCCAGGAGAAACTGCAGTACCCAGGACATTTCTGTATGTGTGTCTTTCAACTTTTTTAATGTCCTCATTCCCCAGAGCTCCAGAAGCCAGAAGGGGACATCAAACTTAGTGACTGCCATGACTTTTTCTGAGCAGGGATATTCCAGCCCAGAATAGCATCAGGTTGTTGGATCTGGCAGGCAGACTGGGAAAAAAAAGTTTTCCTTGTTCTTATGCTTTCTCAGATAAAATCTCTGTGGTTTGTTGTTGGTTTTGATTTAAAGAGAAGTTTCTTAGAGTGTTTATGGAAAAGGACTGAGGAAATCCATTTGAAAGTTATGGACAGTTCAGAGCCTTGTTACAAAAGACAGTTGGATATTTGGTATTTCCTATATTTTAAATTCATGTTTTCCATTGACAATATAACTAAAATTTGTTTTAATATTTAATTAAAGACTATGCAAAAAAAAAAAAACGCTGAGAAAACCCTTTTCTTGCCTCTGCTGCTCTGGAGAACAAACTTCCATTGCAGTTCTTTGATCTGTATCTTTTAATGAAATCAGCTATTATGATTCACTTCCCTCTCTCCTATACCTGTTTATTTTCCTTATGTCTTTTACGAGGAACCTCATAAAAAGTGTTTTTCGAAAATCCAAGGAAATGACACACACTTGGGTCACCTTGCTCTCGGATTTTATTAACTTTTCCAGGTTAACAAGACACGCTTCTCCCTTCAGCAGCTCTGATGGTTTGACCCAATCAAGCTACTCTGCATTTATCTAAACGCTGGATTATTTGATTCTTAATTAGACTGTTTCTCTGGGACTGCTGTTCCTGACACCAATGGGCAACTTTCTAATCTTCTTGGTAATTGCTGCTGGTTCGGATACAAGGGCTGATGCAAAGTCCACTGGAAAAGCAGCCTTAGGAACTGCTTGAAAACCCGTGTGGAAATACCTTTTGCTCCTGGTTAGCAGCTCCTTTCACAGCTCTATAGCTTTGGTTTTAATGACTGAAAGTTCTTTCAAGGTCAGATTCATCTTTTTTGGGGAAAAAAAAAAATTAAAAAAAAAAACAAACTAGGACAAGAGCAACAAAAAGCCCCAAACCAACCAACTGAAAACCCACACAAAAATACCTGAAACCATCAACACAGACCTCAAAAAAACGCAGAAAGTTCTGCTTGCAAAGGACAATTACATTTTTTATTATTCCCCCTATGGACTGGGTGACTGTTTTCTGTGTTCCTCTTCCCTTCCCTCTCTCCAGGTGCACCTTTTGTTTGCACAAGTTTCTTCCTTGTCCTACTTTTTGAAATGCACAGGAGTTTAGGGACTAAATAGCCAAAGGAGACCAAAGAACCTGCACATCCAGCCAGTCAGGGGATGGGATTTCTGTGTGTGGTTTTCCCACCTGGAAGGTTTGTTATCCTCTGTATTTGCTGTCTTCTGGAATTTGCAGAATCATGGAATCACTGAGGTTGGAAAAGCCCTCTAAGATCAAGTCCATTGCCCCAGCACTGCCATGGTCACTGTTAAAGGTCCCCAAGTGCCACAGTTACAAATTTTTTGCATCTTCCCAGGGATGGTGACTCCACCACAGCTCTGGGCAGGCTGTGCCAATGCCTGACCACTCTTTCCATGAAAAAACTTTCCTCTTATCCAACCTGAACCTCCTCTGGCACAATTTGGGGCCACTTCCTCTTATCCTGCCCCTTGTTATCTGGGGTGGGTCCTCATCCTAAGAAATGAAACAGGAGCAGCCTGTGCAGAATCCAGATGTTCCATGAACTGAATGATAATTTTCCATTTCC
>VWZU01002637.1:203400-220795 GCA_013397095.1 Sterrhoptilus dennistouni
TTTTTCTCCTGGGAAGAGCATTCCCTGCCCAGCCCCAGCAATGCAGCAGCTTCCTGCACCCCAGGCAGGGCAGGGATGGCCACAGAGCAGCTGTGGGGGGCCAGGCACTGTGAGCATTGAGGGGCACAGACACTCATCCCTTCCCACAGGGACCCCACTAAGCCCCAGGGACCCCAGGAAGGACTGAAGAACACGGGGCCAGGAGGCTGCAGTAACCCCTTGGCTACCCCCTTGTCCTATCAATACATGCCTTTGTCCCAAGCCCCTCTCCAGTTCTCTTGTTCCTTCACAGACCCTGAGGATAGGAAAGTGCCTGTCCTTGCTCCATGCTGCCCATGGCAGGTGGGGATGGACCCTGGCATGGAGCCCTTGCAGGGATCAGCCTGAGAAATCCCTTTGCAGGGACTCTGCAAACTGCACCCACAGGGTGAGACCACTGGGAATGGCAACAACAATGGGAGCACAACAGCCACAGCAGGATGGGGAAATCAGAGCTTGGCTGCTGCCCTGGAGAAGGAAGGTCTGGGTGGGCTGGGAAATTCCTGCCAAACCCTTCTCTAGTGGTTCATTACTTTTGAAGCACTTTGTGTACCTCTGAGAACATCTGATCTCTGATAGCAGCAGGTTATCAGGAGACATTTGGGGTTTGGGAGTGGGTGTTGGGCAGGGAAAGAGGCAGGCTGTGAACACTGAGGTGTCTCTGCTGCTGGGACTGGTCTGGGCTGGGATGAGATGGGAGATTGGGATGTGCTATCACAGGGCTTGGTCCCCGGCCAAGACAAGTTGTGAGCAGTTGCTCAAGGGCATATTTGAGCAAACAGAGCCAGTCTGGATTCAGACCACTCTCTGGGGTTGGACTTGGAGAGCCAGAGGCCGTGTTCCTGCAGTGTTCCTGCAGGTGGGAACACCGGGATGCTCAAGGCAGTTTATGGTGAGCAAATGAGGTGACAACACCCCCCCACCCCCTGAAAGCTTGAGGACACTGTTCTGCTCTCAGGCCATCCAGCAATGCCTCACAGCCTTGGGGATCTCTGATTTTAAACACAGACTGAGGATCCCCACCCCTGAGCTCCCAGCAGCTGCTTGATGTGTGCAGACACAAGAACTGACCCAAGACGGCACAGAAGTACAGAATATTCTTGTCATGTCCCCTCCCAACCTTTGCTATCAGTCCATCTGCTCCCTCTTTTGACGTGACTGCTGGAACCAGAGGAAGAGATGGATGTTCCTCCCAGCATGGCCTCTCCTATTAAGTGGGAAAACAGGGTCAGGTAAAGGTGTGGTGTGTAGGCAGAACTAGGGATGGTCCCTGCATGATATGGCAATTCCTGCTGGCACAGGAACCTTGGCAGGAACTGCTGGGAGAGCTCAGGAGAGGAATGCAAACAGCACATCTTGTAGGAAACAGGGAATCTTGTTCCCACAGGGTGAGCACCTGGTGCCTTCCTTTGGCTGAACTTGTGTGAGAAATGACCAGGACTGGTGCAATCCTTCTCCTCCTGCAGCCCAGGGCTGTACAGCTGTAATGGAAAAGAAGTTTTGGGGCAGGGCTGTGTCACACCTCCAGCCAGGCACACTCGGGGTGACAGATGGTGGTGAACCAGAGCTGGGAAGGTGCATTTGCAGGGGCTGAGGAGTACACTGTGCCCTAAACCTTGGCTTTGACTTTCTTGGAGTCACAGAAAGGTGGAAAAACCCTCTGGGGGGCTTTAATATCTGATCTGTCCCCAGGGCTAACTCCACAGTCAAAGCAGGTTGCCCAGAGAAGCCGTGGTTGCCCCATCCCTGGAAGTGTCCAAGGCCAGGTTGGACAGAGCTTGAAGCAACCTTTGTGTTGGGGCTGCCATGGCAAGTGGGTTGGAACTCCATAATCTTTAAGGTCCCTTCTAGTCCAAGCCTTTCTCTGATTCTGTGGTTTCTCATTACCTTGTCCAGTCGAGTTTTGAGAATTCCCAGGGCACAAGATTTTTGATCAAACCTTTGCCACAGACCTTCCCCAGCCAGGCCAAGTAGCCCCAGTTCCCTCCCACACCACACACCCAGTACTTTAGGATGTTTCAGTGACTCTCCACTGGACTTTTCAGGCTTTTCTGGCCTCCTCAGAGTGCCCTCAAAGCACCTAGAACCCTCCAGATGCAGCCCCAGGAATGCTGAGCAGGTGGGAACAACACTGTCCCTCCAGCTGTGCTCTTGCTGACACAGCTGGGGCTGTGCTGCCTTTTGGGGGAAGGGCACATAACATTTTTTGTTGCACATAAATCTGTTTTTGTGATCTGCACTGGTGCAGGTGAGGATTCCTGTCCAGCCCATCAGCATTGCCAGTGCACCTCCCAGCCAGGAGACACCCCTTGGGATGGCTGTCACCAGACTGACACTCAGGGGAGCAGACTGGAGGACATGGCCAGAAGTAAAATAATGATCTGAAGATCAGATCACTCTCTGTAAATATTTTGGGAAACTCAGGCTGCCTGGAGAGCAGATGTTTTAAGCAATTGGATGGTAGTCATGCAAGGAAAGACAGAGATGGATTCACAAAGTTTAGACTGAAAGCTTGAAGTGGTGGAAGGTGATGTGGCAGTAACAGACTAGAGAAAACATCCACTTTCATGTCAGGAGGGAGAAAAACTCTGACAAGGTTTAAAAAAAGGATGGCAAATTCCAGAGAGACCTGCCTGGAAGCAGGTGGTACCCTGGAGAATTTGGGCAGGGTTGTCATGGGTGAGTGGGAGCTGGCAGGATTTACTGACAGACACCCAGATGACTTAATAGAACCCAGTGTACCCCTTTTGGCCAAAATTACTGACACCTTTCACACCAGAAGTGTGAGCCTCTGGATTATTTGGCCTTCTTGGAGCTGCATCAAGTTCCTCTGGGCTCAAGGGACCCAGCACAAATATGGGAATTTGGGGTTTAACAGTTTTCTCTAATCCTGTAACATCGGAGTTTAAGGCAAGAAAAATGAAAGGGATACTCCATGGGTCACTGGGGTGATTCTGGCCAGTTCCCCAGCTGAAATTTGTAGATTCAAATTGGGGACAAATAGGAGAAGAATGAGAAAATCAAAGGCACATCTCTAAAGCTACATGAAAAAAAATCTATAAAAGGAAAGCATTTCATCCATCCGCTTGCATTTTCCTTGGTGCTTCTTTCCCAGTGCTTTGATAAGCAAGACTCCTAAAGAAATGCTATGGAAAAAATTTCCTTCCCCCAACAACCACTTTCCCTTATCAATTCCCCCCGATTGAAAAGATTATTTCAAAAAAAATAATAGAGGAAGAAAGGAAAGAAAGGAGAAGAGCCGCAAAGGTTTCCGTGATTTAACAAGGCCATTGTGGGGCATATGAAAGAAACTGAGGAACCCACGGGCTGACTTTGATGTGGAGCCTTTGAAAACCTGAGCGGGGAGAAACAGCGCTGACCCAGGCACGTCCTGATGAAAGGGGGGAGCAGGACTTGTCACACCAAAGGCAGGACGGGCTCCGTCTGCCGGGATCCCACGGAGGAGCCGGCTCCGAGCACGCGGTGGGATTCCTGCTGAGCAGCGGGGAGGAGGAGGAGGGACCTGCCCGGCTTGGCTGGGCTGCAGAGCCTCCTGCGGCAGTGGAGCAGCTGGGAATGACCCAGCTGGGAGTGATCTCCTTCCATCGAGAGGGCTGGCAGGGAGTGCCCACAGAGAGGTATGGTACCCACAGGATGCACACAGGGAGGTGTGGTACCCACAGGATGCAATAAATCCAGGAGTTGTGGTACCCACAGGATGCACACAGGTGGTACTCAAGGGATGCACAGAGCAAGGCGTGGAAACCAGAGGATGCATACAGGGAGGTGTGGTACTCACAGGATACACTTTACACGGGAGTCATGGTACTCAAGGGATGCACACAGCGAGATGTGGAATCCAGAGAATGCACANGCTTGGCTGGAGCCGGCAGCGCAGTGCCACAGCTCCATCCCGGCCTGCAGGATGGGCTGGACGGTGTGAGGAGCTGCCGGAGCCACCTCCCCTCCGCCCGGCCCGCAGCCCTGCCCAGGAGGCGCGGTGGGATTCCTGCTGAGCAGCGGGGAGGAGGAGGAGGGACCTGCCCGGCTTGGCTGGGGTGCAGAGCCTACTGCGGCCGTGGAGCAGCTNGCGGCAGTGGAGCAGCTGGGAATGACCCAGCTGGGAGTGATCTCCTTCCATGGAGAGGGCTGGCAGGGAGTGCCCACAGAGAGGTATGGTACCCACAGGATGCACACAGGGAGGTGTGGTACCCACAGGATGCAATAAATCCAGGAGTTGTGGTACCCACAGGATGCACACAGGTGGTACTCAAGGGATGCACAGAGCAAGGCGTGGAAACCAGAGGATGCATACAGGGAGGTGTGGTACTCACAGGATACAATGCACACAGGTGTGGAGCCCTTGGGGTAGATGCAAGAACAGAATAAAACTATTCTTTAAACCCACCCTCAGCATCTGCAGCTTATGCATATTTTTTTATAAACTAGGTGGTATTTATTATTTTATTAGTCTACCTAATGGTGTTTTGAACCCAAGACAACTTGCAGCACAAAGGCACCCCCATGGTGTTGAACTCTGCAGTGGCACTGGGCCACTTCGGGTTGCTGAGTTGAGCCCCAACCAGCACATCTGTACACGGGGCTGGGCTGGCAAAGCCTCAGTGAAACAGCAGAAAATCACAGAATCTCAGACTGTTTTGGACAGGGAGGAATCTCTGGAAGTCATTTGGATCTCTGGGGGCAATTTAGTCCAATGTCCCCTGCTAAAGCTGAGCCACCTAATTGCCCAGGACTCATTTCCAGATGTGTTTTGGTTATCTCCAAGGATGGAGATTACACAACTTCCCTGGGCAACCTGTTCAGTGCAAAGTGCCAAGTCCTTGTCACTGGCAGGGAAAAATCTGGAGTGGGAAAACCAGGTGTGCCCAGGTGCAGCTCTGGCATAATCCCATGGATGCAGGGCAGGGTTAGACTGGACCTGTGTCATGCAGGGTAATCCAAGGGATGTAAAATCACAGGCACAGCTCCAGGGTCTGTGTGTGACACCAGGATCAGGGCTTCCACCTCACTGCCCAAAGCCACCAGCTGGGGGTTTGGGTATCCATTAGCACCAAGGTGATGGGGATAAGTGGGAAAAACAGAGGGATAAAAATGTGGCAGCAAGGCATCCCCAGGAGTCCCAGCCCAGTGACAGGGAAGTTCAAAAGTTCAGGAGCATGGCTGACAGGGAAACGTGTTGGAAAATAAAGACCTTAATTACAGTGACCACGTGTGACCCTGCCTTTGTTGGGGACTTGGTGGCTGAAGTGCCACTCGAGCAGGGGCTGGTGCCTGTGCCAGCAGCCCTGGCAGCCCTGGCAGCAGGGACAGAGCAGGAGCACTGAGGGCCAGGGCTGCAGGGCCCAGCTCCACACTAAAAAACCCTCTTCAGTCTTTTGGGGATGAGAGTCCCCCAGGCTGCAGGTCTGTCTCCAGGGGAAGAGCTGGAGTAGCAGGGGCTGTGCATGAAAACGTGTCAGGGAAACACAGGGACAGAAGATTTCACTGGCAAAGCACGAGCAGAAAGCCACAGGGGAAATTTGTTGAGATAAGTGCCTGATTTTCAGGTACTTACACAGAATTTCTGTGCTGCCTCTAGCAGTGACTTTAACTTACAGTTTGATTATGTGAGAGACAGCAAGGCTGGAAATAACACATTCATAGAAACACAGAATGGGTTGGGTTGGAAAGAATCTTAAAGCTCATCCAGTTCTACCTCCTGCCAAGGGCAGGGACACTTCCCACTATCCCAGGTTGCTCCAAGCCTCATCCAGCCTGGCCTAGGACACTTCCAGGGATCCAGAGGCAACCACAGCTTTTCTGGGGAACTCCTTGTAAAAGTAAAACCAAAGAAATCATCAATGATACTGCCAAGTGCAGTATTTTCCTGAGCTTCACCAGTGAACAGACAATCAGTTATGGGAAGTACTGGCTGCTGCAGCAGCCCAGCAGAGCCAGGGCTGTGCCATGAGCAAAACCCCAGTGTTCTCTGATGGCTCAGCAGCCTCTGCACTCACAGAAAGCTCCAGTAAACATTAATATTGATTACCAATTTACAAACGACCAAAGAACATGGGCGGAAAACCAGTGCTGGCAAAATCTCTGTTTCTCAGCTATCACAGCTCCCTCAGGTTCCCCATGAGACCATCCCTTCCCAGCCCCCATCCCCAGACCTGGGCAGCCCTGGGATGTGCTGGGCAGCTCCAGGCTCTGTGTGCACAGTGAATTATTTGTGAGGTACCTTCCACATCTTCACTGAGTCCCTTGCAGAGGGAGTGCTTATGATGCTTAAAGTTTGAGCTTTCATATTTTCAGATTCTCTGCTGCCCAGGGGTGCAGTTCTGAGCTCACATTCAGTGTCACTCAGCTCTGCACACAGCAGGGAGACAAAACAAATCCTTTTCCTGCTGCACACCAAGGACAACTTTCAGGCCCAAAAGCACAAACAAGGGTGGCTGAAGGGAGGAACAAGAAGGATGGGACCTCACAACCTGAAGCTGGAATTGGACAATTAAACTCCAATATGCAAATGGACCAAAATTTAGAAAAATTTTGACCTCATGACCAGTCAGTCATTTTGTGACCATTCTTAGTCCACCTTGGGTGTAGGTCAGGTCAGACTCTTGTCCTGCCCAAGGTGTACCCCAAAGGCCTTTCAATAAATCCCTACTTTATTCTCCAACTCTGTCCAGTCTCTGTTTCAGGTCAGCCTTCCCAAGACATCACTTATAAATAAATTAACTCCTTGCAGCTCTGAGGCATCCAACAGCATATCCTCCCCCTTTTGCACATTGTCTAGGGTTTGGTAAGCTGGCAGAAAACTTTATTTCTTTAACAAATGATTTTGTATGATCTAAGGTGCCCTGGGTCTGAAATTCACCTGTCACAAGGAGAAAACCCACAATTATGTCACCCTCTTGTCTGCAATGTGCAATTTATCCAGCAAATTGATCTCCATTTGTCTTAGGCTGCTGCTTGCCAACGTGCCTTTGGAACTGGTTTCCTATGGGAAATGGCTTGATGAGTTTGTTAGAACAGTTTCCTCTGCTGAGTGAGCTGATTCCTGTCTAAATCTTTTCCCTTGACTGAGACAGATTTTATTAAGCCATAAGGCACTCCTGAGCTCTGTGATGAATATTAGAATTTGTGCAAGGCAGGAAGGGGTGGGATTGACTCGAGGCAAGAAACACAGTGGGGTCTGGGGGAATATTCAGGGTTAAATGGAGGTTTGAAGGGCCTGTACAGGAGGGAGGGGATCTTGAAGTTCGGTGCAAACACAATGCAGGTAGACAGTGACCAGAAATGGTCAGGAGGAGCAGCAGCACTCACAGACTGTGGATGCTCCAGCCCCTCTGCTGCCATTAGTGGTGCTCTTAAAATTCTCACAGATTCCCAGCTGACCCAAGGCCCTCATCAAGTGACTCCAAAAGTAATTGAGAGCACATCAAAATGTTTCTGAGCAGCTTTTCTGGGCTGCCTGGGACACAAATCACCTGTACCTGAGCAATGAGGTGGCCCTAGTGGGGCATTTGGGTAAGCCCAGGTGTGAATGGATGCAGTTCCCTACTCAGCACTGATCTCTTTATTGCTGTAAACAGGAATTATTTGTCTCCCCTGTTCCCTGGTGCTGAGCCCTGGCTGGCAGCACTGATGGCTGGGTGAGATACTCACCTGTTCCCAACTGCAGGTCATTGTTCTCAGCCTCCTGGTCTTGGGCAACAGCTGAATTTTGATCTGTTCCCCCTCCATCCATCCTCAAGGGATTTGTTCTCCCTTGGTCTCACAGTGGTGGTGAGCAGTAGGATGTCTCACCACCATCTCATTTCTGGAGGAAATTGTATCTTTTATTTTTCACTGTTGTTGCACTAAGGATCAGGATTTGTGATGGGAACTTGTTTAGACAAACTCTTTTACACCCTGTTTTTTCCTCTGTGTTTTCCCTGGCTCTTGCATGATCCTCTTGGCTGGGACTGCAGTGTTGGGAAAGAGGGAAGTGTTTCACAATAAGGAGCATCTGAGTCAGTGGGAAAGGCTGAGGTGGCCTTTATCAGAGTGCTCTGACCTGTCCTGAAAATGCAGTTCCCAGATGCCTCAAACCCATCCTGTGACAGGTCAGTGTTTTCCCACTCCAGGGGTGAAGCTCAGCACAGAGACAAAAGCCAGGGTTGGCTCCCATTAAACTGGGTGAGCAGCTGGTGACCAACTGTGCTCAACCATCACTGTGTGCCAAAAATCACCCAGCATGGAGAAAATGGGTGTTTGGGGCTGAAGCACAGAATCATAAAATCACAGAATCCCACACTGGTTTGGGTTGGAAAGGATCTCAAAGCCCATCTCATTCCAATCCCCTGCCATGGCCAGGGACACCTGCCACTGTCCCAGGGTGAGCCAAGCCCTGTCCAACCTGGCCCTGGACATTTCCAGGGAACCAGGGGCAGCCACAGCTTCTCTGGGCACCCTGTGCCATGACAGGGAACATTTCAGGTGACATTCCCAGGGTGCAGCCAGACTGACAATACTGACAATCCTCTGATTCTATCCTCCAGCCCCCTCAGTGCTGTGCACCACTGTGGGAGGATTTAGTGACAGAACTGGGATAACTGGGACTCAGCTCCCTTGATTACCACCACTGAGGGCTTCCCACAGCAGCTTCTTCCTCCTCCAGAGAGCACCGTGCTCCTTGTTCTGCCTTCTGGAGTTGTTCCCTAAGTAAGGAGTAAGTCCAGAGAGGGAAGAAGATGAGGTGAGAGCTGGAACAGCTCTGCTGTGAGGAAAGGCTGGGAGAGCTGAGGGTGTTCAGCCTGGAGAAGTTCCAGGAAGAGCTCAGAGTCCATCCAGGAGAGCTGCAGAGGGACTTGGATCAAGGGATGGAGTGACAGAAAAATGGGGGAATGGCATCAAATGGACAGAGCGCAGGGCTGGATGGGATATTGGGAAGGGATTCTTGGCTGTGAGGGTGCTGAGGCCCTGGCACAGGGTGCCCAGAGAAGCTGTGGCTGCCCCTGGATCCCTGGAAATATCCAAGGCCAGGTTGGACACTGGGGCTTGGAGCAGCCTGGGATAGTGGAAGATGTCCCTGCCCATGGCAGGGGGTGGGATGAGATGGGCTTTAAGGTCCCTTCAACCCAAACCACTCTCTCCTTCCATGGATTCTGTGATTCTTCCACCGACACTGCTCTGGTGTTTTCCACATCAGGTCCTCCTGGGCTCCCTCTTGCCACAGTGTCACTGGGCTCATCCAGTAGTGTCCCTCAGTGATGTCCTGCTGGGAGGAGGCCTTGGCTGCTGGTTGGACATTGCTCTGTGCCCAGTGACACCTCTGGGGCACAGAAATTTGCTCTCTGCAGGAGACAAGGTGTAGTTGGAGCCTCTGGACTGGAAATTTGGGTGGGATGCCATAGTCTGTCCCTGTAACTGAACTCCAGTCACTCATTAGTGGCCTCTGACCCTGAGGGGAGGAAGGAAGGCACAGGAGAGCAGGAATCAAAGCTAGATTTGACTGTAATTTAATCACAGCACTGCTGCTGGTGACTCTCCTGCCACCATCAGCTCCCTTGCCCTTTTTGTACACATGAAACAAAGCAGAACATGCAGGATCTTGCAGGAAGGAGGGTTCAGATGCCCAAAATCACATGCTGAGGGGTGCAAAGGGAGGATGAGATGAATCCCCATGGCCTCACTTCATCACCAGGGAATCCCAAGGCATCCTGGAATCCCCAGATAGGTTTTCTCCAGTGATGGACACCGTGGTGAGGACACACATAAAGCCCTGCTGACCTGGGGTGAGCAGACCCAGCTCCCCAGGGAACTGAGCACTGCTGGAGCTTTGGGAAGCACAATTAAACACCTCCAGCTCTGTGACTTACAGCCTTTGGCCCCTTCACAACCTGCCAGCTTACCACAGAAAATGATGAGTTATCCTCAGGTCTCAACTTGTCCCTTCCTGCTGCCTGCAGACACAGATTTTTGGCAGCGTTTCCCTCCTTCCCAAGCCCTCTGTCTCTCTCCCTGCTCCCCAAGTCCTTGTCTCCCATCTCTCCCATAAGACACTTGCTGCCTGCAGAGAAAGGCAGACAGGAGTTTGGAATTGGGAATTCCTTCCTGTTTTTTAATTATTTTTTTTCCCCTAGGGGCAGAGTCCTCCCCGCTGTGCTGCCAAGGACCTGCAGACCAGACAGCTGGGCCTTTTCCTAACCCCTGGGGGGCTCTGGGGCTGCTCACCCTTCATTTTACACAGAAATGCATCTTCCCTGAGATTCACGTGCAAGCTGGGACAGGCACCTCGTGTTCAGGGAAGAGGGACAGAGCTCTTTCTGCAGGAAATCTCCCCATTCAGCCATGCAAAACAGCCCTGAGGAGCTTTTGCAGGAATGCAGGAGAAAGGTTCTGTCCCACAGGGGAAGAGTCTGGACTAAGTGGGAAACTGTGAAAAACTTGTGAGAAACCATCAGGAAGCAGAAAAGGGTTTGATTTGATTTAATTTAACTCCCCAGGGAAGCTGATCCTGCCCCCCTGCCATCCTCACAGGCACATGTACAAACACCAGGATGTGATGCGTGGGTGGGACACACTGCAATAAATTGTCATCCAAAATCCATTTTCCACACCAATCCAGAGCTCCCAGGGAGGGACTGTGAGGACACAGCAGCTGACACCCCTTCCAAATGCAGCACAGAAAGGGTGTCAGCTCTGTGTCCTCACAATCCCTCCCTGGGCACTCATGATTGTCAAAGATAAGAGGGTTCGGGGCAGTAGTTTTGACCCAGAAGTCAACATTTATTGCAGTGTGATCTTTTGCTTCAGACTCTTTCTTGCCTCACCCTCACTAAGTCTTAAGTGAGATTGATTTCTGTTGCCTGTGTTTCCTTGTCCGGGGCCTCTGGTGGATCCGGTGTATTTGTTGGGATAACAGGATGAGGAATAGCACAGACACTAAATGTGGTGGTTTGAGCTGCCAGAGCTGCTGGGGGACAGGTTTGTGCTGCCAAGTCACCTGGGCCTTGGGCTTTGTACAAGCAACACTCTTCTCTTGTGCTGTCACTCACATCCCTGCAGTCAGCCTGTGCTCACCTGGAGGCAACCCACACACTTCTGTGAGCCAAGGCAGGAGGGGCACCATGGAATGTGGAGTGTCACTGTAGGACACGAAAGAAAGACTCCAAATATCTCAGAAGGCAAAAAACATAGAAAAAAGGCTTTATTGTCTAATTCTTACCACCTTTTATAAGGTGCTCCCATACAGACTGAACATGGTTGTTGAATAGGTACGACACCTTTCTAATCCCACTAGAGAAACAGCAAAACACCACCTGGAGAAAGATCGTTTTGAGAAGGGAGAGTTGTTTGCCAAGATTGTTTGGAGGAGAAGCTTTCTTGAGAAATTTTTCCTTGGGAAAAAGCTAGCAGCTGCTAGCAGGATAAAATTTTTCAGATTCAGAAATATCAGGCCCACAGTGGTGGATCTCACAAAATCAAGGAATTATTAAGCTTGGAAAACACCTCCAAGATCATCAATCCAACCTTCACACGACCTAACCCCCCATGGCCACCAAACCACAGCACAAGAGTCTCCTGGTTTTTTGGGCACTTCCAGGGATGGTGACTCCACCACTGCCCTGGGCAGCCTGTGCCAATGCCTGAGCACCCTTCCAGTGAAGGATTTTTTCCTTAATATCGAACCATTTCCTCTTGTTCCTTGAGAACAGAGCCCAGCCAACCCCCAAATCCAGCTGCTCCTTCCTGCCAGGGAGTTGTGGAGACCCAGAAGATCCTCCCTGAGCCTCTTTTACTCCAAGCTGAACAACCCCAGAAGGAAACATTTCATTTGAAGAGCAGCCTCTCCTTTTCTTGGCTCACCTGTGAGCCCCCAGAGCACACCAGAAGAATCTCTGTTCAGCCCCTGCCTGGCTGGACTTTGTCATGTTGCCAGAGTTTCATGAGACACTTCTGGTTCTCTGTGACTTTTGGGAGGAACTTTGACAAAGGCTTTTGAAAGACTCAGTAAATTGCATCCTTCACACCGGCTTTGCTGACACACTTAAAGCAGGCAGAGGAACACAATTTTCCTTTAAAGAGGACATGCTGGGCTCTCTGTCTTATGTGCCATAACCAGTAATGAAAGTCAAGCACGTCCCCTGCACACTCCCAGGCTTTAACCCTTCTTGCTGCTCTGCCTGCTGTGAGATGCACAAGGAAAGACAGCAAACTACTGAAAACCTGAGCAAATCTGCAGGTGAAATGGGGAAAAAAAAAAAAAAAAAAAAAAAAGGGCCAAATCCAAAAGCATCTGAATCCAGAGAAGCAGGGGGAATGGATTTTGAGGAGTGAGTAGGGCTTTTTTTCTTGGCTAGAGATCATATTTGCAGTTTGCCCTCCTAGAGATTTAAAAACAGCAGAGCAAATTGCTAATTAAAATATATAGCTTGACAAACTAACTCTAAACATCTCTTATGTATTGTTTGTGGCTAAAACTTGAGTAGTTAACAATAGGATCAGTAGATAACTGATCCATCAGGATCATCCCCAGTCCATCCTCCCTCTGTGGCAATGGAATAACTCAGCCTCTCCAAGACCCTGAGCTCCCCAGGTGAGTCCTGGCTCAGAATTCCCTGTGCCAAGTCCCCTGTCTCAGAAGGAAATCCTGGCTCTCAGAGGGCCCCACCTCTTTCTGTTGGCATTTATTTATATGTCAAGTCTGAAGCAATCTTCAGGTTTTCCTCAGGAGTTTGATTACACAACTTGATTAGATTTGTGGTTTACAGTTAATACGAGCACAGCTACAAATAATTCATAATTTAACCTGTGACTAAAAAAAACAGGAAAATATCATCTCCTGGCATGATAACAATGTTATATAAGAGGGAAAATGGGAGAACATCCCCATCTCTGTCCCACTGACTCTAAACATTCCTCTCCTGGCCACTGAAGGAGATTTTCTCTCTCATAGGTTGTCATGAGCAAGCTCTGAACAGGTGCTTGGAAAGGCTCCTATCCTTTCCCTGCTGCACATGAATCAGTGTAAGGACATCCTGCCCTGCACTGAGATGGCAAAAAAACTGGGATAATGCCTCACCACAGAGAACAGACCCACATGGGAATGCATTCCAACTTCCCAAACCTGGCCAGTCACAGCAGGGCAAAAATCATCCCCCCAGACCTGAGTGTGCCTGGGGTCACCCAGGAGGGAAGGGGGTGCTTGGCAAACCCATCTCCTGCCAGCACAAACAACCCCAAAGCAGGGATTTAGGGAGAGGCAGGGAGCCCAGAGCCACAGAGCAGGTCCCAGTGACCCCAAGAGTCAGACTCCAGCCAGGAAAGGGCATCCAGCAGGTGGGGACTCAGTTGAGTGGAAGGGAAGCAGTGGGATAGAAGGAACTGGGGGTAACTTGAAGATGATAGGACAGAAGACTGATTTCAGGAAAGACACGGAATCATGGAATATACAATCATGGAATGTCCTGAGCTGGAAAGGAGCCACAGAGATCATCCAGTCCAACCCCTGGCCCTGCACAGACACCCCAACAATCCCACCTTGTGCTGGGAATGTTGTCCAAACACTTCTGGAGCTCTGGCAGCCTCGGGGCCATTCCCTTTCCCTACAGAGCCTGGGCAGTGCCCAGCACCCTCTGGGGGAAGAACCTCTCCTGATATCCAGCCTAAACCACCTGACACAGCCTGGACACCAGTGAGTTAATACAGTGAAAAATCTTGGGTTAAAGACTGTGGCAATGGACCATCCCTAAGGAAGAGCAGTGGGTACAGTCAGACTGGAGTTGGATTAACTTCAGATGACAATCTGAGTGTCCCAGGGCTAAGCAGTGACCTGGGGTAGCTCCGTATCTCCATGTGCTCTCTGGGTGACCATCCAGGTGTGGCCTCATTATGTTTGTAGGCAACACCAGAGAGTAGGAAGCAGCTGGCACGGGAATGGCAGAGCTTTACCCCAGGAGAACCTCAACAAACTTCAGATCTGGGCCAGCAGGAACCTCTCGAATTGCTCCAGGGCAGGGCAGGGTAACCCTGGTCAGCAGTGCAGCCTGGGAAGTCATGGATCAGCCTGCTGGGAAGGACCAGGAGGACAGATGGAACATGAATCAACACTGCACTCTCATGGCAAATCAGGGAAACCACAAACTGGGCTTCACCAGGACTGGGACCAGCAGGGAGGAGTTACCAGTTCCCTCTGCTCACTGCTGGGATCCACTGTTCCTGTCCATGCCTCAAACCCTCTTCTCCACCCAGAACACGAGGATGTGACAGAAACACACAGGAGATGTGGCAGATGGGGCTGGTGAGGTGTCAGGGATGGCTGAGGTGTTGGGTGCAGGGGGAAATAGGCCACTGAATCACAGAACCAATATGATTCCAACAGAAGCTGTTTATTGTTCACAGTACACGGCAGATACAGATTCTAGGTCTGCTGTCCACATGGGCATCTCTGGGTTGGCTGAGCTGCTTCTTCCTGAAGCAGGCACACATCCTTCAGGACATCCAACTGGTCAAGTGTCCACCCTCACGTTGTGCTCCCCCGTCCAGGGTTTACGTTTTTTGCAGACATTTTTCAGGCTCTCTTCTTATTTTCGATCCTGTTGTTTTCTCAGTAACGCTGATGAATTCCTGAGAGCTCTAACAACAACACTGCGGGTGGTTTGATGATATCACTCACAACCAGTTTGGCTGGTGCATCAGAATGGCCTGTTAGACAGATACATTGACATGTGGCCCCAGGACAGGTGGAAGGAGTTGGTTTGTGCTCTCACACCAAGATGATGCTGAGGGGCTGGAGGTCACAGCCCACAAACTGTTGGAGGGTACCCAGAGAATGACCCCAGAGACTGCAAGGCTCCAGGTGGGATATCAGGAAAAAATGCCAACAAAGCATTAGCTCTCACTCCATCAGGTCCCAGAGTGACTATGTTTCCCAAAATATCTGCTGCTCCCCAGAGTCACAAATGCAGAAAATTCACAAATTCTGCCCTGCAGAATGAGCATCCCCACTCCATGGTCTTCCATTCAACTCCCTCATCTGCACAGCAAAGAGCTACCACGATAATGGTCCCTCAACATTTAATGGTGTGGAATTCTATTTACCTGAAACTCCTCACCAAGCAGATGTTGGTATTGAGACCTGTTCCTCCAGGAAAGGAAATGAAAAGTGGAGCATATTAAGATCAATCTGTGAACCATCAGTGTTGTGCAAATTGGACAGCCACAGTTTGGGATATTGCCTGCTTTGCGTACAAGTGAGGGAATAATTTATGATAACAATTTTCATATAATGTAAAAAATAAAAAAGAAGAATAGATCACTATGGTAGCTGAGGGTGGACGAGAGGTGGGAAAAGCAATAGAAATGGAAGAAAATAAATTAACCAGCAGCTGAATTTTTTACATTTGTGTATCAGCGCAAAAAAAAAAAAAAAACAAAACTAAACTAGAAAATTTGACTCATTCAGAGCAGACAATGTTTTACTTGTTCTTAAAGGCATCTCAGGGAATGAATGCAAACTGAGAGGGAGATGTATGCAAATTCATGCAAATTCATCTGCAAATCAGCACATACCATCAGTCTCTTGGCACATTCCCAGCATCTCTGTGCCTGAGGAGGGACAGAGGAGGATGAGGGGCAGTGGAAGTGTTGGGGTCCCTCCCAGCAGCACCCACAGCCCTGGGACAGGGTTGGCTGAACTGGGGCTGTTTTCCTGCTGCCCTTTTCTCCCTCCTGCATTATCAGCATCTCCTCCCTCTGTCCAGGGACACACAGGGAAGCTGGAACACAGGGACAAGGCAGGAGCTGACACCTGCAGTTCAATTTGCTGGCCATCATCCTCCTTCCTACAACAACTCTATCTCTGAGTGAACAGAAATCTTCTGTATTTTGGCTTCTCCAAGCCCTGCTCAGAAGTGTCTGTGTTTGTATTCTCACACTCATGTTTCCTTGTACTTCAGACTTCTCTGCATTTAAGGATTCACCTCTTCTGTTTGCCAGCATTGTTCCTCACACCCACGCAAAGAAATGCTCGTGGTTGTTTATACTTTGCTTTTCTTTCCAGATCACTTTTTTCTAAAATATTCTGTCAGAATTAAACATTTATGAGTGTTCTTCATTGTGGGCTTCATCCTTATCTCCTGAGACCAGTGGTCCTTCCTGACATCCAAACAGTAAGACTAAATTATTTCTCTTTCTTCCAAAGGAAAATAACAATTTATTGTGAGGTTTTGGGGTATTTTGTAGGGGATTTTTTTTTCTTCCTTCTGCTTCCTTGAAACAGCTTCATAGGAATGTTTTGGGAAAGTAAAGTACTAAAATAATTTAAGTTACTCAAAATTTACCAATTAATCAAATCCACCAAGACACATTTTTTGGGCAGTGTCTGTCAGTGCCAACACCCAGCTTTGAAGGCCGTCTGAACATCTTCCCAATTCTTTTGACCATCCCACCCTTGCCTGTTGTTCTCCTAATAGAATTTTGTCTATTAGGACAGGAAAAGGGACTGGAAGCAGCACAGGGTAGAAACCAGGATTTATAGCTGCAGTCAAATGTTGGACTTGACAATCGTGGAGGTCTTTTCAAACTTTAATAATTCTGTGGTTCTATAAAGAAATAAGCACATTTTCAGGGCTATATTTTTAATATATCCCCATATATATATTATATATGTGTATTTTATATATTTTGGGTTATATTTTTAATAAATATGCTGTCACACATTTAGGAGCTCCACAAATAAAAGAATAATGTTCAGTTGGGTTTATGTGTAGAATCAAAGGCCAGAAGAGGTTGTCCAGAGAGGTTATGAATACTTTGTCCTTGGAGGTTTTTGAGGCAGAACTGGCAAAAGCCCTGAGAAGCCCTTTCTGACCTCATATCTGACCCTGCTTTGAGCTGGACATTGGAGCGGAAATATCCTCAAGTCCCTCCAACAAATTCCCCTATAAATTTGTGAATTGGAGTATTTCCACAGGCAAGCTGTACTTAAGCTTATGGAATGCGTGATTTCAAGGTGTATTCCCCAGGTCTCAAAGCTTTAATCCAACACTTGTTCCTCTGCCACAAGCTAATAGACAATCATTCTCAAAAATCCCAGCAGGCCCAAAAACCCCAATCCCCCTCAAATGCTGTTGGGGAGAGTTTGTGCTTTGGATAGCACAGGCATTAACCCCAGCCCTGTATCCCGTGCAACAGGATGCTGCTCATGGTGCCAAAAAAAGTGGCAGCCAGGCTCTCCTCGTGACTCACATATGGTTTAGACCAAATTATTTTGAAGTCTGCCCCATCTCTGGAAATGCCTGTTGTCACACAAGGACACAAAATAAAGACGCTTGAATCCAGTCAGGTAGCAGTAGAAATCAGAAGG
>VWZU01002638.1:0-12257 GCA_013397095.1 Sterrhoptilus dennistouni
AAAAAAGAACCGCAACCCTCCAAACAAAGCCGCAGAGCATCCCCTCGCCCTCCGCATCCCCCGGTGCCCTGGGGCATCCCTCGGGTGTGTCCCCGGTGACGAGGCCGGGGCGGGACCAGGCGGGGCCAAGGCGGCTCCGCTCCTTTATAGCGGCCTGGGGTGGCTTCCCAGGGACGGACGGGACGCACAGACACAGGGACAGACCGACAGACAGACCCCCGGCATCATGGCCATCCCCTGCGTGGAGCTCAGCAACAAGATGAAGATCCCGGCCCTGGGTTTGGGCACCTGGCAGGTACCTGAGGGAGGGAGAGGATCCCGCCGTGGGAGATGCCCCCAGATGGGAAATAAAGTTTAAAAACGATAAAATAAGAGCTGAGATGAGAAATAGAGTTTGGAAAAAGATAAAATAAGGAGTATTTACCCCCTGTCAAAGCGGTTTCCGTGCCACTGTGAGGGCTCGGTGTCTGAGGGCCCAGGGCCGCTTGTGTAACCTGGGCCTGCCGCCAGGAGCGCGGGGGGGCCGCGGGGAGAGACGGAGAAAAAGTAGAAAAAATATATAAATTAGGGGTTGGAGAAGGTGAAAGGAGGCAGAAAGAAAGATAAGAAAGCGAACGAGAGGGGAAGAGAAAGAAACCGGCCAAAAAGAACGGCTGCAGCCCCGGGGATGGGTGTGAGAGAGGAAGGTTTGGGGAAAAAGAAGTGTTGAAAACTCCTCGGGCAGCACAGTGAGGAAAGAGGGGAAATGATAGTGGAAATTGCGCTGCTGGCAGCGGCAGGGATTAAAGTCTTGCAGAAATAAAGCCCTGTCAGCTCTGTGACCGTTCCCTGCAGAAATAAATGCTGCTCTGCCGGGAAAATCCATCAGGTTTTTCAGTGCAGGGGATGAGGGAATTCCAGGAGCAGCTAAAGGGGGACTGTGTGTGTGGAGCTGTCCCGGCACTGAGCCTGAAGCATTGATTTGGAAGAATTAAAGCCTTTAGTTAAAATAGATATAGCTGAGGTAAGGTAGGTAAGCTTCCCTTTTGTTAATAGATGCCGGATTGAAGGAACTGATAAATTATGGAAGCTGTCAAACTAGGCTTTTACATCCTGACTAATCAATAGACCCCATGAATACAATACAATCATAAATCAAACAGTCCTGGAAAAAACAGGATTCAGTTGTCACATAACACTAAGAGTTAAAAAGTCAAAGAGAGGAAGACCCATCTTTCTTCATCATTTTGGGACCCCACCCCATAAAAAAGACCAGCGACCCATTTTAAAGAACAAACCACACATGATTAATGGCTTTTTGGGCTAATTACCATACAAGGCAGGGAGTGGGATGTACCAGAGTTATGAATATGCATTTGTGTTTTGGGTATTCAATACATAAAAAGACCCTGTGATCATCTGTAAATTGTGTGTGTGTATTTGGGAATGATCCCAAATACTGCCCGGTGTCGTAATAAACACACACTTTCTAACTTTAAACTGTTACAAAGTCTTTGTCCGTCACAGTTGGATATCGGTATTAGATCAATATCCATGATTTTTTAATAAATCAAGCCCTGCTGAGGGGACATGGCAGAGCTCATGGGTGGCCTCTGTTCCCTTCCAGGCTCCCCCGGGGAAGGTGGAGGAGGTGGTGAAGTTTGCCATCGACGCCGGGTACCGCCACTTCGACTGCGCCTACTTCTACCAGAACGAGAACGAGATCGGGAACGCCGTGCAGCAGAAGATCAAGGAGGGGGTTGTGAAAAGGGGAGACCTCTTCATTGTCACTAAGGTACAGGGGTGTAAAATTATTGGGGCATTCAGCTTTTCTTGCAGAGAAACTCTTGTTGTACCTGTAGAGTAACTCCATTCCCATCTCTGACACTCACTTCGTGGTTTTCTTGCTGGGTCTTAAAATTCCCGTCCTGTATTTGCAGTTTGGACTTGGCTTTATCCAAGGAAGTGCTGACAACTTAGGAAATGGCTCTTATATCATAGAAGATATAATATAATGGGTCTTGCTGATCTAATAATTCCCTCACATCAATTAAGTCATTTATGTTTGGTTGGGCATGCCCAAAAGAGATAAGAGGAAAAAAAAAATAATAAAAAAAGCCAAGAGAGTTGTCTGGATTCATCAGTGCTTAGCAAGGCATTTGAAAATGTGTGCAAATGGTGATCCTGAAAGGGAACAGAAATCAAAGTATTTTATATGTGTTTTCTTCATTCCTTTTTCTCATCCACTTGTCCCGGAAGTGCTCCTTACCAAAAAGAACAGTTCAACCAATAAATTTATCATTTTGGTGTTTTCACCAGCAAAACGAGAAGTATAAGTAAGTATAACTAAGATTTTCCACATTAAGCTTTGTTAAAAAGCTTAATTAAAAGAAACCACGTTCTTTTGTTGAACAACATGGTTTCTCTTAATAATACTTGTTGTTCTATTTAAACAGCTTGAATTTTGATTTTAAAAAAATGAAGTGAAATTGACAACTCAGTGTTCTCAATGTGGACAGTTAAAAAGGACAGAAAGAAGATAGTTATGAGCTGCTCAATGGTCAAAACTTAGGCTGAAAAAAAAAATTGTAACAACTAACAGCTTTGCTGTGTCAGAGTGTTACATTTATATCTGAGAATATATTCTCCTAAGTGAGAGTCCTGACTGTGCCTTCAAGACAGGCAGCTTTGTGGTATGTTTGACAGTGAAATGTTACATCCTCATGTACTGACTTCAGTGGGAGTTTTCCTCCCAAAGCTCCCAGAATTGAGAAGCTCCTGTGCCCTGTGGGAGCTGTGAAGTGACAGTGGGGCTTGGTCTCTTCCCACAGCTGTGGAACACGTTCCATGAGAAGCCCCTGGTCAAGGTGGGACTCCAGAAGAGCCTTTCTGCACTCCAGCTGGACTACCTGGACCTCTTCCTGATGCACTTCCCCATGGGGTTCAAGGTAATCCTGATCTCCACACCTTTCTTCCTTACCTGTGCACCCTCTCCTCTTTGCTGTGGCCACAGCTGGGATATGGGGTTCATTTGGCTCTTCCCTGGTCCCCCTGGTAGCAAGAATTTGGTCACTAAAGTGATGCCTTGGGAAGGCTGAGCTGGAAAAGAGACTGGACAGAGCTGGAGAATAAAGTAGGGATTTATTGAAAGGCCTCCAGGATCCACCTTGGGCAGGACAGGGCCTGACCAGGGCTACCAGGGCTTTGGGTCCCAAGGTGGACCCAAAATGGTCACACAACCAGTCGCAAAGTGTTACATTTTTATAAGTTTTGGTCCATTTGCATCTTGGGATTGAATTGTCCAATTCCAGCTGCAGGTTGTGAGGTCCCATCCTTCTTGTTCCTCCCTCCAGCCCAGCCTTGTTTGTGCTTTTGGGCTGAAAGTTGTCCTTGGTGTGCAGCAGGAAAAGGATTTGTTTTGTGTCCCTGCTGTGTGCAGAGCTGAGTGACACTGACTGTGAGCTCAGAGCTGCACCCTTGGGCATCACAGAACCTGAAATACATGGAAGATAAAACTTAAGGCATCAAAAGTCATGGTGTGTTTTAGCACAGGGGTCTGGCCTTCCATGCCTTTTGGAATGAGATTTAGGTGTGAGCCCCCTGGGTTTTCTGCTGACCAGGATGGTGGTTACAGCATGGACATCTCGGTTTTTTGGGGATGTTGGCTTGGTCTGAAATATGAAGCACAGCACAGCAGGGATGTGTTTCTTCCCCCAGTCTACATCTGTGTAAAATAAATAAGAAACCAGAATAGAGGGGTCTGTGGGGTGTCTGTTCCCTTCTCTCCAGATCTGCAGAAGTTACATAATTATTACTAATCCCCACAGTCTTTGCATGCAGGGATTGATTTTGCAAAACAATGGCCCTCATCCAAAAGAGAATACTAATGAACATGCATCATTTTTGGTTATTCAATATGTTTAAACAACTTGCTGACTTGCTGCCTGTCAGTGCAGTCCAAAGTGCTGGTACACTGTGGGACATTCAACACCTAAAATTATTTTAATTTTTTATTTTAATAAGTTATTAATCCATGTATTATCTGCAATGAATTAACAGGCTGGTGAGGAGCTGCATCCTCTGGATGACAAGGGCCACAGCATTCCCAGTGACACAGATTTTCTGGACACATGGGAGGTAAGTCAATATTTGCTCCTCAGAGCAGGTATCAGCACTAAAGCAGAGATCTGTGTGCAAAATGAAATTGAAGGGAAGGTTTGGGTATGAGCCACACAAAATTGTATTTCAGTCAGAGAGCTACTTGTACCCCTTGTTTTGGGGAGCAAGAAGGGGATGTTTGTAGTAAGGCTAAAGAGAAGGAAGCTCTCAGCACTGTAGGTGCTGTTCCTAAAACATTTGGATACACACAAGGGTAGAACCAGCCCTTTGGATTAATCTAGGTGTGGCTGTTAATTTACTGGTGTTCATACAGGCAGGATTCTGTTTTCCTTTATTAACCGAGATACTTTTATGTAATCAAATCTAGCATGAGCTGTTTGCTTGTTCATTTGCCACAAGCTTGAGAGAAATAAAATAATGTAGTTTGACAGTAATACCACCAACTCATTCTTGCATGTCCTTACTCGTTAGGCCATGGAGGAGCTGGTGGATGCTGGGCTGGTAAAAGCCATTGGAATCTCCAACTTCAACCATGAGCAGATTGAAAGGATCTTGAACAAGCCAGGACTGAAATACAAACCTGTAATGAACCAGGTGAGAATTTTGTTTCCATTCCTCAGCTAACCTTGCAGTCTAGAATCACAGAGTGGATTGGGATTGGAAGGTACTTTAAAGGATTATTTAGATCCAACCCCTTTCCATGAGGCTGGAACCTTCCTCTTAGAAGTATTCCTAAATATATTTAGAATGTGTGTGTCTATATAATTATATTATATTATTATATTAACATAATTATTAGAATAATAATAATTAGAGTATGAATAAATACTCTAATATATTACTGTAATAGATAAATGTAATATACACATCCTATATAAATAATACATCATTTATATAATATATATTTAGAATAATCTTAAATATACTCAGCAAAATCCTCACTGTGAATTTCTGCACCAGCACAGGACTAAACAGGGATGCAGTGGACTTACTAATTTTTCAGCATAAAATAAATAAACCCCTCAACTTCATTACAGAAAGGAGGTTGAAGAGTACAATAATTACATACCAAATTCTCACCACATGAGCGTAATCACAAGATGGCAGCAGCTTGGGGACCTGCTGATTTTCTTCCATGTGCAACTTCTTTACACTCAGCTAAGGGTGCTGAATGCCCACCTCTTCCAGGTGGGGAATATCCAGGGAAATCCCCACACTAGCTGTGGGTTTATCATCTAATTTTCTTCTGTTAGAGCTGGGATTAAATGCTCGAGAGACACAGTTTGTATTCAGACTCAGATGTTTATTAATTCTTATTTATGTTACAATCTCACGAACTGTCAGTTCCAGCTAACAAAGTGAAAAATGGCTCCCTCTCTATCTCTCTACAAGGTCTTTTAAACACAAATTGTCCAACTGTGAGATGACATCTAAATTATTTTTTACTTTTAACCCAATAACCAACCACCCGTGGCCTGCAATGTGGATTTTTCTATCCAATTGCAGATTACCACCCAGACCCATGGAGAAGAAGGTGAAAAAGGACTCAGCCTCTGCCCTAAATCCTCCATCTTGTTTTATATATATATATTGCTGTATTCTAAACCCTTCAACTCTAAGTTTTGCACCCTGTGATATCACACACTTCTATTCAAACCATACACCCACAATCCCAGTGCTGTCACTCAATTTTGGAAGCCTTTTCCAAGGCCTCAGATGAAATGCAGTGTTTGCTTGGGGGTCAGTGCCTGTCAGCAGAGAAAGCTCTATTCTCTTCTAGACCTCCAGATAACTGCTGTGACATTAATAACTTTTTCATAGGATAGGTTTGAATCACGATACTGGAAGTCAAGTCTTTACATTTTCTGTGACCCAAGAGGATTTAAAATGTAAAAATTTAAATGAGCTCTGCAGCTCAGCAAAGTCTGAGCTTTATCAACCATCTTTCTGTGCTTGCAGGTGGAGTGTCATCCATACCTGACCCAGGAGAAGTTGGTGAAGTACTGTAAATCCAAAGGGATTGCTGTGACTGCCTACAGCCCCCTGGGCTCCCCTAACCGCCCATGGTAAGAGAGCACTGCAGCCTTTCTGTACACAAAACAGTGCAGTGGAACCATGAAAATTATTATTATTATTATATTGGTAAATGATACAAGTAAAATGAGAAAAGTTCTGTTGCTTTGATGCAGATGATGTAAGGTCCCTACAGGGAAGCTGTCACCTTTCTAGTGCCACCATCTCTGTTTTTTAACAGGGCTAAGCCAGGGGAACCCACACTTATGGATGATCCCAAGATTAAAGAAATTGCAGCTAGACATCAGAAAAGCCCTGCCCAGGTAAGTTGTTTGAGCAAACTATTCCTGTAATTTGGAGACAGATTTGACTGCCTCCAATCTGCTCATGTTCACAAAGAATTATTGAGAGCTGCTGGATTATTTAAGATGGTTTTTTCTCTATTAGTTTGCAGTTTCTGCACTTCAGACTAAGACACATGTTCACATGCAATCAAAAACAAATTTATTTTAACACAAGCAGAGCATTGTATGCAACAGTTCTTTTATTTGGTGGTGGGGGGAACTTTTAAATTCTGTAAATATATTTTTCCTTTTATGGATTTCCAAAAGCTGAACCTTTGTGAAGTACTTACCTGTGAGCCCAAAATAATCTGTAATGTCATTATGCTCATTGAGTCTGAGCACCCATATAATACAAGCCAGAGCATCATCATTTATCTCCCCTTGCCACTTACCCTAAACAAAACCAAAAGAAATCTTGCAAAAGCCCCAATGTAGAAACAACATTAAAAAAATTTAGAAAAAAATTACGGTTTGCCTGTCTACTGGCAAACACATGAGCAAATCCTGGCATATCAAACTGTAGTCTTCCAAAGACTGAATATGGGTGTAGAAAAATAAATTGTAAATTAAAAGAAAAATAAATTGTAAATTAAAAGAAAAATAAATCCACAAAATGTGTTTGAATAGATTTCTTGGTACCTCGGTGTCCACACTCCTGGTTGTTGTTCCCCAGGTCCTGATCCGCTTTCTGGTGCAGAGGGACATTATTGTCATCCCCAAGTCTGACAAACCACACCGTGTGGAGGAGAACATGAAGGTGAGGTTCCCTTTGGAAATGCTGCTGGTTTTGTGCAGGATGAGCCCCTACACCCCTCTGTGTGTCCAGGCAGCACCTGAGTCACTGCAAGGGGGGTGCAGGGATTTGAAAACTGGGGCTCAACACTCCCAAGCCATCTAAGGAAAAATGTTTTGTTCCTGCTAGGAGAGAAATGAGTAACCCCGGGGTTGTGTGAGCTCTGCTGCTGCAGAAAGGGAGCCCCAGGTGTGGCCTTGCCCTTGAGGAAAAGCTTAACAAGTCCTCAGGGTGCAAAGGAGCAAGTTGGTGAACAAACACCAGACCTGTTAGAGTTTGTCTCACTTGGAGGCTGTGGCTCCCCTTGGCAGGGAAGTTTAGCTGGATGTTTGCTCATGAGGTGTGGCATCTTATGCAACACCTCTGTACTGTTTTCAATCCATGGTGAGAGCGTTTGGAGTTATTCCTCCTGTGAACCCCTGGAAGAACTCAGCTAATTAACTCTGAGGCAGCTGATTCCCAGTAGCTCCCTCTGATAGCAGAAAATTTACCTCCAGCTCCAGTGTTTGGGACACATCCTGAGCACCTCAAATCTTCTCTGTGCATTTACAACACCAAGGGCAGGGCTGCTGGCATTCAGCCACCCAGAAATGTGAGACCTTGCAATGAGCAGCACCTCAGGAAGAAAAAGGACTGTCTTGGTGACTTCAAGGGTTGTTATTTGCCTGAGAAATAAGAGGATTGCTTAACTGTGCTTGATGAATACCTCATGTCCTGAGTGCATGAAGCACACTTAGTAGCTAACTACTCATGAATCTAACTAAAAAGCTTTTTTTATTTCTCTTTCCCTGCTAGGTGTTTGACTTTGAGCTGTCTAAAAAGGAGATGGATGTCATCCTCAGCTTTAACAGGAACTGGAGGGCAGTCCCAGTGGTCCAGTACGTTCCTTATTATCCTCACTATCCATTCATCCCATTCCCATCTTTATTTTCATCCCCTCTGTCTTGATAACACACATGACCAAACCCATGGAGAGCTCATATTTTAGTGAGGCATGTCCTGGAGCTTCAGGAGGGAGATTCATTTGGAGTTTTTCCTCCAGCATGTTGGTGTTCCAGGGGTTTTCTCATGAGCCTGTGTTCCAATTTATTGTCACTGAACCTGAGTGCATGGGCAAGGGGGGAGGGAGAATGCAACAGGGAAATAAATGCTGCTCAAAATTCTTCTTGCACTGCTGGAATAACAAGATCTTTCTCTTTTCAGAGCTATCAACCACAAGGACTACCCCTTCAAAGCAGAATATTAAAGGCAGGTGGTTCCTGCAAGACCTCCATTTAACTCCTTCCAGATTAGATGCACTCTCCAGCTTGATCTTCATTTCTTCTTCTGTATTTCATAATCCTTATGAGCAGTTATTTTTTCCTCCTTTTTTGAAGGAGGAGACTTAACTGATGTAAGAATGCAGCAACAAGGTGGGGTTTTTGTAAAGATGCTGGTTTTGATTAGCAGAAAAAAAAAGACAATGGCTTTTCATTTCCTTTTTATCTGGTCTTCCTTAATTAGAAACGTGTTTAACAAAAAAAAAGTGACTTAGATGGAGTTTTTTATATGTAACTTCCAGTGTGGTCAGTCATACTGGCTCATGAGTCACTGTCAAGGAATGCTCTAATTAAGATGCTTTTTGTATATTTGTGATTTTTATAGAGTCTATTTCTAGTGCTTTCAAAATTTTATACGAATAAAGTTTTATTACCAACAAAAGCTGATCAGCGTAGTCCTTAAATTATTTTATATAGTTTGGCACATTTTTCTCAAGCCTGGTGTTTTACAAGTTTTAATACAGATAGAAATAATTTTCTATAATTTCTGTACAAGGATAAGACATACAGATCACTTTGTGGCTTATTCTTCAAAACAGAATTGTGCTCTAGCTGGGACCTAAAGAATAGAGTTGTAGCTGTTGCCTCACACAACTCTTCCTCTGAATACCCAGAAACTGAACTCCTGTGTGATTTCTGGGGAAAGTTGGAGGCAGCATCATGGGCAGGGATAACTCTCAGGAAAATCCAGCCAGCCAAACATGAGGGCTGCCTCCAACATCAGCCTGGGAGTCTCAAATAAAATCTCAGATTTTTGCAACTCTGCTGGCAGCATCCAAAACATTACACTCAGAACACTCAGGCACAGGGTGGCTTTATCTAAGGAAAGCATGGAAAAAACACTTCTTCAAAATCACCAAAGCAAACCCTGAGACAGCCTCACAGTTAATTGTTCTAAAGTATTTTCAGATGGATTTTGCTGGCATTCAGGAGAGACATCCTTGGGGATTCTTCACCTTATCTCACAGCACAATTGCTTATCACAGTTCCCATCCCACTTAAAACTGGTCCATCCCTACTCATTAACAAACAGGGGATGGAAATATGATGGAAATATTCCATTTATTGCAGATGCAGTTTCAGAACACGCTGTTTGGACAAATTGGTTTTTATTGCAGCTATCAGATGTATTTGAAAGAGGAGTGTTTACAAAACCCCCCAAACAAAAAAAAAAAAAAAAAAAAAAAAACCCCAAGACAACTCACAGACAATGTCAAGAACAGCTTCACCCCTTACAGATTGACTTTGTGCACCTCTAGATGTAAACAAGATGTTCCAGCCAAGCAGGGGGAGCCCAGCTTTGGGCTGAAGTAAAACATTTGCACCTCTTTAGGTGCTGTAAGACATGAAGGGGTGATAATTGGGGGCTCTAAACGCTCAACAAAGCTGTTAACAACACGCTTAGGGGCTGCTCAGTTTATGCCGCCCGTACACTGCAGGATGTCAGTGATAAAACTGCATGGCATGGAAATGGAAATTCAAACCAAGCTGACTCTTATGGCCATGGATTTACTATATACAAATGAAGGCACCTGTCAATAAGATATTCAGGAGGGGGAGAGGTAAAAAGAAGCATCATGAAGATAGAGGTTTACTTCATTTTTTTTTGGTGGACCTGGTGCACGGCAAGGATGGATGGCAAGGTTTAGTGAACAGTCATTTGAAATTAGATCGAACTCTGTTTATGTTTTTTTTTTTTCCTTTTTTAATTATGGTAGTTTTATATAAATTAAACTACAAGGTTTTATACAAGTGACCTATTTTTGACCCTCTATACCCTTACCTTTTTCCTCTTTTAAAAACTATACTTTTCTTTTTAATTACCCATCACTGGGCAACTGACATTTAAATTTATTTTTTTTTAATACTTATCTCACCATACCTGTAACGACAATTATGAAATCTTACTACAGAAAAGTGTGTGATTTTGTCTTTACTTTTTTTTTTAAAGCTGTGATATTGGCTAATTATGTATGTTTCTTGCTAAATATAATACTCTAGCACATATTAAAGCATTCTACCATTAGTAGTGCCTTTAGGCTAAACTTTGTAAAGCTATGTGTGTGTGTATATATATATATATATATATTCTAGATTGCATTCAATTACTAGTCACTAACAACAAAAAGAAATATCAGTACCGCTGTCAGCTAACAGAATCATCCAAATTTAGGCATTAACTTAAACTAGAATGGAAAAAAAAATTGATACTTAAAAAAAAGTATAAAACAAAACAATTTAAAACACGTTATTGTTGCAGTATTTCTCATGACATGGGCAACTTACAGAAAATATTACATTGTCAACTAAAGATATTTCTTCCATGCCTTAAGTCTAAAGTGCAGAAAGAAAAAGACTTCTGTATCCCAAAAGTAACCATTGTTTTTCTAGGTTTACTGCACACCTTTCCCAAGCAACTTCGCTTTACATGGGGTTTTTGGGTTGACCTCTAATGCCAGCTGAAATCACTGTTCAGACACATATTTCTGACTATCAGTAGGAGAGTCTCTATATTTCACAGCATGGGTTTCTTTAGGAATAAAGGCTCTTGTGCAAAGGCAGTACTATTCTGATGAATGTCTAGACTGATTATTAAATACAGTGCTAATATACATGGTTTTAACTGGGATAATGCAAAAAAAAAAACAAAAAGACATTTTGGTAAATAAACATAAATATAAAAAGAACAATTTAGCACTTTTTCCTCTATTTTTTTTCCCCCCAAAAAACTGATTGGTCCAGCGTCTTTAGTGGCCTTCTACGGTTCTTTCTCAAATTGTCTCAAACCTGCTGGGAAAGAGACACATTAAATATGGCTTGAAACAACCCAGACACATCTCTAGGACAGAAAAGGGCACAGCTTTTAAAAGGTTTAACATGCAAAGAAGGCAGGACATGAGCTGGGTGCTGCCCTGCTCATGTACTGGGGTTGCTCTGGAGGAGGACAAAAATCAGGATTTCAGCCTAATTTTGGTGGCCAAACCCCTCTCCTGTGGGTGGAGAACACTGAGCCAGCCCAAAAACCCCTCTCCTGAAATTTTGGTTTAAAAAAGGACAAGAGGAGCAAAACAATTCTGCTCTGCATGATTCTCAATCAAAAATAAAAGTTCATGGGTATATCATACCTCTGGCTTTACATAAAACCACTAAAAATGTGTGTGCTCATATTAAAGTGTAGAAAATCAAGAGTTTTTCTCTATTTGGTCATTCCACTCTTAGTAAAAGATTGAGGGGTGCTGCAAAGCATCTTTAAGGCTATTAAATTGGCCAGGGAGCTTCCATTCTTGCCCACTGGTTCTTGGCCATATAATTAGTTTAGTTGACTTTATCTGGAGTGCTTCAGGTAAAAATAAAAATAATAAAATAAAAATAAAATTAAAAATCTAGGAGGGCTATTTTGCTGATTTCTCTCTGTGAAACTAGGTTGTGTTTCACCAATCAGTCAAAAGTAGCATAACTATTTTTGTCTTGAAAAAACACCAATGCACAGCTCCAGCAAAAGCAGTTTTTCAACCATTCATGTGTCAATGACATTGTAATGGCATTTTTGAAAAGCAAAGGCAAAAAGGGGGTTTTGGCATCAACGTGAGCAGCTCCAGAATTATAAAACACAGGTACACACCTATGCAAAAACGTGGCAATATAGTATATATTGCCAATTCTACATAATAATAGATATTAAAATATTTG